>OZ038380.1:106286505-106322300 GCA_964036045.1 Eutreptiella sp. 'Long Island Sound 2002'
TATTCAAAAACATACCTGTGGAAAGAAAGGGCATACCCTCCCAAACCTTAGGCGCAAGGGCAACGGGAGGAGAGAGGAAGGAGCAAGGAGGGATGTGTGTGGCAGAGGTTGGGTGTGTGGGGGTGCCAATATCATTGTGTGTGTGTGTGTGTGTGTGTGTGTGTGTGCAGAAAAGGGGGAAGGGGGGATATCCATTTTGGTAAGGGACAACAATTATGCATGCCCCCTAGCATGTTTGGCTTCTTGTTGTGCATTTTTATGGACGGTTAATATTTGGAGAATAGGGTTAATATTTGTGAGATTAATATTAATGCTGACGACTCATTAATTTTTAACTTTTCAAATATTAATCCAAAAATTAAAAACAAAAATGAAAGCCGAGAGCCGTTTTAACATTTTGAAACAACCTCATGGGTAGGACCCCCTCACCAACCCCCAGGGGGAAATGACACCCAAGCCTGTAAGGCAACCCGTGGGGGTCATAATTTTCACGGCAAACCCCCTAACCCCCCCTGATAAAATGGAAACTTGAGATTAACGTGTTAATTTTTGGCCAAATATTAAACATATTGACTTTAATCTAGGTCACTAGGATCAGAGGTGCCGACGCTTCGAAGATTCACAGCATGAGGTGTACACCCATCTATAGGGGCTGCAGTAAATCGTTGGAGGGTGTAGACCCTCCTAGAATTCACCGCGGGAATCTACACTCGTGTAGAGGGGCTGCGGTGAACCCTTGGAGGGTGTACATCCTCCCATGAGTCACTGCATGCGCTCTACACTAGCCTACAAGGGCTGCAGTGAATCCTTCAGGGGTGAAGACCCCTCAATGATTCACCGCATGGAGTCTACACCCATCCAAAGGGGCAGCGGTGAATCCTTGAAGGGTGTAGATCCTCCCATGATTCCGCACATGAGGTCTACACTAGTCAACCGGGGCTGCGGCGAATCCCTGAAAGGTGTAGACCCTCCGATTATTCACCAGATGACGTCTGCACTAGTCCACATGGGCTGCGCTGAATCCTTGGAGAGTGTAGAGCTTTCCATGATTCACCGCCTGGGATCTACACTAGTCTACAAGGGCTTCGCTGAATCCCTGAGGGGTGTAGACCCCTCAATGATTCACTGCATGCCGTCTAGACGCGTCTATAGGGGCCGTGGGGAGTCCTTCAGAGGTGTAGATCGCTCGAAGATTGGCCGGATGAGGTCTACACCTATCTATAGGGGCTGCAGTAAATCGTTGGAGGGTGTAGACCCTGCTAGAATTCACCCCAGGAGGTCTACACTAGCGTAGAGGTGCTGCGGTGAATTGTTGGAGGGTGTACATCCTCCCATGATTCACCGCTTGAGGTCTACACTAGACTACAAGGGCCACCGTATTCCTTCGGGGGGGAAGACCCCTCAACGATTCAGCACATGGAGTGTACACCCTTCTATAGGTAGATTGTGCCCTCCTTCGGCGAGGGGATCACTCCAGCCTCCCTCAATACCCCAGCCGACTCAAGGGCGTCCCTCCTAGTGCCTCATCAAGCTTCCGGTTGGACAGCATTCAGTGTAGCTATGCATGTAGTGGTCCAGGGGTGTTCACCCCACCGTGCGGATTGCCAAAAGAGGTGGAGCTCAGAGTGTACTCTGCTCGTCAGTGTGTCTACCGTACAGATGTCAGTCATGATCCCTAGAGCGTCGGAAAGCACGGAGGCCAAGATGACTCTGCTTTGCACCCCTTGGAACCGACCCAAAGTAGCAAGCTCCAGTAGCATAGGGTACTAACCAAAGCGAGACACTTACCGACAAAATCTACACAATGCCGGAGCCACCCCACATGGGCATAGTGTGAGGTCACTACTACCGCAAGCCCGTCAGAGTGTGCCCCTGCCTTGCTTGACAGCTCCAGCAACTGGCACACTAGCTGTCCCTCCTCCACATTCATGTTCCCGATTGAGGCCAACACGTCATCAACGCGCGGGCTATCCCCTGCATTTGACACCAACTGCTATAGGTGTCCTTTTCCCAAAGTGTCCTACAGTTGTTCCGACCACTGAGTTATACTCAGGTCCACGATGTGTATGGGGTTATGAAGGACCACGTCAGGGAGGTGGGTGCGTGAGTGGTAATAACCAAGCCCCGCCCTATAAACAAGGCACAAATAGCTGTAGCTAGCGGCACGGTCATGTGGTACCGCTGTGCTGGGACAAGAGCAAGGCACGGTGTGCGGTAAATGAACAACTGCAATGTGCTAGTTGTGCAAAAGCGCAGGGAGCCATGGAAATGCACTTCAAGGGTTTGTGGCATATCCACATTGTGATATTTGAAGGACCGCGTTGTTGGCCATGCAAGATCCTTGGCCTTCGGATCTACATTGCGAGATCTAGCAGCTTGTAGCTGGCTGTGGCTATATGGCCGCAACTGCCAACCGTAACCACACAACAAGCGTTGGTTGCCCATAGCAGCCAAGTCCAATCCAACAAAGATGCTGCGCCTAGAAGCCTCATCCAGAACGCTAAAGGCAAATCGAGTTTGTAGCTCGTTTGGAGCAGCCCCAAGATACTGCTATGCCGGCTAGCAACAATCCCGGCTCTGGAAATCACCACACGGTAGCTGTTCAGGCCACACCCTATAGTGCCCTTATAACTGGGTGTGTGCCCGCCAAGGTCTGCTGCACCTCATCTTGGTCAAACGACCCCAGCCCAGGTGGAGCAGCCTGTTGGGCACGTAGGCGCGACCAGGGTGGGCGCCGGATGGTTTGCAAGCACCTCGTCACGCAATACCTCGTGAGAGTAACTCTCGTCATGCGCATGTTGCAGCAAGTTGTCCACTTGCGCGTTGGTAGGTGCAGTCACCGAGAGGCATGAACGTGGCGGGGTGTCACCCTCCAGACCACCCAACCTCTTGCGCATATCGATGGTGCCAGGATCAGCAGGATCGGGGGTTTGCGCATTAATGTATCCTTGCTGCCATAGCACGGCTGAGATACATGCCACCCAAGTCTGTGACTATCTTGTCCCGGCCCCTCCAGTTAATGTTGTGATGCATGACTCGTCCAGTACCTTGCGTACAGCAAAACCTTGCGAAGGGTTCAAGCAGTGGCGTTGGACCACGTGGTGAGTGGACACGAGCGTACCAGCCATTCACCATGCCGCTATCACTGACCTCAAAGTTGCCCCACACCTGCAATTGTGATGCAGAATACAACTAGCTAGGGGCATTCACATCACCAACAGTATCGGCCGACCGTTCCTCAAGCACCGGGCTCCTTTCTGTGCCATTCTCCTATGCCCATTGGGTGGCACCAGCCATCTCATGGACACTGTAGACCTGAAATGCCTTGGTCACCAGCCTCTCACGGTCAACGCAGTGTGGGCATTTGGTGAAACCTAGTATGCACGTAGCAAAACCTAGTAACATGTAGCAAAACCTAGTAAAATGCAGCAAAACCTAGTAAAAATAAATTTTTTTAAAAAAACTTATTTCAAAAAACCTTTTTTTTAGGTAAAAAAGGCAAAAAATTCAAAAAAAAATTTCCCTACTAGGTTACTAGGTAGTGACAAATTTGGACTTGAATTTGAACAAAAAACACCAATTTTATGGGGTGGGGTGGGGGGTCAACGGTAGGGGGTATTTGTGTTTAACCGCATGGTTCCCCCTGGTCTATTCCAGGCTACTTGTGTAAGTTGCGCCCCACCGGGGCCAAACTGTGTATTGCAAGGTCAGGAAAAATGTAATGAGGCTCACGAAAAGAAGGAGCTTTTATATCATGAATATATACATACATACATATATGAGGTGCACACACGTGTGCTTTATGTGAAGTCGCAAAACACGCGCTTGTAGATGAGGTCCGCCTTCTTATCTTTGTATGTGGGTTGTGCAGAGGGAGGGTTGTGCTTGCATATGTTGCGAAGCGCGCCCGTGGTCTTTTGTTCCAACTCTTTGATTTGATTTTTGTTATACTCCAATTTCCCAGAGGCATCTTTAGGGTAATGCTGTGGAACAAAAAATTCTTGACCACGGATCAGCACCTTTGGACGGACCTCATTTACAGAAGGCGGCTTGTCAATCACAAGCTGATCACCGAAGGAAAATGCCAAGGCAATGCATGCCAATGTAGGAGTAAATTGCACTCTCCGATTGCGCAATGCCACAAGTATCTCCGAGGGACAGAAACACGAAGCATGCACGGCACATCGATAAACTCCACATTTAGGGCACATGATGTGGGCGGTGTCGTAAAATACAACATACAATGCAGGGAAGAGAGCCGAGCTGGAGGCGTGAAATAACCCCCAGAAAGTCCAATGAGTGTAGTAACCCATAATGGGGGGGCATACATTTTGATTGTCGCCCCCCGCATGCATTGCACCTCAGCCTGTGTGTGTGACTCTTCACCCATGAATGATGAGTAAGCTCCGTCATCGGATCAAGGGTAGAGTGTCACAAACAACCAAGCAATAAAAGTACACTGCGTGTGTATTCTAAGGGTGCCATCCGTGCCCACGGGACTCATTGTCGCCGATTTCTTCGTGCATGCCTCACTGCCCTCCGCAGAGTTTTGCTTGGAGGACACTATTGCAAACACGAAGGGCAAAAGAAAAAAAGGGGGCCCAAAAAAGGGCAGACTTGCTACGTCACCGCTCCATTCTCAGGGGTCCCCAACGCCTAGCGCCTGGAGCAAAATCAATAAAGGATTGTGAGTCCCCCTAGAGCGGGGGGCAGAATCAGAGGTGGCCCACAAGTTGGCAAGGTGGCTACAGAACCCCTGCCGCCTGGCGGGTCCCCACCGCTTCACAGCGGGGGGCAGAATCAGAATTGGCCCACAAGTGGGCAATGTGGCTACATAACCCGTGCCGCTTGGGTGGTCCCCACGGCATGAGAGCGGGGTGCAGAATTAGAAGTGGCCCACAAGTGGGCAAGGTGGCTACAAAAACCCTGCCGCCTGGGGGGTCCCCACCGCTTCAAAGCGGGGGGCAGAATCAGAGGTGGCCAACAAGTGGGCAAGGTGGCTGCATAACCCGTGCCATTTGGGCGGTCCCCACCGATGCAGAGCGCGGAGCAGAATCAAAGGTGGCCGACAAGTGGGCAAGGTGGCTACAGAACCCCTGCCGCCTGGCGGGTCCCCACCGCTTCACAGCGGGGGACACAATCAGAATTGGCCCACCATTGGGCAAGGTGGCTACATAACCCGTGCCGCTTGGGTGGTCCCCAGGGCATGAGAGCGGGGGGCAGAATTAGAAGTGGCCCACAAGTGGGCAAGGTGGCTACAGAAACCCTGCCGTCTGTGGGGTCCCCAACGCTTCAAAGCGGGGGGCAGAATCACAGGTGGCCAACAATTGGGCAAGGTGGCTACACAACCCCTGCCATTTGGGCAGTCCCCACCGATGCAGAGCACGGGCAAGAATCAAGGGTGGCCCACAAGTGGGCAAGGTGGCTACATAACCCCTGCCGCCTGGCGGGTCCCCACTGCTTCACAGCGGGGGGGAGAATCACAATTGGCCCACAAGTGGGCAAGGTGGCTACATAACCCGTGCCGCTTGGGTGGTCCCTACGGCTTGAGAGCGGGGGGCAGAATCAAAGGTGGCCCACAAGTGGGCAAGGTGGCTACATAACCCTTGCCGCGTGGGGGGTCCCCACCGCTTCAAAGCGAGGGCCAGAATCAGAAGTGGCCCACCAATGGGCAAGGTGGCTAAATAACCCCTGCCATTTGGGGGGTCCCCACCAATGGAGAGCGGGGGGCAGAAACAAAGATGACCCACAAGTGGGCAAGGCGGCTACATAAACCCTACCGCCTAGGGGTTCCCCACCGCTTCATAGCGTGGGGCAGAAGCAGAGGTGGCCCACAAGTGGGAATGGTGGCTACACAACCCCTGCCGCCTCGGGCGTGCCCACCGCTTTAAAGTGGGGAGCAAAATCATAAGTGGCCCACAAGTGGGCAAGGTGGCTACATAACCCTTGCCATTTGGGGGGTCCCTACCGCTTCAGAGGTGGGGACGGAATCAGAAGTGGCCCACGAGTGGGCAAGGTGGCTACATAACCCTTGCCGCCTCGGAGGTCCCGACGGCTGGAGAGCGGGGCGCATATCAGAAGTGGCCCACAAGTGGGCAGGTTGGCTACATAAACCCTACGGCCTGGGGCTCCCCACCGCTTGAGAGCATGGGGCAGAACCAGAGGTGGCCTACAAGTGGGCAAGGTGGCTACATAACCCTTGCCGCCTGGGGGGTCCCCACCGCTGCAAAGCGGGGGGCAAAATCACAGGTGGCCCGCAAGTGGGCAAGGTGGCTGCATAATCCCTGACGCATGGGGGGTGCCCGCGGCTTGAGAGCGGAGGGCAGAATCAGAGGTGGCCCACAAGTGGGAAAGGTGGCTCACAACCCTTGCCGCCTGCGGGGTCCCCACGGCTTCAAAGCGGGGGACAAAATCAGAACTCGCCCACAAGTGGGCATGGTGGCTACATAACCCCTGCCGCCTGGGGGGTCCCCACGGCTTGAGAGCGGGGGGCAAAATCAGAAGTGGCGCACAAGTGGGCAAGGTGGCTACATCACCCCTGGCGCCTGGGGGGTCCCCACCGCTTCAAAGCGGGGGGCTAAATTCAGACTTGGCCCCCAAGTGGGCAAGGTGGCTACATAACCCGTGCCGCTTGGGGGTCCCCAGCGATTCACAGCGGGGGGCACAATCAGAGGTGGCCCACAAGTGGGCAAGGTGGCTACATAAGCCGTGTCGCCTGGGGGGTCCCCACCGCTTCAGACCGGGGGGCAAAATCAGAGGTGGCCCACAAGTGGTCAGGGTGGCTACATAACCCCTGCCGCCTGGGGGGTCCCCACAGCTTCAAAGCGGGGGACAGAATCAAAAGTGGGCAAGGTGGCTACATAACCCTTGCCGCTTGGGGGGTCCCCACGGTTGGAGAGTGGGGGGCAGAACCAGAAGTGGCCCACAAGTGGGCAAGGTGGCTACATCACCCTTGCCATCTGGGGGGTCCCCACGGCCGGAGAGCGAGAGGTGGCCCAAAAGTGGGCAAGGTGGCTACATAAACCCTGCCGCCTGGGGCTCCCCACGGCTTGAGAGCGGGGGGCACAATCACAAGTGGCCCACAAGTGGGCAAGGTGGCTACATAACCCTTGCAGCCTGGGGGGTTCCCACGGCTTCCGAGTGGGGGGCAGAATCAGAGGTGGCCCAAAAGTCGGCAAGGTGGCTACATAACCCCTGCCACTTGGTGGTGTCCCAATCGCTTCAAAGCGGGGGGCAGAATCAGAAGTGGCCCACAAGTGGGCAAGGTGGCTACATAACCCCTGCCGCCTGGGGGGTCGCTGACGCTTCAGGGCAGGGGGCAGAATCAGAAGTTGCCCACAAGTGGGCAAGGTGGCGACATAACCCATGCCTCCTGGGGGGTCCCGCCGCTTCAAAGCGGGGGGCAGAATCAGGGGTGGTGCACAAGTGGGCAAGGTGGCTACATAACCCCTGCCGCCTACGGGGTCGCCACCGCTTCAAAGCGGGGGACAGAATCAGAATTGGGCCACAAGTGGGCAAGCTGGCTACATAACCCCTGCCGCCTGGGGGTCCCAGCCGCTTCAAAGCGGGTGGCAGAATCAGAAGTGGCCCACAAGTGGGCAAGGTGGCTACATAACCCTTGCAGCCTGGGGGTCCCCACCGCTTCAGAGCAGGGGGCATAATCAGAATTGGCCCACAAGTGGGCAAAGGGGCTACATAAACCTTGCCGCCTGGGGGGTCCCCAACACTTTTGAGCACGGGGCAGAATCAGAAGTGGCCCACAAGTGGGCAAGGTGGCTACATAACCCATGCCGCTTGGGGGTGCGTAGCGCTTCAGAGCAGGGGCCACAATCAGAGGTGGTCCACAAGTGGGCAAGGTGGCTACAGAACCCCTCCCGGCTCGGCAGTGTCCACGGATTGAGAGCGGGGGGCAGAATCACAATTCGCCCACAAGTGGGCAAGGTGGCTACATAACCCCTGCCGCCTGGCGGGTCCCCACCACTTCAGAGCGGGGGGCGGATTCACAATTGGCCCACAAGTGGGCAAGGTGGCTACATAAACCCTGCCACCCGGGGGGTCCCCAGGGCTTCAAAGCGGGGGGCGGAATCAAAATTGGCCCACAAGTGGGCAAGGTGGCTACCTAAACCCTGCCGCCTAGGGGGTCCCCAACGCTTCTGAGCAGGGGGCAGAATCAGAAGTGGCCCACAAGTGGGCAAGGTGGCTACGTAACCCATGCCGCCTGGGGGGTCCGCAGCGCTTCAGAGCGGGAGCCAAAATCCAAGGTGGTCCACAAGTGGGCAAGGTGGCTACGAAACCCCTCCCGGCTCGGGGGTGACCACGGATTGAGAGCGGGGGACAAAATCAGAATTCGCCCATAAGTGGGCAAGGTGGCTGCATAACCCCTGCCGCCTGGGGGGTACCCATAGGTTGAGGGTACCCATAGGTTGAGAGCGGGGGGCAGAATCAGAGGTGGCCCACAAGTGGGCAAGGTGGCTACATAACCCCTGGCGCCTGGGGGGACCCACCCCTTCAAAGCGGGGGGCGGAATCACAATTGGCCCACAAGTGGGCAAGGTGGCTGCATAACCCTTGCAACCTGCGGGGCCCCCACGGCTTGAGAGCGGGGGGTAGAATCAGAGGTGGCCCACAAGTGGGCAAGGTGGCTACATAATCCTTGCAGCCTGCGGGGTCCCCACGGCTTGAGAGCGGAAGGCAGAATCATAAGTGGCCGACAAGTGGGCAAGGTGGCTACATAACCCCTGCTGCCTGGGGGGTCCCCACCCCTTCATAGCGGGGGGCAGAGTCAGAAGTGGCCAACAAGTGGGCAAGGGGGCTACACAACCCCTGCCGCCTGGGGGGTCCCCACCGCTTCAAAGCGGGGGGCGGAATCACAATTGGCCCACAAGTGGGCAAGGTGGCTGCATAACCCTTGCAACCTGCGGGGCCCCCACGGCTTGAGAGCGGGGGGTAGAATCAGAGGTGGCCCACAAGTGGGCAAGGTGGCTACATAACCCTTGCAGCCTGCGGGGTCCCCACGGCTTGAGAGCGGGGG
Organism: Eutreptiella sp. 'Long Island Sound 2002'; assembly: GCA_964036045.1. Taxonomy (NCBI): domain Eukaryota; phylum Euglenozoa; class Euglenophyceae; order Eutreptiales; family Eutreptiaceae; genus Eutreptiella; species Eutreptiella sp. 'Long Island Sound 2002'. The sequence goes on from OZ038380.1 coordinate 106,295,536, forward strand.
GCAGAATCATAAGTGGCCGACAAGTGGGCAAGGTGGCTACATAACCCCTACTGCCGGGGGGGTCCCCACCCCTTCATAGCGGGGGGCAGAGTCAGAGGTGGCCCACAAGTGGGCAAGGTGGCTACAAAACCTCTGGCGCGTGGGGGGTCCCCACCGCTTCAAAGCGGGGGGCAGAATCAGAAGTGGCCCACAAGTGGGCAAGGTGGCTACCCAACCCGTGCAGCCTGGGGGGTCCCGGCCGCTTCAGAGCGCGGGGCAGAATTAGAGGTGGCCAACAAGTGGGCAAGGTGGCTACATAACCCCTCCCACCTGGGGGGGGGGGGGGGCACCGCTTCAAAGCGGGGGGCAGAATGAGAAGTGGCCCACAATTGGGCAAGGTGGCTGGAAAACCCCTGCCACTTAGGGGGTCCCCACGGCTTGAGAGCGGGGGGCAAAATCATAAGTCGCCCACAAGTGGGCAAGGTGGCTACATAACCCTTGTCGCCTGAGGGGTCCCCACGGCTTGAGAGCGGGGGGAACAATCAGAAGTGGCCAACAAGTGGGCGGTCCCCCCCCCCCCCAGGTGGGAGGGGTTATGTAGTCATGTTGCCCACTTGTTGGCCACCTCTAATTCTGCCCCCCGCTCTGAAGCGCTGGGGACCCCCCAGGCTGCACGGGTTGGGTAGCTACCTTGCCCACTTGTGGGCCACTTCTGATTTTGTCCCCCTCTTTGAAGCGGTGGAGACTCCCCAGGCGGCAAGGGTGAATGTAGCCACCTTGCCCACTTGTGCGCCACCTCCGATTCTGCCCCCCGCTTTGAAGCGGTAGGGACCCCCCAAGCTGCAAGGGTTATGTAGCCCCCTTCCCCCCTTGTGGGCCACCTGTGATTCTGCCGCCCGTTCTGAAGCGGTGCCCCCCCCCCCCCCCTATGTGGGAGGGGTTATGTAGCCACCATGCCCACTTGTGGGCCACCTGTGATTGTGCCCCCCGCTCTGAGGCGGTGGGGACCCCCCAAGCTGCACGGGTTGGGTAGCCACCTTGCCCACTTGTGGGCCACTTCTGATTCTGCCCCCCGCTTTGAAGCGGTGGGGACCCCCCAGGCTGCACGGCTTATGTAGCCACCTTGCCCACTTGTGGGCCACTTCTGATTCTGCCGCCCGCTTTGAAGCGGCGCCCCCCCCCCCAGGTGGGAGGGGTTATCTAGCCACCTTGCCCACTCGTTGGCCACCTCTGATTCTGCCCCCGCTCTGAAGCGGTGGGGACCCCCCAGGCTGCACGGCTTATGTAGCCACCTTGCCCACTTGTGGGCCACTTTTGATTCCGCTCCCCACTTTGAAGCGGCGCCCCCCCCCCCCGAGGTGGGAGGGGTTATCTAGCCACCTTGCCCACTCCTTGGCCACCTTTGATTCTGCCCCCCGCTGTGAAGCGGTGGGCACCCCCCAGGCGGCAGTGGTTATGTACCCACCTTGCCCACTTGTGGGCCACCTCTGGTTCTTCCCCCCGCTCTCAACCCGTGGGGACCCCCCAGGCGGCAGGGGTTATGCAGCCACCTTGCCGAGTTGTGGGCCAATTCTTATTCTGCCCCCCGCTCTGAAGGGGTGGGGTCCCCCCAGGCTGCACGGGTTGGGTAGCCACCTTGCCCACTTGTGCGCCACTCCTGATTCTGCCCCCCGCTGTGCTGGGTGGGAGGGGTTATGTAGCCACCTTGCCTCCTTGTTGGCCACCTCTGATTCTGCCCCCCGCTCTGAAGCGGTGGGGACCCCCCAGGCTGCACGGGTAGGGTAGCCACCTTGCCCACTTGTGGGCCACTTCTCATTCTGCCCCCCGCTTTGAAGCGGTGGGCACCCCCTAGGCGCCGGGGGTTATGTAGCCACCTTGCCCACTTGTGGGCCACCTCTGATTCTGCCCCCCGCTCTAAAGCGGTGGGGAACCCCCAGGCGGCAGGGGTTATTCAACCACCTTGCCCACTTGTGGGCCAATTCTAATTCTGCCCCCCGCTCTAAAGCCGTGGGCACCCCCCAGGTGGCAGTGGTTATGTAGCCACCTTGCCCACTTGTGGGCCAATTGTGATTCCGCCCCCCGCTTTGAAGCGGTGGGCCCCCCCGGGTGGGAGGGGTCATGTAGCCACATGCCCACTTGTTGGCCACCTCTGATTCTGCCCCCCGCTGTGAAGCGCCGGGGACCCCCCAGGCTGCAAGGGTTATGTACCCACCTTGCCCACTTGTGGGCCACTTTTGATTCTGCCCCCGCTGTGAAGCGGCGGGCCCCCCCTAAGTGGGAGGGGTTATGTAGCCACCTTGCCCACTCGTTGGCCACCTCTGATTGTGCCCCCCGCTGTGAAGCGGTGGGGACCCCCAAGGCGGCAGCGGTTATGAAGCCACCTTGCCCACTTGTGGGCCACCTCTGATTCTGCCCCCCGCTCTCAACCCGTGGGGACCCCCAAGGCGGCAGCTGTTATGTAGCCACCTTGCCCACTTGTGGACCAATTCTGATTCGGCCCCCCGCTCTGAAGGGGTGGGGACCCCCCCGGCTGCACGGGTTGGGTAGCCACCTTGCCCACTTGTGGGCGACTTCTGAAGCTGCCCCCCGCTGTGAAGCGGCGGGCCCCCCCCGGGTGGGAGGGGTTATGTAGCCACCTTGCCCACTTGTTGGCCACTTGTTGGCCTGGTGGCTAGATAACCCCTACCGCCTGGGGGGTCCCCAACGCTTCAAAGCGGGGGGCACAATCAGAGGTGGCCCACAAGTGGGCAAGGTGGCTACCCAACCCGTGCAGCCCGGGGGGACCCCACCGCTTCAGAGCGCGGGCAGAATCAGAGGTGGCCAACAAGTGGGCAACTCCCACCTCCCACCTCCCACCTAGGGGGGGGGGACCCCGCCTCAAAGCGGGGGGCAGCGTCAGAAGTGGCCCACAAGTGGGCAAGGTGGCTACATAACCCCTGCCACCTGGGGGGTCCCCACCGCTTCAGAGTTGGGGGCAAAATGGGAGGTGGCCCACAAGTGGGCAAGGTGGCTACATAACCCCCGCCGCCTGGGTGGTCCCTACGGCTTCAGAGCGGGGGGCAGAATCATAAGTGGCCCACAAGTGGGCAAGGTGGCTACGTAACCCTTGCAGCCTGGGGGGTCCCCACGGCTTCAGAGCGGGGGGCAGAATCCGAGGTGGCCCACAAGTGGGCAAGGTGGCTACATAACCACTCCCACCGGGAGGGGCCCCACCCCTTCAGAGGATGGGGCAAAATCGGAATTCGCCCACAAGTGGGCAAGGTGGCTACATAACCCTTGCAGCCTGCGGGGTCCCCACGGCTTGAGAGCCGGGGGCAGAATCAGAAGTGGCCCACAAGTGGGCAAGGTGGCTACATAACCCCTGCCGCCTGGGGGGTCCCGGCCGCTTCAGAGCTGGGGGGTTGAATCAGAGGTGGCCCAGAAGTGGGCAAGGTGGCTACATAACCCCTGACGCGTGGGGGGTCCCCAACACTTCAGAGCAGGGGGCAGAATGGGAAGTGGCCCACAAGTGGGCAACGTGGCTACATAACCCATGCCGCCTAGGGGGTCCCCAGCGCTTCACAGCGGGGACAGAATCAGAGGTGGTCCACAAGGGGGCAAGGTGGCTACAGAACCCCTCCCGGCTTGGGGGTGCCCACGGATTGAGGGTGGGGAAGAGAATCAGAATTGGCCCACAAGTGGGCAAGGTGGCTACATAACCCCTGCCGCCTGGGGGGTGCCCACGGCTTGAGAGCGGGTGGAAGAATCAGAAGTGGCCCACAAGTGGGCAAGGTGGTTACATAACCCGTGCCGCCTGGGGGGTCCCCACCGCTCCAAAGCGGGGGGCAGAATCCGAGGTGGCCCACAAGTGGGCAAGGTGGCTACATAACCCTTGCCGCCTGGGGGTCCCCACCGCTTCAGTGCTGGGGGCAGAATCAAAAGTGGCTCGCAAGTGGGCGAGGTGGCTATATGACCCCTGCCGCTTGGGGGGTCCCCACAGGTACAGAGCAGGGGGCGGACTCAGATTTGGCCCACAAGTGGGCAAGGACGCTACATAAACCTTGCCGCCTGGGGGGTCCCCACCGCTTCAGAGCGGGGGGCAGAATTAGAAGTGGCCCACAAGTGGGCAAGGGGGCTACATCCTAACCCGTGCGGCCTGGGGGGTCCCTACCGCTTCAGAGCGGGGGGGGGCAGAAGCGGAAGTGGCCCAGAAGTGGACAAGGTGGCTACATAACCCCTGCCGCCTGGGGGGGGGGGGCACTGCTTCAAAGCGGGGGGCACAATCAGAGGTGGCCCACAAGTGGGCAGAGTGGCTACATAAACCCTGCCACCTGGGTGCCCACGGCTTGAGAGCGAGGGGCAGAATCAGAAGTGGCGCACAAGTCGGCAAGGTGGCTACATAACCCCTGCCACCTCGGGGGTCCCAACCGCTTCAGAGCGGGGGGCAGAATCTGAATTGGCCCACAAGTGGGCAAGGTGGCTACATAAACCCTGCTACCTGGGGGTCCCCACGGCTTGAGAGCGGGGGGCGGAATCAGAAGTGGCCCACAAATGGGCAAGGTGGCTACATCCTAACCCGTGCGGCCTGGGGGGTCCCTACCGCTTCAGAGCTAGGGGCAGGATCGAAAGTGGCCCACAAGTGGGCAAGGTGGCTACATAACCCCTACCGCCTGGGACGTCCCCACCGCTTCACAGCGGGGCGGCAGAATCAAAAGTGGCCCACAAGTGGCCAAGGTGGCTACATAACGCCTGCCGCCGGGGGGGTCCCTACCGCTTCAGACGGGAGGCACAATCACAATTGGCCAACAAGTGGGCAAGGTGGCTACATAACCCCTCCCACCTGAGGGGTCCCCACCGCTTCAGAGCGGGGGGCAGAATCAGAGGTGGCCCACAAGTGTGCAGTGGCTACATAAACCGTGCCGCCTGGGGGGTCCCCACCGCTTCAGAGCGGGGAGCAGAAGTAGAAGTGGCCCACCAGTGGGCAAAGTGGCTACCTAGTAACCTGGTAAAAAAATTTTTTTTTCACTAGATTGTGAAACCTAGTAAAAACAAAAAACTCTTTTACTAGGTTCCAAAACCTAGTAAAAAAAAACTGTTTTTTTACTAGGTTCCCAATAACTGGTAAAAAACTAGTGAACCTAGCAAACTGTTATCTAGCAAAAATATATATTTTTTAATAAAAATTTTTACTAGGTTTCACTATAGACCCATGCAGCGTTCAGTACTCCTTGAGAGAAGGTTGTCATGAGGCCCTAGGTCCAGGGCATTCAATGTGCAGCTGCTGGGCAAGGCTCTTGGGGGCTATGCGACCAACTCAACCGGCGCCAGGGCCATGACGGGGAGAGATGGTTGCACCTCAGGGGCGAGGAATGCTTGTGATGAGGTACATTGGCGCCAACGCCGGGACACGAACAGACGGCTGCGGCTCACGGGCACACAGTGATTGTGATGACGGGCTACCACCATGTGGTGCGACCGAGTCAACCGGCGCCAAGGCTTGGACAGGGATACATGGTTGCGGCTCGGCGGCTCGCAGTGGTTGGGATGACAGTTGACCGCCCTGTGGTGCGGCTGAGTCAACCGGTGCCAGGGCCGGGACAGGGACAGATGGCTGCGGCTCAGAGCGAGGAACGGTTGTGATGAGGCTTGACCATCCCGTGGTACGGCGAGTGAGCCCGCACCAACGCCGGCACAGGGACGGATGGCTGCGGCTCAGGGGCACGCAGTGGTTGTGACTAGGGTTGACCACCCTGTGGTGCGGCCGAGTGAGCGGGCACCAAAGCCGGGATACGGACATACGGCTGCGGGTCGGGGGCACGTAGTGGTTGTTATGAGGGTTGACCACCTTTTGGTGCGGCCAAGTCCACCGCCGCCAAGGCCGGGACGCGGACAGACGGCTGCAGCTTGGCGGCACGCAGCGGTTGTGATGAGGGTTGACCACATGGTGCGGCCGAGTCGGCCGCCGCCAAGGCCGGGAGAGGGGTGGATGGCTGGAGCTCAGGGGCACGCAAGGGTTTTGATTTGGGTTGACCACCAGGTGGTGCGGCCGAGGCAACGACCGCCAAAGTCGGGACAGGGCCAGATGGCTGCGGCTCAGGGGCACGAAGGGGTTGTTGTGACAGTGGACCGCCATGTGGTGCCACCGAGTCAACCGGCGCCATGGCCGGGATAGGGACAGACTGCTGCGGTTCACGGGCACGAAGTGGTTCTCATGAGGCTTGACCACCCTGAGATGCAGCCCAGTCAACCGGCGTCAGGACCGGGGCAAGAAGAAATGGCTGCACCTCGGAGCCACGTAGTGGTTGTGATGAGGGGTGACCACCCTCTGGTGCGGGCAAGTGAACCGGCGCCAGGGCTGGCACAAGGACGGATGGCTGCAGCTCCGGGGCATGCAGTGGTTGTGATGAGGGTGGGCCACCATGTGGTGCGGCAGAGTCAACCGGCGCCAGGGCTGGGACTGGGACAAATGGCTGCGGCTCGGAGGCACGCAGTGGTTGTGATGAGGGTTGACCGCCCTTTGGTGGGGCTGAGTCAACCGTCGCCGTGGCCAAGATAGAGACAGATTGCTGCGGTTCAGGAGCACACAGTGGTTCTCATGAGGGTTGACCACCCTGTGATGCAGCCGAGCCAACCGGCGCCACGGCCGGGACAAGGACAGACGGCCGCAGGTCGGAGGCACGCAACGGTTCTGATGAGGGGTGACCACCCTATGGTGCGGCCGAGTCAACCGGCACCAGGGCCGGGACAGGGACATATTGCTGTAGCTGGGCGGCACGCAGTGGTTGTGATGAGGGCTGAACACCATGTGGCGCGGTCAAGTTAGCTGTCGCCAGGGCCGGGACAGGGACATATTGATGCGGCTCATGGGCACGCAGTGGTTGTGACGAGGGTTGACAACCATGTGAAGCAGCCGAGTGAACCGGCGCCTAGGGCCTGGATACGGACATACGGCTGCGGCTTGGGGGCACGCAGTGGTTGTGATGAGGGTTGACCACCTTGTGGTGCAGCCGAGTCAACCGGCGCAAGGATTGGGACAGGGACATATTGATGCGGATCATGGGCACGCAGTGGTTGTGATGAGGGTTGACAACCATGTGATGCAGCCGAGACAACCGGCGCAAAGTCCTGGATACGGACATATGGCTGCGGCTTGGGGGCACACATTGGTTGGGATGAGGGTTGACCACTGTGTGGTGCAGCCGAGTCAACCGGCGCCAAGGCCGGGACAGGTACAGACGGCTCCGGCTCCGGGGCACACAGTGGTTTTGATGTGGGTTGACCACACTGTGGTGCGGCCAAGTCAACCGGCACCGGAACCAACACAAAATGCACCTTTCCGGATGGTTCCGCATTTGGCTCTAGTTTTTTTCCCCATGTGGTGCGGATAGGGACTCGTGAATCCGTTTCCTGGACCGCCACTGAGTGTTGCTGCTCAGTGGTACACAGTGGATGAGACGAAGTCCCGTCGACGGGCGAGAGGGCCGCGACCGGAACTGAGTGCCGCGGCTGGGGTGACCGCAATGGTTGCGACGAGGTTTGGTCGATAGGCCGAGGGCGGAGACCAAAACCGAGTGCAGTGGCTCCGGGGCACCCTGTGGCCAAGACGAGGTTTGGTGTATGAGCGCTAAGGCTTCCACCAGAACTAACTGCCCGGCTCATAGGCAGGTGGTAATGAAAGTAGTAGCGGGGTGAGAGAATGATTTCTGTGGCCTACAATGCTAGGGGTGAGCCCGCGGAACAAAAAAACACACTTCGAAGGGTGTAGTGAGGCACAAAAAATTGTAGCGCCCACAAAACCATAGAGGAATGGTATGGAGGCATGCAATGGCAGTTGACAACACATATCACTACATGGTGCACAACTCCCATGTGCCCTTCGACCATTCCAAGCCGTTGGGGAAACACACCTGTGCATGGAGGATTTTACAACATGTTCCTCGCATGTGGTATGTTTTTCCGGACGAATCACAAGAAATACTGCATCCCAGTGGGGGGGCACAGATTTCCAAATGCTCATACAAAGGGGGGGGGGGTGTGGTTTCCAATTCTTTTTTCATGCAACTTGAAGACAAACATGGGGAGCAAAGGAAAGCGAAGCAGGCAAAGCATAGGAGGCACAGCGCCAAGGTTGAGCCTACAGGCAGGTTTTGCTGCCTCAAGGGTCAGCATCACGGTCGGAGTTACAACATACATTAACAGAATAGATCAACCAATCCAAGGCCCATTCTCATATAATATGTTGCAGCTCAAAAAAAGACGGCCCTGTGAGGCTTATGCAAGAACAATTGTGTGGGGTCTGGTGCCCGGCATCAACAGGTCGTCCTCTATGCCGACAGACGATAGAGGCAACCTATAAACAGCCAGATTTTTTGTTAGACATGGATGACGTGATTGATTCCGACCATCAAAATGTGTCTTTCAAAGGGGCTGTTGGTAGGAGACAAGGCCTAAGAAAACAGTCCCTACTGGGGGTCTTGGCGTGTGCAAGAACCCAACACCAAAAACCTATCCCCGTAGCGTGCCTACACACATCCAATAAGAGCCATTGAAGCGGATGCAAAAAATCCTACTACACAGGCAAGGGGGTGGGGAACATGAACCAATTCACTTACCGTCACAGCACCATAGCTGAGACTGCATGTTGACTATGCTGCCTCAAGGTTTTGCATCGGGACCGGTGCAAATTATATCAACGAAATTTGGATTCACAAATAAAAAAGGTCATGGCAAACACACGAACACCAAACGAATGAGACATACGTTCACATACATATTTCTATTCCCCGCTTGCCGTGTTTTCCCAGACAGGCCACAAAACATATTACATCCCAAAGGGGGAGCCGGCTTTTCCGAATGGTCAGACAGGGGGGAGGTGGGGGGGGGGGGATGCTTTCCAATTGTTTATCCGTTCACGATTAACAAAGTAATGACTATAATCAAATGGTAAACTCAAATCATAATTCATAGTATCACAAATACAAAGCCCCTTCTTCGATGTGAGCCTGTTGTTTCGACAAATGGACGCTGACCGCCGGCGGACAGGGGGCATATTCGGTCCTACATGACCAACCGGTTGATGGTGGAGGCAGAACATAGGGACATAGGGGTGCGTCCCTTTCCTTGGCTGCCGAATTGTGGACTGTTTTCAAAAGCTCTGTCCGCACGAAATGGGGCCCAAGAAAAGAGTCGCTGCGGGGGTCTGTGCTACACAGTGACCCACACGTGACGGAGCATTTGTGGTGTGCTGCACAATGGACAGCTCCTACCAACTAGGTCCGGAAAGTTGCTGTTAAGCGCCACGGAGAGGCCTGGGCTGCATTTGTCGAGGTTCATGCATCGTCATTGAAGGGGTGGCAAAGAAGGATGCATGTGAGTCACATTACACAATTACAATGCAATGGCAGAAACATACAGTTCACAAGGTCATGGCTACCACACGAACTACAGGTAGGACCAAACAAATCAAACGTACATTCACAAACATATTTTCCATTCCTCGTTTGCCGTGTTTTTCCGGACAGGCCACAAGACGGCTGGTTCATATACCCATAGAGGGGTGAGTGTGAGGGGGGTGTTTTCAATTCTTTTTCCGTTCTACGCGAAGACAAACATGGACTGCAAAGGAAAGCGAAGCACGCAAAGCAAATGAGCCACCATTAAACAAAGTAACTTTAGATTGAAAAAAAGTTCACAGACAGTGACATCGGAGCGCCTTCTCAGATGTATGCTTTTTTGGCAATCAAGGTGAAATAAACCGTGTAAGGGGTTTGTAGCATGGGCTGTCTCAGGCTTTGTGGGTACCCATGGAATTTTCGGGCTGCCAGTGAAAGGCACTTAGAGGCTGCGGTGGAATTTGGAGCTGTCTGCCTGCTCATGGCATGGCGCACATGCTGCTCATGGCCAAGAAGTTCTTAGCGAACACAAAACGGTGCGTTTTAGGACCTCTTTGCTGACACAAAATAGGGCCTAATAAAAAGGTCCTTGCAGGGGTGTGTGGAACAGCACCAACCCAACATCGACAGAGCACCCCCACAAGGTGCACAAATAAATTGGATCATCCGCAAAGGGGTTGCAAAAAAGACAACAAGCAAACAATGGCAAATGGGTGGGTACATTCCACGTACACTCCACGTACATTCACAACGTCATAGCTGAGACTGCAAGCTGGCTATGCTGCCTCAAGGGTCGGCATGATGGCCAGTGCAAACTATATTGATGAAATGCAGGATCGCAAATGATAAGGTCATGGCAACCACGGCGACTACGTGCAGAGCCAAACAAATGACGACATACATCGGCACACACATGTTCCATACCTCAAACCCTAGGACATGTGGTTTGATTGCTTTTGCAGGTGGGGGGGGGGGGCTTGTTCTGCATGTTTTTCCTAACTCCCTGCAAATAAACACACAGCAAAGAGAGGGAGTTTTTTTCCAAATCATTTTCCATACTTCATACAAAAAAACAAACAACATACTTTCCGCGGGGGGGGGGGGTGCAGAAAAGCACTCAGAAGTGGGAGGGCGGACGGACTAAGGAAGGGCCAGCCGGGGGGGGGGAGGGGGCACCAACCATTGTGGGGGCGGGGGCATCTTACATCAGGGGTGTGTAGTGTGAGTTGTAGGCGGGGCGGGGGGGGGGGGGTTGGTGTGTTGCATCATAAGGGGGGGGGGTATGGTTGCATAATGACGGCCCATAAAAGTCTGATGTTTGATGTCTCATGGCCATCTTCGTCGCTATACACAATCCTGGAGTCCAGATCCTTCTGGGAGTGACCGATGTGTTTCACGTACCCAAGCTTGCCATCAACGTTCCATTCCTTCTTGGTCGTGTAGTCAATAGTCTTTTTCCTCGTCCAAACGCTCCGCAGAGCGTCCTTCTTCCGGATTCCATTAAAATTGGTCGGTCGAATTGTGTTTTCATTGTAGATTCTTAGGGAACTGGTACCAGATGGTACACCGGACATTCATCCCCTCATTGGCAAGTTGCTCATGAGGGACACACCTATTTGCTCTTGACGTGTTTTGCTTCCTAAATGGCATGACTGTGCCATATTGCACTCTAGTGATCACGTGCACTACTCTCACACCATGCCTGGGGCGGCAGTAGGAACAATATTTCAAGGTCATGTCATTCTTGAGGTCAGACAAAGTAAAAGTGAGTGGACTGGCGGGACTGTGCCGTACATTGAAGTTCGACAGAGCTTGGGAGATTACGTGGATGCCTTCGGAGAACAATATCGTGCATGAGAACGGAAGTGTGTATGTCTGTTGATTCATTAGTTCTCGTGTTATTATAGTGACGGCCCCGATTTTCTGAGACATTTTCCATGCAGAAAATGAATCTTAGATGCTCCGTATCTGAAAAATGTTGCGGATTGCCACTGTGGTGAACATGAACAAAGGGTGCTCGCTCTAGGCAGAGTCCACTCCATACCTGCTATGGGATGCAGTGCAGAAATGCCCGTTGTGGAGTGCGGAGGAGTTGAAAGCCCTGAGGACGGCCTTGTCCAAGCTTGTGCCAACAGTCGAAGTGGAACTCACTAACAACAAGGTCGTTGTCCTCTGAAACATAGGAACGGGGGCCACAAACGACGACGAAGACCATACAGGGACAAAGATCCTTGTTGCACCAGTCGACCAGGGCCGTGGTGTGCTAGCCACCTTCGTTCGAAGACCTTATGTAGCGATGTAACGCTCTGTAGAGCGTTCTTCCGATCGAACGCGGTTGTGAACGTGTCATTTAACATTAAAAGATGCCAAGCAGAGCGTTCTTGGTGGATAAGTGGTTCATGTACCTTCATTTTGCTAGGCGAGAGAGGTAATCAACTTCGGCGGTGGATTTTGCATCAAAGATGCTTGCCGTTTCGCCACCTCCTTGTCATCACGCTTCCTCGTCTACCCCTCTTAAAGGTGCACATCAAATCGTATTTCTGGAATCCGCACTTTGATCAACCCGCGCTCCATGTACTCTTTGAGTGCCTGTCCAACCCGTTGCGTCAACGACTTGCCTGCGGGCACAGCTGTTGGCTTTAGTCCGGCTACTGCTTGGCTAATTGACATCTGAGAGCTGTCTCGCTACGATGCGTCGTCTGTTGTGAGCCGTGAGGTGATTGTGTGGCTTGCCATGGCAAAGTGAACGACTTAAACAATTGAAATAGGAGCAGCAGGCAGGCAGGGAAACAACGAAACCCAACAAGGCAGTGGTTCGACAAATATGGTGCGTATATTTTCCGACGTCCCCAAAAAGAGGGGCGGGGGGTTGATGCAGGCTGGTCTATTGATCATGTACAAAAATGACATCTGCCCCCCCTCCCGTCCAAAACCAACACAGTCGGCATAGATGGATCACTAGGCACCACAAGCGCAACAAGGGGGGCCTCAACAGGGGAGGTTGCATCATTACCCTCATACACCTCAGGATTTCCCACAAGCTCACCTGGAAGGTCATCGCAATTGTGTGCAGCAGGGGGAGGGGGGACAGGGTCGCGTGCGGATGCATCCACAGGCACACTCTTATGGCGAACAGCCTCTGACATGGCCAAGTGCCTACTAGCATCGCGTTCTGGTTGGCATTGACTGAGAATGGTGCCACATGCGGCGCTGTGGTCAGCTTGCTGCGCCAGCGACCACCGCATCCATACAGTCATGTGGTATCCTAACAGGTTTCACAAGGGTTTGCAGTGTCCGTTGCAACAGGTCTTGCAAATGATCAATCAACATGCCATGATAGAAACGAATGGGAAACTAGGGGACTTCAGGCCATTCATCCATAACCTGAACAATCTTCACCTTTGATTTCCTCAACGCTGGGTATCCCAAATGGCCATCACTAATGTGGCGTACAAAGGTATTGAGGTTGTGCCGTACCAACTTGATTGTGTTATTCTACAAGTGGGAGCCATGAAGGTCCTTAAGGTCCATGCGTGCTGCCGGTGTGAGTAAAAAAAGATCAAAACAGTCATCCAGAGATTTGTTGTTGGGGTTCAACCGCAGCTTTTCACCCAAACCAGCCAACCAAGCTGCACCCATCTCCTCGGCCTCGGATTGGCATTTCCCTCGTATTGTTTGTTCCCACCGTCCCCAAAACAAGAAAGGCACCCCCAAGGTCCGAACATATTCCGTGGTGTGCTCAGCACCCCAAACACAGGTGGACAAGAATGTGGAACGCACAATGACCGGCCCGCAAGGCATCATCCGAGTTCTCTTGGTTTGCCCAGTTTCAGTTGCGAACCAGAAAACCACACAGGAACAGGGTACAGATGTATTCCATGAGCAATACAACCATGCCGAGTGTTGTGGTTGCTCTCTTGGTTTTCGTTAGTTCATGCATGCCGGCCTTGGAGCGCCTTAAGGGTCCGCCGGTGATGCACGTGCTGATATGTCTGAAAAACAACGGACCACCATATATACATATATATATATATATATATATATATGGCACAAGGTGTGAGGGCCCCCCCCCTCCACGGACCCACCGGCCTTGGTTGGGTTGGGGCCAAGGACCTCCCCCCCCCCTATTTTTGGGTCGAGAAATTCAAAAAAAGAGGAATTAGAGTGATTGGAGACGGTGGTGGGCCGCCATGACCCTTCAAAGTTGCTAAAAATAGGTATTTCTTACCGAGTGACATCATCCCAAAAATAGCCTCAAAATCCTAAAAATAGCCCTCTCTACATCACAAAACCCACCAACACGCCACACCATTGCCGTCAATGCCTTCTTTTGGATCCATTCATCACCCTTTTGCCCCACTAGGGGCAGGGGAAGGGGCACCTGCACCCTAGCGTACCAATTTTTGAGCCAACCTTGCATATTTTGCTATTTTTAGTTCACTGGTTAGGACCCTATTTTTGGTGATGTCATACCCTATTTTTAGCCCTACCCACACCTTTGTGTGCCCAAATGCTCCACCCCAACTATCCAAAAACCTTCTCAAAGGTGTTTGTTTGTGTTCCCCACCCTTAAAATAGGGGGTGTGGTCCTTACTTGCCCTCCAATCCTCCCCAAGTCACGGGGGTGGGGGGGGGGGCCCTCACACCTTATGCCATATATATATATATATATACATATACATATATATATATATATATATATATACATATATATATATATATATATATATATATATATATATATATATATATATATATATATATATATATATATATACATATATATATATATATATATATATATATATATATATATATATATATATATATATATATATATATATATATATATATATATATATATATATGTATATATATATATATATATATATATATATATATATATATATATATATATATATATATATATATATATATATATATATATACATATATATATATATATATATATATATATACATATATATATATATATATATATATATATAATATATATATATATATATATATATATATATATATATATATATATATATATATATATATATATATATATATATATATTACTACACCCCTCTCCCCTTAAATTTAGCTAACAACAAGCAACAACAAGCAACAACAACACGTCTCCGTGCCGTTTTGGCCATTGCTTTGTCCCAACGCTTCGGATCTTTTGGCCATGTAGCCATCTTGGAGCCTAGGTGGTGGCCTTGCCAAATCCAAGTTTTGAGCCAAAAACTCACCGGTGGCGGCCCGGGGCGTGGGCGCCAAGTCGGGAGGTGCCCTCCCAAATCTGCGCAGTTTTGGGCCAAAAACAGCCATTTTTCGCCCAAAACGGCCCTAGGAAGGGTTCAAAACAGCCAAACGAAGGCAAACGGCTGCTATACTTCACGTGCGGCTTGACTTTCTCGTGACCAAGGGACCTTTGGTGCGCTCTAACTCCAGGATATGTCCGAGAAAGGGCCCAAAAAGGCGCCAAAAAGCCCCAAAAACTGCGCAATGTAGACCAGCACCCCGAAACCAAGAACGGGCCGTATCTTGGGCTACGTGGCTCAAAAACGAATTCCGAGGGCACCTAGTCCACCCGCAACCCCCCACCTTTTATGGTTTCCAAGCCTCAGAATGGCCCAACGAGACACGTAGACCCCCGTACTAGTGGTCACTTGGTGCAGCCGGAGGGCCGGCCAGCCCACGCACAGTGGGGGCCAACGTTGGGTCCACCATGGTCCCCAAGGCGAAAAAAAAAGATTTTTTCCAAACGTGTTCCTAGACCACTTGGGATGCTCAAACAAGTGTTTTTAGGCCGTTTTGAGCCCGTGGTGGCGCGTTTTGGGCCATGGAAAATCCTAAAATGCCTTGACATTGGGCCGTTTTGGGACCAACAATGGCTCAAAAATGGGTCAAAAACGTGTTTTTCCAAAAATGATCCTGGACCATTTATGATGCTCAAACAAGTGGTTTTAGCCCATTTTGAGCCCGTGGCGACGGGTTTTGGCTCATGGAAAATCCCAAAATGCCTTGAAAATGGGCCATTTTCGGACCAAAAGTGGGTCAAAAATGGGTCAAAAACGCATTTTTCGAACACTGATCCCGGACAATTTTGGATGCTCAAATAAGTGTTTTTAGCCCGTTTTGAGCCAGTTTTGTCTGCGTTTAGCCCCTTCCACTACATGTATGCACCACTTTGTGCCCTTCGCACGTACCTTAGAGCCGTGTGGTGGAGCCACCTAGAGTTGGGAGAGGGGTGTAGATTGGAGGATATATATATATATATATATATATATATACATATATATATATATATATATATATATATATCCTCTAATCTACACCCCTCTCCCATACTTTATGTGGCTCCACTCTAAGGTACGTGCGAAGGGTACAACTTGGTGCATACACGTAGCGGAAGGGACTAAACTCGATCAAAATGGGCTCAAAATGGGCTCAAAACACTTGTTTGTGCACCCCCAATGGTCCAAGATCACTTTTGGAAAAACCTGTTTTTGACCCTTTTTTCACCCATTTTTGCTCCCAAAACGGCCCCCTTTCAACGTATTTTTGGGTTTTGCATGGGCGAAAACCCGTCCAAATGGGCTCAAAATGGGCTAGAAACACTTGTTTGAGCATCCCAAATGGTGCAGGACCACTTTTGGAAAAACGCGTTTTTGACCCGGCAAAGAGAGGGTCACCAGGATGGCCTACTCGCACGCCCAAGGCAGGCTGCATGCCATACGCCCGGACTCCCCGGGGGTTCGTGAGGCGGCGGCGGCAGTACTGCAGAAGGCCTGCGGGGATCGGCGGCTGCAGGCGTGGCTCTCGTAGGACCAAGACACTGCCACCATGGGCACGTTGGAGGTGCAGGCGGTCTTTGACCCGCTCTACGCCTTCCGTGATGACGTGTCCGGGGTCACGGGAGGGCGCATGCCATCGGGCGTGGACCCGCAGTACCCGTACGGGCAGGTGGAGACGGAGGCGTCTCTGGCCCAGGTCCTCTCGGATCAGCAGGCCCTGGCCTGGCGCGCCCATGAGCTGTGGCAACCGGACGCGGCAGCGGCCGGACTCCACTCCCAGGAAGCAACTGCCTTGCTACAGCCCTCCGGCGGGTGGACCCCGACCTATCCCCCGCTTCGGTGGAGGACCTACGTGCCGCGTTGGACCAACACCTTCATGAGCTAGAGACACGCGAGGAGCTGCGGGGTGTCCTCAGGAGCAACAGGCGCCGGTCCATCAAGGACTATTGGCGGGGCAGGGTGCCGGATCTGCAGCTCCGATGGACGGCGATACGGGGGGCCATCAACGTGGTGAACTATGCCCCGTCAGGCCTATGGTCCGTACGCGTCCGCGAGTCGGAGAAGGTGCTCTTGGAGGCCTCGGACGTCATTGGCGAGGTCCAGAGGTACTGGGAGGCGTTGTACGCCAGGCGGCCAGTGAACCTGCCGGCTTTCGAGCGGCTGGTCCGGGCCCACATTCCCAGGGGGGTGCCTGAGGAATGGAGGTCGGTGCATGACTACACCCTGCAGGACCTTAAAGACGCCGTGAGGCAGGCCGTGGCGGACGACAAAGCTCTGGGGTCCAACGGGGTCACGGCTGCCCTCATAGCAGAGCTGCCTGAACCGGTGCAGGGGCTCCGGGTGCACGCGTACAGGGCTATCCTGCGGGGTGCGGACGTCCCGGAGTCTTGGCACGAGGCCATTATCTGGCTGATGCCCAAGGGCACAGCCACGGGCAACCTGGACGAGTACATGCCGATAGCGCTGGGGCAGCAAGACATGCGAATGCTCATGACTCCCCTCATGCGGAGGTTCACAGCTGTCCTGGCACGCAAGGGACTGGCTGCGGACTGGCAGTTCGGGGCCATGCCGGGCTCCACGGCGACTGCCCCGGTGTTCCTTGCCCAGCGCAGGCTGCAGCGTGGGCAGGAGGAAAACCACGTCCTGGCCTTCGATGTGTCAAAAGCTTTTGACACAGCGCCGCAAGGGGCGCTGGCGCTCCTCCTGCGCCACATGGGAGTCCCGAAAGAGCTCATCAGGCTCTTCCACACCCTCAGCTGCGGGTCTCTGGTGCGCATCGGCACTGCGCATGGCCCAACGCCGAGCATTCGGCTCCACAGGGGCCTGCGGCAGGGCAGTGCGGAGAGCGCTGTGCTCTACCTCCTCCTCTTAGAACCTCTCGTGCGGAGCCTTGCCTGCAAGGCGCGGGGAGATGCTCGCCATGCGGTGCCGCCCCTGGTGCAAGCGTACTGTGATGACCTCCTGTTGATAGCGCACTCCCTGCCGCAATTCCTGGAGTATGCAGCGGCGATAGCGCGATATCTCACGGACATGGGCATGTCCCTCAACGTCGGCAAATGCGCCTATGCCAATACTGCTCGCATCCATTCGATCATGGTGTGCCTGAGCCCAGGGAACACAGCGGCCCCATGGGTATGCTTACGTGCCAAGGGCACGGTACCATACTTGGGCCTGCGCCTCGATCCCAGGGGGGTGGCGACCATGAAGGAGAAACATGTACTCCGGTGTGAAGCTCTGCTGGGGTGGTGCAAGAACACGTTGGGGCCGGCGTCGGTGCCTCATGAGGTGATGGCGGCTGTGGTTGGAGGCATCGTGCGGTACGCGGCGCCCTACCTGTCCGACACGGCGGAGGCGGTGATCAAGCTGAATACTGCCATCAAGGCCGCGGCCCTGCAATTCGAGAAGCTGCTTGGGTTACGGTTGGCGGATGTCCAGGTTGTCTGCCGCGACTCCGTCGTGGCGACCATGGCTCAACTCACCCACCACAGGTCCATCAAGGACTATTGGCGGGGCAGGGTACCGGATCTGCAGCTCTGATGGACGGCGATACGGGGGGCCATCAACGTGGTGAACTATGCCCCGTCAGGCCTATGGTCCGTACGCGTCCGCGAGTCGGAGAAGGTGCTCTTGGAGGCCTCGGACGTCATTGGCGAGGTCCAGAGGTACTGGGAGGCGTTGTACGCCAGGCGGCCAGTGAACCTGCCGGCTTTCGAGCGGCTGGTCCGGGCCCACATTCCCAGGGGGGTGCCTGAGGAATGGAGGTCGGTGCATGACTACACCCTGCAGGACCTTAAAGACGCCGTGAGGCAGGCCGTGGCGGACGACAAAGCTCTGGGGTCCAACGGGGTCACGGCTGCCCTCATAGCAGAGCTGCCTGAACCGGTGCAGGGGCTCCGGGTGCACGCGTACAGGGCTATCCTGCGGGGTGCGGACGTCCCGGAGTCTTGGCACGAGGCCATTATCTGGCTGATGCCCAAGGGCACAGCCACGGGCAACCTGGACGAGTACATGCCGATAGCGCTGGGGCAGCAAGACATGCGAATGCTCATGACTCCCCTCATGCGGAGGTTCACAGCTGTCCTGGCACGCAAGGGACTGGCTGCGGACTGGCAGTTCGGGGCCATGCCGGGCTCCACGGCGACTGCCCCGGTGTTCCTTGCCCAGCGCAGGCGTGGGCAGGAGGAAAACCACGTCCTGGCCTTCGATGTGTCAAAAGCTTTTGACACAGCGCCGCACGGGGCGCTGGCGCTCCTCCTGCGCCACATGGGAGTCCCGGAAGAGCTCATCAGGCTCTTCCACACCCTCAGCTGCGGGTCTCTGGTGCGCATCGGCACTGCGCATGGCCCAACGCCGAGCATTCGGCTCCACAGGGGCCTGCGGCAGGGCAGTGCGGAGAGCGCTGTGCTCTACCTCCTCCTCTTAGAACCTCTCGTGCGGAGCCTTGCCTGCAAGGCGCGGGGAGATGCTCGCCATGCGGTGCCGCCCCTGGTGCAAGCGTACTGTGATGACCTCCTGTTGATAGCGCACTCCCTGCCGCAATTCCTGGAGTATGCAGCGGCGATAGCGCGATATCTCACGGACATGGGCATGTCCCTCAACGTCGGCAAATGCGCCTACGCCAATACTGCTCGCATCCATTCGATCATGGTGTGCCTGAGCCCAGGGAACACAGCGGCCCCATGGGTATGCTTACGTGCCAAGGGCACGGTACCATACTTGGGCCTGCGCCTTGATCCCAGGGGGGTGGCGACCATGAAGGAGAAACATGTACTCCGGTGTGAAGCTCTGCTGGGGTGGTGCAAGAACACGTTGGGGCCGGCGTCGGTGCCTCATGAGGTGATGGCGGCTGTGGTTGGAGGCATCGTGCGGTACGCGGCGCCCTACCTGTCCGACACGGCGGAGGCGGTGATCAAGCTGAATACTGCCATCAAGGCCGCGGCCCTGCAATTCGAGAAGCTGCTTGGGTTACGGTTGGCGGATGTCCAGGTTATCTGCCGCGACTCCGTCGTGGCGACCATGGCTCAACTCACCCACCACAGGTCGACGACAGTCCGGGATGAGCTGCGGGCAATGCTCCGGGACATGCACGTGCAGTACGGAGTGTGCGGGCAGTTCATGGTGCCCTCTGCGTCATTCGCCACGCACGCTGGCAATACGTTGGTGGACAGGGTACTCCGGGCGATGGGGACGTTGCGCGTAGGACTTCTCAGGCCATCGTCAGTGTACTCGTGTGTACAAGCCCATCTGCCGCAAGTGCAGTGGGCGGGGCGGAAGTGGGTGTCCCAATCCTATTCCTTCAAGGGTAGAGACATCTGCGTTCTCTCGGGGCCCCGCACAGATGCGGCGGTACAGTCCCTGACTGATCCCGCAAATGACCTCCTGCATGCGCGGCTCCCCTGTCCTGCGCCTGGGCACTGGGCTGTCCAGCTCCAGGAGTGTCATGAAGACCACCTGCACCTTCCGCACGCAGGAGTAGGGCCCCATCAGCTGGACCACGTGTGGTTCACGGGGCTCCGCGACGTCTTCCGGCCGCAACTGCCTAGTCGGTTGACTCACCGGCTAATTCACCCGGTGCGCCGAAAAAAGGCCAACAAACGCAATAGACAGTCCACTGCGGGGGACGTGTATGTGGTGGGCGGGTACAGGGAGGAGAAATGGGACCCGGCCAACCCGGGGCTATCCATGCCGTTCGTCCCGCTAGCCGCCCTCCTGTTTCTGTTGGGGGACGTCTTTGAGGGTTACCAGCAGCAAGACGATCCGGCGTCCGTCCCCCTACTCACTCCACACGCCGGGGGCGGCATAAACCCGTCACCACTGTGGGTTGTGCACGGGCGGCCAGCGTTTTCCAGGGCATGCGCGGCGGTGCACGGGTGCAACGAGTGGGCAATTGTCCTTCTGCTACCAGCAGGCCCTGTCCCGGATCCGGATGAGTACTCGGTCCCGGAAGTGGTTCCGATGTCCAACGTGCCGCACGATCCGCACGTCGCCGTCACGTTGTTGCGTGATGGCGGCGCGGTGGAGCAGGGATCTGTGGTGGTGTACCAGCCCTCCTGCTCCGCAACGGTTTGGGGGGCGGAGTATACCACCGCCCTGGACGCCATCAAGTCAGTCTGTGGATGTGACCTGGCCTGGAGACCACATGCGGTGTATCGGCCGAAGGTAGTCCTGTCCCCGCAGCTCACGGCCTCGAGTGCGGCGTCCCTTGGAAGGATGGTGCAGAGCCCCCACTCCGACGTGGCGTGGCTGGAACCCCACCGGTACTGCTGGGTGCCGGTGGCGACTAAAGTCACATCGTCTGACGCGTCGCCCCAGGGAGACGACGCCACAAACGTGGCGGTGGCCAGCCACGGAATCCCCACGTGGACGGGTGCCATCTACGGCACGGTCCCGGAGGCAGATATCATCGGCGCGGCGGCATACCTGTTGCACACGCCCCCGTCAGCGTGCACGGTGCACGTGGTGGATGCGTCCATCATAGGAGCGCATCTCCGCAGGGCGCAGGAGGCCCTGTACCGTGGCATCAAGGGGCCGAGGATCACATCTGGTCAACCAGCACGCACTGAGCTGGATAGTGGAGGGGCTGCGGCGGCTGCCACGCCGAGTTGGGGGGCCGCACCACTAGGTGGTGAGGCAGAGCTCGCACTTGGCGGCGGTCCTGCTCGAGGCGCCGGACTCTGCCGCGGCCCGTGCAATGGCCCCGCCTGTCCATCTCGTCCTACCAAAGGAGCACGCCATCCTCTTGGTGCCGGGGGATAATGGAGAGCTCGAGCCGCGTGTGCCATCCATGCAAGCCCTTCAGCAAGTCCGGGAGATGGAGTGGCATTCGCTAGCGGCACGCACCAGGGCGCACACGCCACTGGCTGGCGCCTGCGAGGCGGTGCCCCTGGGAGCTGTACACCACGGCCCAACGCACAGAAATATGCTGCGGGCACGTGACGGTCGCTTGTCCACAATGCAGGTCATGCGACGGTGGAGACAGAAGCTCACGCGTATGGCAATACCGGCCCACCCCTGTATCTTCTGTGGGGGGCCGGAGGAGGACATTGGCCACATGCACCTGCTGTGTGCGCGGGACGAGGAGGTGGCAGGGCTCCTGTGCAGGCGTGTGGAGGAGTTCACGGCGGAGCTACCCCTGACAGACAGGGCGGTGGAGTTCGTGGCGTGGAGGGAGCACGGCTGCAGGTGGACTAAATCCCTCATGGCGGGTGTCGTCCCCGGGGACCTGAAGCGGCTGTTCGCTGCGGTGCGAGCGGCGTCGTCCCAGGGCCCTGCCAAGGCCAGGCTCTTTGTGGAGGACATGGTCCAGATTGGCGAAGATGTGTATGCCCGCAGGAACCATCGGCTCACCCAGATCATGCAGCTGCCGATGCAAGATCGAAGGAGGGCGGTATACGCGTTCCTGCGAGGTGACACACCCTTCTGCCCGCCGGCAGGGAGGATCCAACGGCGTCCGCCGTGGAACCCGTTTGCCGGCCTCCCCGGCGACCTGCGGGCAACCTTTCCTAGGGCACCGCTGCACGCACTGCTGGTGCCACGGTCGTGCATCGTGCACGAAGAGGCCATGTCCTTGTTCCCTCACTGGATGGCGGCAGTGGCGCAGGCCTTCAGCCAGTGGATCGGTTCCTGGGTGGCACGGGACATCACGGCATTCAGGGAGTGGTCCCGTGTGGTGTTGGCGCAATCGTGGGCCCTGGTGCGTGGTACCATGGTGAGAAGCCCTGACGGCCAGAGTGATCCCTGGCTCCAGGTCTACGCCAACCATCCAGATGTGGGGAACGTCATGGGCTGGCCCCGCGAGGTGCTGCCGGTCCTTCAGCAACCTCCGTGCAGTCTCCCAATCCTGGCGGTGGGTGTCGTACTTGACGTGGGTACGTTGTGGCTGTATGACCGGCAGCTGCGACGAGCCATACCAGCGGTCACGGAGCGGCGGTCCATGGCAGTGTTAGTGGGCTCCAAGCAGCTGGCACGGGTACAGGGCGACGACACGCAAGGCCACGTCACGGAGGCCATGTTCTCTCTGCCAGAGGGGGACGACCACGTGGCTGCCGATGCCCGTCACACCCTTGACACCCTTGGCCTCGCGGCGGTCATTGAGGCTCGGGCGGGAGGACAACGCTTGGTTCTAGCATCCGCCAGGGGCCCGGGGCAAGACGGGGTTGATGTCATCGGGGAGGTCTTACGGGACTACGGTTGGGAGCTCCTGGGGCATGGCACACACAGCCCCAAAGTTGCGCGGTGGCCCCGGCTGATTGCGGGCCTGCCGGTGATGCCCGACGGGCGACCGATACTCCGCCCGGTGTCCACGTGGGAGGAAGCGAGGCGCAGCCTATTCAGTTGTGCCACAGCACGCACGCTAGCGGGTGCTTTGCTCGGACTCCAGGACGCGTGCTGCGATGTATGGCAGGACCTGTGGTCGCAATGTTGTGATAGTAGCTGCGTTCCGTCGCGGTCTGTGCTTCCGCAGCGATGCCACGGGTGCGGAAAGACAGCGTCAGTTTGGGTTCATCAATGTGCCTCTGGCCCACTATGCGGGACATGTAATGAGCGTGCCGATAGGGGGTGGCCTAAGGCGAGGCGGGCACTGCGGCACTCTGGAGAGATGTCCTCAAGTGCCTGGAAGACAATCCAGGGTGACCTGAAGAGCGTCCGAGTGGAAGGGGTACGGTGCCCTGGTGCGCCGTCGGCAGCCCTGCCCCTGCTGCTATGGTGCCCTAGTATAGTACAGAAACACGGTATCAACTCCACGTCCCCGTGGCCCTGAGCAGCACCCACACCCCAGATATATATACTGTGCCGGCACTCCTTGTCAGGGGCCAGAACCCAATCAGCTTCGAGGCATCCTCTTGCCCACGTATAATATAACCTGAGGGTCTACACGGGGGGACGCTGGCCGCTACGCGACGGGAGTGGCGCAACCCGTGAATATCGCTGGCTGAGATTCGGGCTGGTGGGTGCCGTAGCTTGATTATCGACCCCCTGTAGGGGTACCCACCAGAGGCTCGCCCCGGGCTGTGGTAACCAGGTGCACCTCATCTGGACCACATACTTTGCCCTGGCGCCTACCCTTGACCCTTACCTGCACTGATTGGCCAGCTCCCATGGTTGCGCCTCTTCCGCCACAGCAGCGGCCAGGCCGCAGGTTCGGCCCCCACCGACGACGTGGCGAGCCTACTTATAGCATTGGCCCGTGCGTCACGCCCCGGACCACTCAGTATGCTGCTCCTCCTCTCTCCCCGCCTCTAGCCGACCGGACTGGCGCCCCCCAGGGGTAAGTCGTTACAAATGGTGAGGCGACCGCATACTCTTCGCTATGACGCCGCGCAGTACCGTTGTTGCCACGCCGATGCCACCCGCGAGCCGCCACCACACGCACCACCGCAACCGCAAGAGCATGGTCAGAGGTTAGACTATGTACATGCCCGCAGGCACGGTCCCTCTAGTTTGTTAGCGGGGCCAGGGGATGCCCCTACGCGCCCCCTGAGTTGTTAGAGGGGTCAGAGGGACACCCCAGTACCGCCATGCATCCCCGCAGCTCCCCCACTGTACAGTTCCCCAGTACCGCCGCGTACCCCCACCGTACGGACCCCAGTACCGCCGCGTATACCCCCAAGACGCCAGTACACCGTCACCTTGAACTCCGCGTGCCCCTCGTGACTGCTCCTCCCAGGCTGCCACGCCGTCTCAAGTACGCCCGCCATACAGTCCACCTGACGACCTCGCCGTCACATCCCTCTATGCACACATCACCACTTCGTCGCCGCTCCCGGGGCCTGCAGGCTGTCCCCGCAACCCCGTGTAACACTCCCAGGGGGCGCCGCAACGCGTGCACCGTAGCGCCGGCAACGATGTCGCCCGCCCCCAGACAACTCCGTGCACCCCCGGTGTATCCCGAGCCACCACTCCCAATACTGCCGTAGCCAGGCCGCCAGTAGAGACCCCGGTGCCATGGGAATACCCTACAGGGGTTTGGGCCTTATTACCCTGGTCGGGACGACCCATGACACCTCACTGTTGTATGCGGCGACCCGGGGCAGGCGGGTGAAGCATCCCTGTCCAACCCTCATGCACGGGGGCAGTACGGCTCACCATCAGGCCGGCACGACCTGTCACATCGCGTTGGCCGTCATACGCCGCCTGCCAGTACCGCACAATCAGGCCATGAGGGCACTGCTTCTCAGGCGCTAGCCCCTCCGCTGCGTCCAGCGTAGGGACGGTAGCAGGTGCACCCACAATTCCTAACCCCATCAATCTGCATCACCCCCGGCCCCCACCACGCCGTCACCATTTCCCCCGTGATGCCACAACCAAAGTATCCGCAAGTCGCCCTCCAGAGCCGCCCGGGTCGGCGGCGTACATTGTGGGGACACGGGGGCGATGAAGGCTGAGGGCCAGGCTAGGCTGGAGCCTCCCAGAAATCCTGGCTGTGCATAAAAGGGTTATTGCGTGCTGGCAGTGGGATGTGAGGAGTCAGGGGTGGTGGGTATTTACGAGTACGCAACTGACAGTGGATTACGTGGGGTCACGGGTACTGGACGTCTCCACGGTGGCGGGGGTACGCGAACAACGGAGAGTCCGCTCTTGCTTCTCCGCTTGCGTGCTGCTTTGTGCCTTGGTTGCCGCTTTGCGCCGGACGGAGAAGCCTTTGCTTTCTGCTTGTTGCGATGCTGCTGCATTGCTGTGCCTTGCCCCCTTACCCCCGGCAAAAAAAAGGGGCCAGATCCGTCGCCGTTGCTAATGCTAACGCTTTGCAGTCGCCAGGTGCCCCCAAAGCCGGGTTGACCGGTATCCCCGGTCCTCTGGGTCCTCCGTCATGCTGTGGGCCACCTCAGGCAGCCCTGGAACCCACGGGATCGAGCGAGGCAGGAACCACCTGTCGGCGCGAGATGCCCGGTAACTCCAGTAGACGGCATGATAAGTGGTTATGCTCTCTCTCCTCTCCTCTCCCATACTTTATGTGGCTCCACTCTAAGGTACGTGCGAAGGGTACAACTTGGTGCATACACGTAGCGGAGTGGACTAAACTGGATCAAAATGGGCTCAAAATGGGCTCAAAACACTTGTTTGTGCACCCCCAATGGTCCAAGATCACTTTTGGAAAAAAACTTTTTTGACCCTTTTTTCACCCATTTTTGCTCCCAAAACGGCCCCCTTTCAATGTATATTTGGGTTTTCCATGGGCCAAAACCCATCCAAATGGGCTCAAAATGGGCTAGAAACACTTGTTTGAGCATCCCAAATGGTGCAGGACCACTTTTGGAAAAACGCGTTTTTGACCCATTTTTGACCCCTTTTGGTCCCAAAACGGCCCATTTTCAAGGCATTTGGGGATTTTCCATGGGCCAAAACACATCAGCACAGGTTCAACATGGGCTAAAAACATTTGTTTGAGCATCCCAAGTGGTCTAGGAACAACTTTTAAAAAAGTCATTTTTTCGTTTCCGGGGACCCCGGTGGACCCACCGTTGACCCCGACTGTGCGCGGGCTGTGCTGCTCTCTGGCTACACGAAGTGACCACTGGCACGAGGGTGTAGAGATCTCGTTGGGTGATTCTGAGGCTTGGAAACCACAAAAAAAGGGGGTTTGCGGGTGGAATAGGTGCCCTCGGAACTTGGTTTTGAGCCAAGTAACCCAAGATATGGCCCGTTCTTGGTTTTGGCTATGTTGGACACAAATAACACACAGTTAGGCCATTTTTGGCCATTTTTGGGCCGTTTCTCGGACATATCGTGGAGCTAGAGGGCAAAAAAGGGGTCTTGTTCACGGGGCAATGGTGGCGCACGTGGAGTGTAGGAACCGTTTGCCTTCGTTTGGCTGTATGACTGGGTTTCGGGGCCGTTTTGGGCCGAAAAAGGCTGTTTTGGGGCACAAAATGCGCAGTTTTTGGGAGGGCACCTCCGGACTTGGCGCCTCCGCCCCGGGGCGCCAGCGGTGAATTTTTTGGCTCAAAACTTGGATTTGGCAAGGCCACCACCTAGGCTCTAGGACGGCTAGAGTAGAGTAGAGCCCGGAGCGATGAGGCGGAGCAATGGCCAAAACGGAAAGGAGAAGTGCTTGTTGCTTGTTGCTTGCTTGTTGCTTGTTAGCTAGATTTAAGGGGAGAGG
>OZ038380.1:106322500-106587500 GCA_964036045.1 Eutreptiella sp. 'Long Island Sound 2002'
AGCTGTGACAAAGCCATGGCGGTACAGTTGATGCTCCGGTTGGGGGAATTGGGCAAAGGAGCAAAGCGGCGACGATGGAAATTGTCAAACCAAACAATGTATTGGAACTGTTTAATCCGGTCCAAGAGATCCCAAGCCATCTAGCAAGCACGTTGATGTGTGCTGCCAACATTATACATGCAAGCTCCCAAGTGAGAGAGTTTCCTCCTTACTAACCTAGACATAGGAACATCATCTACTGGAGGGCATCCCTTGGCCTGTAACGTTTATGCATCAAACACCACATGTTGAATGGTCTCTATGCAAAGGGTGGAGTACCAGTGAGGGGGTGGTGCACCACTTGTTTTTGCCAACCATGCCTATCCAACATCGCCAAGCGAGCGCCGAGTCCTTGCATCACCCCGAAGCCCACATACCCAGTGTACGAAAGCTCCGGGACCCCCACTTGTTCCGTCCTCCTGCACAGCATGTCCAATGAACTCCTCCACACCAGAGGAGTCCGGCAGAGTTGACAGTAACTTGCGGAATGGCTTGCGATCTATTGTGCAGCCGCCAAGGGGACGCATGAGGTACAAAAGTACTTGGGGAGGTGGTGCCCAACAACCTAAGAGTCCATTGACTCCAATACCACGAAGAGTTTTGGGACAAGAACGCTGTGCAGAGCGCTCTTGATGAACAGTGGGACAGAACCGGAGCAGCAAAAGAGATAGCAAGTACGCCAGTAAAATGCGACCATTATTGGGGAGATTCCGCTCAAGAACGCTCTGCACAGCGTTCTTGACCAATGTTCTGGTTTTGAAGGGTATTCATAATAACATTCGGTGCGGACAAGCATATTACCTTGCGGCAGTTGAGATAACGAAGCATCCAAGTAATAAATGACCAAGATGCCAAGCAATAAGATAACCCAAAGTTGTCTTTGTCAGTTGAAGTACCCCTCAGTGGACGGCAACGACACGACATTGGCGAAGGTGTTCAGAACATTGAAGTAATGCGTGCTGGAGCTGTTAACCACACTCAACAACAAACCAAACAACAGGGGCAAACCCAACAGTGTAGACCCATTGCATGGGGGGGGGTTTGAAATGGATTTTAGTTGAACGCTTTGCACAGCATTCTTGAACACAAACTCCATGAATCATGGCATGAATAAGCAATTTGTACACAAAACTAAAATTCAAGTAGTGTGGGGTAGTACAGGAGGCAATGCAGCAAACATGGTAAAATGTGAGAGTAGTGGCGGAATTTTGGAACAAGAACCCCCTGCGGAGCCTTCTTGTTGCCAATATCCATTACAAGCATGCTCGTATTGTGTATCTAACAGGTAAATAACAGAACAAAAAGAGCATGTGAAAGAAAAAAGCTATAATGACCCTCTGTAGGTACACAAGTTAACACATGTCCCGTACACTCTGTGCGATGTATACAGCTCTCTGCATCGACGTGCTACTATGCGGTAACACACTTGATTCTACACGGCAACCAAACAGCGCGGAAAAAGGGGGGGTTTATAGTCAGTCTTGAAAATGGAGCCTCTGGCTCATTTCGGGCAACCACTCGTGACTCGCTTAGAGCCGCCTAAGTGTGTCCCATTGGGCTTGTGTGGAAAGCTTTTGAGCTCACCCACGCAAGTGGACTGTGCAGGTTCCTCCCAATTTGTTGATATCTATCCTTCTCCGTCAGATAGGGATCCAAGGAGGGGTGTAGTCTCTATTCCCTTGGGGCAGGGGGGGGGGTTCAAATCTCCCTGCTACTTGACCGCTTCCCCTCCAATACCCTTGCCAATTTACGGCGCCAACGCCGCAAATATTTACCGCGGCGGCGCCGTAAACACTTACATTAGAGGTGTGCCAAACCGCCTACCATACCCCTTTTGGCAATCCCTACACTTAATGGAAATATCCAAGGTGTTTACGGCAACTTTCGCACCTACGCGCCCCATGTTTACGGCGCCACACATGCGCACAATGCACCCCAAGCTTGTGGTACCCACACACACAATTCCCTCGGCGCAAAAAAAAAAATCTTGGGCCCAGGGCATATTTGACAACAAAAAAGATTGAAAACGGCTAATAGATTGTGTGACATCATCAGCAAACCTTGTGAAACCATCATAACCTAGGGAAATTGACATCTTAGATGGTGCCGCAAATATCCCAACAATCAAGGGTTTTAGGCGGCGTTCTCTAGATGGATTGCCTAAGCACACATGCAGTGCATGCACTCTACAATGTTGCAGCAAATGCAGCGGCGCCATTATTACGGTGTTGATGAGAGAAGATCAAATACTTGGTTGTCTAGCGGTCGGTGGCACTGTGTGTGGGATGTAGCGCTTGGTGCTGGGAAGGACACAGTCCGAGCTGCAAGGAGGAAAGGGCAGGTTGGCAAAGCTCATGGACAGATCAGAGACCACATGAGAGCCCCAATGGGCGAGCCCGCAAATATTCCCAAGGCCACATTTTTGCCATTGAGCGGCCAGCAGCAGCTGGAGCCTTTCCGGCAAAGTGGTGGTGGAGCCCGCACTCCATTCCTTAGCAACCATCTGAGTGGTGTAGGGCAGTGATGGACCCAGGAGGTTCGCCAGTGGCAAAGATCACACGAAAAATGCACCGTTATGAAGGTGAGAAAGGCTAGTGAACAGTCCCTCCCTCCTTCAACCGCATGGAACGTCGCAGAGGACTGTCTAGGTGGCATATGTCCACTACTAGTGTCACGATGGTCTCTTTCTCTCTCACACTTGGTCTGTGTGTGCACCTCCAGCGGGTGGCTCTATTCTTTCCACAGCTCTGCCCCCTTGCTGCAGCTTTTCTTGTATGTGCATTGTAAGTCCAAGCCTCTCATTGTGTTTGCATTGGGTGAAGGGGGAGCCAGGGGTCTTTTGAATAACGAAAAATCGATCACCCCAACCCCCCGTCCATAAGCAAAAACAAAGCAAAAAATTCCACTGTGGGATTATTAATGCACTGGGTGCGTGCCCAGGGTGTGTGGGCATCTTTTGAGCCCACAATGTCCACATCCAACACCATAGTAAACAACCACTGTGATTTCTCCCCTTTCCAGGGTTCAAGAAATCAGGGTTATGTAGCCCAAGACAAACAGGTTGCGCAGCTACTTGTGATTGCATTTGTTCAACCTTCCAGTGCTGTCGAGGTGAACCGGCCCATGTTATTCCTCTCCACGTTGGAGACCCTGAGAAGGCAGAGGTTATGTGGGCATTTCTTTTTCCCTTCTACAGCAGGGGTTATGTATGATTTAGCCAGTTCAGTTTTCCCGGAGACGGCAAGGTTTGTGTAGCCATTTCACTCTTCCCCGAGAAGGCAGGGGTTACAGGGCCATTTCTTTTTTCCCTGAGACGGCAGGGGTTATGTGGCCATTTTACTTCTCCCCAAGACGGCAAGGGTTACACAGCCATTTCAGTTTTCCCTAAGTTATGCAGCCCATTGTATTTCCCCCAGAGACTGTTGCAATCATCCTTGAATTCTTGCTTTCATTCCAGATGCCTCTTATTGCAGGCGCCTCACTCCTTCTCCCTCCACCTGGTCGTCCTCCTCCTGGCACGTCTGATGGCCACCAGCACTCAGTTAGGAGCTGGTGCAGGTGCCAGAGCCAGAAGACCTGCATCAGCGACTGCACAAGCAGGTGGCAAGTGCAGCCCTGCCAGGCCACCCCAGAGTGTCCACCCCCACCTCTTGCGGCGCGTTGCCGAAGCACACCTGGTGCTGGAGGACCTGGAGGACCTGGTGTTGCCCCCTCATGGGGCGTTGTTCAGCTCTATGCACCCCTGCAGGCCATATACCGACATGCACCAATACCTTGCATTTCTCTTGGCTCTCTTTCAGCTTTCCCTTGCACTGCGACAATTCCTTCCCGCGATCTTGCTGCTGGTGTTGGGCTAGGCTGAGCTCTTGGGTACTGTCACGCAACTTCCTGTGGACCATTCACGAAGCTTTTCCTTTGCCAACTGAAACCCATCAAGGTCTGATTCCTTCACAATCACATATCTAGTATTTACTTGAGGGATGTGAGCATGTAAGCCTGCCACTATAGCCACGTGCCAGAGAGGTACTGGACAGAACAGTGCTTGAGATTTCCGTCAGCGGATGACTGGACAAAACTGACAGCAATGTTTTTAGGCCTGCTTCTGTATTTTTCACCCTATTTGAGCGTTCGGTGCTAGGGTGCAGGTTCACCCAAAGGACTGGTGCATAAACTGCTTAGCTTTTTTCACCCTCAACAGCTCAAAAATCGAAAATCCCATAAAATCCCACAAATGACGGCACACAAAAATGAACACCAATTGTCCTGCACACCATCATCCCGAAATATTCGCATGCATATCCACAACCTCTCCCACTCCAAGTCCTTTTTCAAAGACAACTCTTCCTGCTGCTTCAATTTCTCTTCAAGACGACGGATATTGCCATTTATTGTCGTCAACTGCTGCTGCTGCTCATCAATTTTGGTCTGAGAGAGAGAGAGAGAGAGAGTTTGGAAACTTGGATGGGATCTGAGCGCACAACAGGCCAATGGGATTGGCTTTTTGTTGGCTGTGTCTGCCAGCTCTGTTCTGTGGTCTGATGTCTACAGGGTCCATGCACCCAGGGTCCTTGTCCAGGCACACCCCCAACCCCATAAACACAACCCTTTCCTCAAGTTGGAACAACTCCACAGCATATTGAGTAACCCCAACGGAAGGGTATGACACCAACAAAACAACTGCACAATCTAGCAACTCCACAAAACAGCCCAATTCACCCCAAGTTTAGCTGTTCGCGTTTGCACACCCATTCGGGCATTTCCCCACATTGACACCCCACACACACTCCCTCACTCCCTCACTCCCTAAAAATCACACACAACAATGTGGTCCTGCCTGGGGGTCCTGAAACCTGAACCCTGAAAACTGACCGTAAACCCTTTGGTTCTTGGCCAGGGAGCCCCTGCCCGCCCTCAGACCTGACCTGGTGGGGGCCGCTGCGCCTCATGGCGGTCAATCCAGGGCGTCCTGAGGCACCGCCTACCACTCAGCCTGCTGGTGGAACTTCAGCTTGCGCACTGCCCAGGCCATCGTCCCCTGGGCCCCGCTCAGGCCTGTGGCAGGCTGGCCCTCGCACTGGCATATGCATGCTAGACATGCACGGACTTAGTGATGATCTGGCATATCAAGTGCACACCCAGGCCATCCCCGTGCGGCAGGTCCATATGGGCATGCTTTATGGCCGGAGTGGCCACTGCAGCTGCCAGCTGCTATAACACCCTCAAATCCCTGAGCTGGTGGCGGATCAGGTCTGCCCATGGGCCCCTTTGGGCAATGTGCCAGGCGCTGGTGCAGGGGTCGCCACTCATGCACCTGTGCCCTCCAGCACCAAATGTGGCTAGCCGTCCCCAAGGCGTTGCCACAATCATGCATCTGGTGTCCAGCATCATCTATCGGTACACGGGATATTCTGCCAAGACCAGAAGTTTGCTTAGCCGGGGGGGGGGGGGTCATTTTCAGGCTGCCTGTGGGGACTAGCCAACCCACCCACCCACCCAAGCTGACCCACCTACCCACCCACCCAGACCCCCCACCCACCCCCAGTATGAGGGGGGTTGTCTCTCATCCCGCATCCCATGTCCATTGCATACTGAAAATTTTCGAGGAAAGGTCAGTGATCTGTGATGTAAAAAACTGGCCGATCCTGAACCCAGGATGACGTCTCCCAAATGCAGGTTGTAAACCGCTGGACCATCTGCTGTCACTGCTACAATGACATCACGTACTGTGTATAGCCTGACATTCGACCTGTCACTGTCACTGTCAACAAAACTGCGATTGTCCCTACCGCATCGTGTCCTGTTTCTGTGAAACCACCCACCCACCCACCCACCCACCCACACAGACCCCGCTGCGGGATACGAAAGTTGAATGCTACACTGCTAAAGCAAGCAGGCGAGTGCAAAACAACAAAGTCAGAACAAAAAGCTCTTCGGTGACATTGCCATAGGCGCCTTTCACTGTGAAACAGGAGGTACCCCGAGATACAGTGCATATGGGGGCTCATTCACGCACAAAGCTACTCCTACTGAAATGTCGGACACACAATTCAAAGACATCAGACCAACATCAGTGCACCCCCCTCCCCCGGTGGACTCCCCAGCCCACCAACGCTGGACCCTCTGCCGAGTTAGCCAGGGCACACAAGGTGTCGCCATCTGCTGCCCAATCACCGCACCACTCCGTACAGGGTCCCTCGTGTGGTAGATGCCACGACGCATAGAAACCCAACCTCCATTTGGCTGTCCTTCGCAGCCATCCCCACAGGTCAGCTACAGAAAATATCATATCCTGTGGCAGGCGCCCTGTTATAAAAGAAATACACTGCACTGTCTTCGCAGTGTCCCAGGGTGTACGGGCGAGGACACGTACAGCGGCGCATATCATTGCACTGCGCACCACGGACACGGGGTACTGTGACAAAACCGCAAGCTGCATCCAGGCTACAAGGGAAAGAAGGAAACACCCCCATGTGGCTACAGACGGCAGTGCATTGCACAGGGCCCCAATGAACGTATTCGTGACCCTTCTCCGCGTGGTGGCCCAAAAACTCTGGAGAGGGATTCCCATTTTCAAATTCCACTGCTTGCCCAGGGCATTTGGGTGCGCATGGGCCAACACATCAAGAGACCCCAGATGCACGGAAATGCCCATTGCCGTCAGCGACTGACGCATGCAAGCGCCGGTACACGGCAGGTCAGGGTTTTTTGACCGGCAGTCACATACAACCTTTAGGGACCACACCTCTTCAAGGACAGAACATACCGGCTTCATCACGCCGGTGGCCTTCGGGCCTTGTGACGCAACAACGAGGTTATCCCTAAATTGCTGGAGAGCAAACAGGGTGTCACCTACAGACCACTGAACTACCCCATCACTGGTTTTGGAAAACTAGCCCCACGTCCTCAACAGATCAACTCATACCTTGCAACACCACACTGAGTGGAGGTCTGCGCTCTGCGCACTGAAAGACCCGCCCATGCGTCGCCACAAATCCCCCGCCGCCACCACCACATTATCCTGAGACAGGGTGAACTCTACCAAAGAAATAAGGTCGTTCATTGACAAAACATGAAACGTACCCCGTTTACCTTCACCAGCCCTGTCATGTGACTTATTGGTTTTGTGAATGCTCCACACCAGGGTGGTAGCCCTCCAACTCCTGCGTGTAGTGAGCCAAATGGCTGCATCCCGCATATGTTGCAGTACAGAGGAGGGTGGGATGACATTAAACTGTTCCTTGCAGTCTGATTCACCTATGAATTCTGCACCCCATTTTCCCAGCTTTTGCAGCCAGGCTCCCATATCCTGCAGGCGCAGAGTCAAAAAAGACCCGGTATCTTTGCAGCCAGAGTACGCACAAACAAGGTAAATGCACGGGCCGCTACCCTCAGCCTCTGGCGACTAACAACAGGCGCTGCAGCAGCCACAATTGGGCGCCACGGGACTACCGCCGGCACCTGCGACTTGGCCTTCCCAATTAGGTACAATAGGGCCAGCTTACCATTTGTTCCCAGCGCCCAATTATTTGCGGAGATTGCAGTGTGCAAATCTCGTAACACCTTAGGCATATCACGGGACTCACGTGTGTACCCCTGCGAAACAAGAAAACTTTGCAGTTCATCCCAGGCCCACTGTCGGCAAAAACCCCACATCTGGCCAGGCCCTTTGTCAACAATGCGGACCACGGCCACTTGCGATAAGTCGCGCACTAACATCTTCACACGACGCCGAAGTTCACCCCCCTCATCGAACTCACTACGGGGTAACAGCAAAGACACACGGTCGTCAGACAAGGGTGGGACACCAAGGACAGCAGCTAGCTGATGCAGGCTTTTTATAGCACCCTTCCGTGACAAGTCCCCATTGCACGGCAAAGGGTCGTTAGCCCGCAGGGTCGTGTCAAGGTGATTAATGCGCAAAGGGAGCAAGCAAAAGTGGCCGTGAACCCTGGTGACGTCGCCTGCCGCAGACCAAACAGACATATGACTGGCAGAGCAAAAGCAGGGCGGCCTACCAGTCTGCACCCCCTGTGTATTGGCACCACTTTCGAATGCTCGTCTAACAGTAAGTGGTACCGAGCGTACAACAACGATGCGGGACAGGACAGCCTGTCGCTGTGCTAAGGAGAGGCCTTTACTGCGCACCAGCTGATTTATAGCACAGGGAAATATATGGCTTCCGTGAGGGCTTCAAATACGGAACAATAACAGGGGTAGTACGTACCAGGGGGATGTCTAAATCTGTGGCAAGTGAAGTGAGTTCGTTGGAGATGGCCCATTTCCTTGCAAAGTCGCCGTCCTGTTGTGCTACCCTGATCTGTTCTAAAAGTTGCTGCAGGCGTTTAGACTTTTGAGCAGAAGGTGGACCCTTGTGGACATCAGCCGGCACTGCGGGGCATTATCATTTAATGCCCATCGTTTTAGCCGAAACCACCACTCTCGTTCAACGAAACAACCTTCCACGTCATCATACACATACTGTAGGGGGATGGGAGTCCATTCATGCAGGCCCGTCTGGCGCAGCATCGCATGGAACCTGCTGTCTTCCGCTCCTGCTGTGGCAGTGGTTCCGCGTGTTCTTAATCTCTGGACGGGTGCAAGATGGGTTTTCCCCACGTATACACAGAGCATATGGACATGCACCATTACGTACACAAGTACCCACAAGGACCCCCCCCCCCCTCTGGGGGAGTAGGCACTGTGGGCCAAATCGCCCAAAACCATACTAACCCACCCACCCAAAGGCCACAGACCCTTAAGACAACCCTTAAGCAAAGGTCTGGCCAAGACCACCATAGTGGGCTGGTTCCTGTTACAATGGGCAGTGATGTGCCATTGTTGGTCTACATGGAACCAGACCATTGGGAGGCCCACCCCTGGCCAATAGTTGACCCCAAGTAGTCCTCGTTGAGCACGTCCGATGGGGTAGCCAACTCTTTGGCAAGCCGTCTCAGCGGTCTCAGGGTGCAAGTTGGCAGTGGTTGGTGCGGCTGCTCCATGACCACGGCATACGGGTGGTTAAAAAGCTAGGTAAGGTTGAGGGTGGGGTGGGGGGGGGGGGGCTGGGCTGGCGGAAAAAAATCTCCCAGCCCGTGGGTGAAAAAATATTTTTCCAACCGTGACCGCTGTCCCTCCTCTACATTGTATGTGCACGCAGTTCCACCTATCAAGGACTTTTTCACACCTCCACCCCGCACCAACCCCCCCACCGCCCAAGCCCACTTGACACCCCCCCCCTCAGCCCCCCCCCCCCCGTGCACTGCTACCTTCACAGAACTTCTGTGAACTTCTGTGAAGGATGCCTGGTGGGGCCAGGTGGGGCCACTTGCAGGTCCCCAATCCCGAAATCAACTAACGGAGCCCCCCACTAATCCCCAACCGCTACTCACTTCCCTACCTCCCTTGTCTACCATTTCACCTTGCCTGCTGCATAGTGTCACAGAGCGTCACAAAGAGCTTGTTGCACAGCGTCACCGTGTGCCTGCTACACAGTCCCACAGAGTGCTTGATGCGCAGCGCGACACAGTGCAGTCTGCATAGCATCAAAGTGTGCCTGCTGCATAGCCTGACAGACTACCTACTGCATAGCATCGGCATCAACACGTTGCAAGGTACCTTCTGCATTGGTTAACAGCATGCGGGCCGCATGGCGTGATAGAGTGCCGTCTGTACATTGTTACAGCGTGCTTGCTGCACTGTGCGATAGAGTGGTTGTCGCACAGCGTGGCAGATTGCCTACCGAACAGCATCACAAAGTACCGGCTGCATTGCGTGACAGTGTGCCAGCCGCATAGCGTGGTAGAGTGTCTACTGCACTAAATGGCAATGTGCGTGTTGCACATTGTTGCAGTGCTTGCTACACAACCTGATAATCTACGTGCTGCAAAGCGTCACAGCTTGCCTGCTGCAGCGTGACACGGAGTTTGATCTACAACGTCACACTATGCACCACATGGATTTAGGATATGATGGACAACAATAGAACAGTGCTTCTTGACCAAAAGTGGTCAACCCTCTCAATGATAAAATTACATGTTTTTACGCGAGGCATCCACAACCCACCGTAAACGTTGCGATTTGAGAGTACAGTAAAGTTTCTGCATTATTGCACAACAACAAGGCTAAAAAACAAGGAAATGAAATATTTGCCCTGTGTGGAGCGCAACAAATCAAAAGCATAAAAAGCTAGGGCATAAGCACGGGCACAATAAAATTGTTTGTTCCCTCCCGGTGGAGTAGGAATGGCCTGCTTGGCCTTCTGAGCGAGGGCAGCCATGGCTGAAGTGGCAACAAGTGTCCGTGCGTCCTACGGTGCTGGTTGCTTTTTATTTCCACGAGGAGTGGCCTCAGAACCGTTACGCTTCTTTGTCGGGGGGCGGGGGTCTGCAGGTCGATGAAGCTCATCTGCCTCCTCTACCTCCTCCCCATCATCCTCAGCGCCACTGACAGCGTCAACCTTGGCCAATGCACACAAGCACCCTGCGTCAATTGCGGAAAACCATTCCTCCCAATCTGTAATATAAAAAATTCCATGCCAGCAAATTGTGGTTGACAACAAAATCAAAAAGTCAAGCTCTTCAGGACCTTGCCAATATAGGCAGCCACAACACATCTTGATTCCGTTAGGCACCTGGGGGCTTGCGTGGGCATGATAGCATTGGGCCTAACAGCGAGGATCCATGCCAGTTCCTGTGGTGCTCGGGTTTCAATGGGCACAATGTTGAGAGCCTTAAGGAACCAATCTACAACATGTTAAGGCATGCATGCTTTACATTCAGCCGAGTCTATCAAAAAATGTTTAAGAACTTTAATGCCGAGCTTGCAAGGGAACCTAAAAATAACAGATCTTTCCACTATTTGCAAGGATCTGTAGACACGGAGCTGCACCGTCAAGCTATTTATAGTAGCAATGGTCCAACGTCCGTCACAAGATGTCCAAATGCATTACCACAACCACACAGTACAAGCAGGCAATACACACCGCACATCATGGAAGGCCCAATACATCCTTTGGCACACCCCGTCCAGTGCCGCCTTGGAAAATTCTGAGACTTCGGCTGTCATCGTCCGCAATCTCCTCTGTAGACTTCTTAGAAACACCATCCTCCAGTCTGAGAACCACAGACTTTGAATCCGTTGTTGCATGCTCCGACGGTTTAGTAAGGGGCTCCATGACGGCCAATCAGAAGGGTTTTCACTGCTCGTCACACGAAATAGGGGCCTGCTTTATATCATCCCAACTGGGGAATGGCTCATATGCAGTAGGGTGCCATATGCCAACATTGACTTTCATTGCTGCCTGTAACGTGATCAATTTCTTGGCTCTTTGCGGCTTTGCCGTATTCCCTGAACGTAACACGTGACCAATATTACCACTTGACCAAGAGACAGTGTGCCGAGTCCATACATAAGGCAGGGGCTACATACTTCGGCTTGGATGTAGTATTGGACTATTGGGGTGCATCCAAACGAATCTCCAGTTTGTCTCTCTTCTTGTCTTTCGGGCCACTGCTCCAATGCCATTGCCATTTGGCTTTGACGCTGTCATGTACTTTAGTATCTCCTCCCACTGCTCGGCATCGAAGCCTACCGCTGCTCAGAAGCTGGCCGTACATAAATTTGATCACATAGGCATCAATAAATGCGATTTTCGGAGCAAAAGCGCAACTTGCAAGTCGTTCTTCAGATGCAAAATCGTCACAATAATAGGTGTACATATATACTTTGCTCGGGAGAACCATGCTGTCCACCAATCTCTGGCCACCCTGCTTCAGCCCCGGCATAATTGGCCTCCAATAGTACTAGAGAGTGTTCTCGATGACCACGGCAGTATAATAAGCAAAATCTGCCCACATGTGAATTCCAAGAACCAGGGGGCGGCGGGGGGGGGGGGGGGGATGCTACACCGACGCCACGAAGCCACATGACATACCACATTCGCATTAGTCTTCAGATGCCAAGCTTTGTGCAAACCCTACAGCATGCTCTCCTTGTCCTCCCTTGGCGGCTCTCTGCTTAGCTCGATCAATAGCCTTCCAGCGGATTCCCACGAAGCTCTCTTCGTCAACACTCCATTGTACAACATTCACATCCCGTGATAAGTGCTCTTTCGTTTCCACGCCATTGTCAGGCTTCATGATGTCTGCCACGACGCTCATTATCCAATGTGGGATAGGCTAGTGCTTCTTCGTGAGCTCCTTCATCCACTCGTTCGCCACATGGGTGACATAGGCATTTGCCATCACGTACGTGCTCCACCTGCAAATGGAAGAAATATCCATGTAAAAATGGATAAATTGACACACAAAGAGCGACGTGCACGTTGTTGTTGATCCTACATAACAACAAACAGAGCAATGTCCCGAACCAATTCAACACACAAGAAGCGACCTGCCGGTTGATGTTGAAAGGTTCAAAAGCTTGTTCGGTGAATGCCTATGGTCAGCAGGCGGCGCATAGACAATGCATTAAGTCATTGTGAATAACCGAATCTCACGCCTTAAAGCTTGGACAGTGCATCAGCATGTCATCACGCCAAACGGTGCACATCAGTGGTCTAATTGGGGTATTGGCTCGTACAGACTCGGCACGCCTAGTGGCAACCTTGTCGAAGTCCAGGGTCCGGACCAACCCTGTTTTCCATCCAAGTCCGACTTCAATTCATTCATCGGGATGCGCATCTGTTGCTGCTCAATGTCATCCTCAATCTGGACGCTCCCAATACATTTTTCCAGCAGCTTTTTTGCCTAGTAGTCTCCGTGCAGACATGCCTATGCTTGGTGGCCCTTCAATTTGGCCGCAAGGCAAATCTAGCCAACGTAGCTTTGCGTGATGACCCTTGAGTGCAGGCGCAGGGTAAGCCCGGTCCTTGACGTGTCCCTATGGACATTGCCACGCAAGATGGCCCTATAGTGCAGACACAAGGAGCACCCGGTTTGGAACGTGATTCCTGCGGCACTTTGAGATTGTGTGACGGCTTGCAACAAACGGGGTGTTGGTGTGTCTTCCTCCGCATGAACACTCAAAACTTCATTTGACATAACCACAGGCTAGCAAGCCCACTGATACACCCTTGTTGAAAATCAATTCGCTTGAAAACAAGCTGCACGCTTGGCGATATTGAGAAACAAAGCAAGATCCCAGCAACTGTTGTTTGCAACTGCAGGGCATGCACATTAGCACAGCTGTACAGCAGGGACAACGGACTTTGAAGGACATGGCAAAGACATCGACCTGCAGGTCCATGTCTCCCAATGTATGCATATATATTGTGAAAGAACAACCTGCACCTAAAACTCATCCTCGTGTAAAAGCACTAGCAGCAGTCAATCTGTGTCTTTGGAGGACGCAAGTCCTTGCCCTTGTACTCATCCCGGGGGGAATTGCGCATCGTGAGGCTGATCATTTTCATCATCATTATCAAGTGCTTCAGGTATACCTACCAGTGGACCAGCACCACCACCACCAGCTGGTGGGGCAGCACGTGCCTTATGCTTCAGTAGCTAACATGGTGAAACAGGGTGGTTCTGTTTTAACCAAGGTACATCCGCCTCATAGTGGGCAACATCCATAGCAGGACGCAGTGGAAAAATTTCCCCAAACTTTTACAATAAGTCTTTTGATGCAGAGCCCACTTCCAGGAGGGTGTGCGCAGTTTTGATAATTAGCGCACGCCACCTGTCAAGGGGTATATCGTCCTGTTACCTCACAGCATACTTATGAACAACTGCACCTACAGTAGTAAGCACAGTGGTAGCGTGACTACACCAAGAGAAGTAGGGGAGAGGTCTTTGACCTACATATCGCACCATATCAAGAAGGGCAGAGCCAGCTGCAATGACAACACCCTTGGGTCCCTCTTCGTTCGTGGGGCGATTAAAAAAATGTCAAAAATACCTTCCAGCTCCACAATAGTGGGGTACCTACGCATCATGGTGACCACACGCGACGGCAGGGCCTCTCATGGCTCGTAAAGAAGACACGGTGGTGGGAGCTATTCATGCCACCGAGAATAGGTCAGGAGACCAACCACAAGTGACTGAATGCGTTCATTGTTATGTACATGTCCCTCAGGCACCTTGAAAAGCTTCCCACGGATGAACACGTATGGAAGGGCATCATTATTTGTGTGGTGGGGGGGGGGGGAGAAGAGGATTTGAACTGCATGGTTTGTGGAGGGGCCTGACCATTGCCCTTCATTAACTTCCCATCTTGGGGCACGTCCTCGGAGTTGGAGACCGGGCAGGCAGGAAATTCTCCAAATGTTGGCTCCGAGGAGGAGGTAGCAATGTTGCCCTCCAGTTCCGAAAGAGGACCCTCTTCATAAAAAAAGTGGGGGGAAGTAGATAGGGGCGGGGACTCAGGGTTGGAGGCTAGGGCAGGAGGAGATTGTGCACGCTTCCAGCAAGCCACCTCCCCCTCCCACCCATTCTTCGGGATGGTGCCGGGGACTCGGAAGGAGCACGGTGCTTCCTTGATGAATACTTTTGGCGAAGGTGTAACAACAACATCATCTAGGCTTCCCCTTTGGCTAGCCACCTCATGACAAAGATGCAAC
This sequence comes from Eutreptiella sp. 'Long Island Sound 2002', assembly GCA_964036045.1. Classification (NCBI taxonomy): domain Eukaryota; phylum Euglenozoa; class Euglenophyceae; order Eutreptiales; family Eutreptiaceae; genus Eutreptiella; species Eutreptiella sp. 'Long Island Sound 2002'. The sequence continues at coordinate 106,337,097 of OZ038380.1, forward strand.
ATATAATAGCCACAAGACCAACCATCCTCTTGAAAACCCAAAGCCTGAGCAAGTACGGCACCACCCTTTGACTGGAGGCGTGTCAACATTGGCCGCACAAAAGAATTACCACAAAGTGGCCGACAAATGTGGACTTTGAGTGGCCCATATTGGGACTTTGCAACCAATGGCACAAAGAAAGCAATGGAGCCCTCCGCAATTGTCACTATTAACAATAAATATGTTGCGCCGCCTCCGACCCAAACCAACGGTTGTATGGTTGTTGCCCATGCTGTCTTCGTACTTCCTCATCCCCTTCAGGCTGGCCGCATTGTACGTCACCGCCATAGTCTATGCCCGTGGCTCCTCGACCTCATCGTGGTACAACTTGTCGTTAAGCCACACCAGAATGTCCTTGTCGCTTAATCAATCTCCCTGATCAACAGGCGGGGTTTCATCGACGGGCGTCCGGCGGGTCGCCATCCGTGCTGGAGCCACAACAATAGCAGTATCGTCCTCCTCAGGATTGCCGGCATCCGACAGATTGGTTGCGTTCAAGGTAGTGGCAATGAAAGGCACCATAGGATCTTGCGCCGGAGTGGCGGCATTTGAAAGCTTGCTCACCCTACCAACTAGTACGAACGCCTCGTATGAGTCCACCTCATCCTCAGCAAGACCAGGGGGCAGAGTTGCCTGCAGAAGGATCCAGGTCAACCTCTGTTTTCCCGTTGCGGTACAACCACGCATCCTCATCAAGAGGGATGCCGCCTCGCATCGCGCATTCCACTGTGGTCAAGCAAAAACCAGAGCCTTTGCAGCGCATGCACCACAAGTACACTTTTCGCTCGCACTGCCGACAAGTCCAAGGGGGGCGAAAAGGGTTCAATTGGTACCACGTTTTTCTATGCAGGGCACATTCGCCTTTGCGGGGCAGTGCCACAGCACCCCGGATGCATTTGATGCTGCACCATCCGTACTAGATCGCGGACCTCGGTGTTTCATGCCCTTCTTGTGGGCGTTCATTCAGGAAGGACGTTGCGTCGGTTCTGCCGGTGCACTGACCAAGCGTTCCACACTTCCCAACTTGAAGGGCCGTTGAGCAATATATTCCCAGGAGCACTAGGTGGGAACATTGAACCTTCACAATGTGCCAGAAAAGAATGCCCTCACATATGGCATATGTCCCGTATGTAGGCCAAGTGACGTCCTCTGCATTGACCCGTTGGATTGATAGGAAGACAACGAAGATGTTTCAGTGCAACGAATTGCCTTTCTTCATCTTTAGCAATGTCTTATTCCATGACGCCACTACTGCGGCATCCACCAGAGGGTATGTCCCCACCCTCTCGCCGATGCATCCCCCCTTTTACTACTTCTTCCCGTGATGAAAAAAGAGGGCATCACCTGCATCCAAAAATGTGGCAGCCTCGTGAATGGCCTGGCCTTCTTGCCACATCCATGGTTCTGGAAGTGGGGCACAGGCCCGTGAAAGCATTAGAATGCTCACTCCAGCATCTGCGGAAGTTAGGATTCCCATCAACAAGGAATTTTGCCAAAGTTGACATGTGATGCTCAGTTTCAAACTTCGGCATACAAACACTAGGCTCGGAGGGCATGCCATCGCGGATGCCCGGGACTAAACCAATATATGCGCTGGTCAAAGTACTCCTTCTGTACATTAGCAAGGAATGCACGGACGGCGGAACGTAGTGCGGCCCATCCCGCCACAAACACTGCCAACGACCACACAAAGGATAGTGTCTTGAGGCACTTGCGGAGTTTGGCCCCAACAATTTTCCTTGCAATTAAAGCCCCAAGCTTAGCTAAAAGATTACGGACGACATGGAACAAGCATTGCAACCAGGATTTGAGCTCGGGCCATATCTTCTTGGCCGAGGAGCTAATGCTTGTGGCCCCATCACTAATCACATAATCAACAACCCAATCGAAGTCGGGATGCCTGCGTTCCATGGCCTCTTTCATCTTCCACACAAAAAAATCGCAACGCAACTTTGTTCTCCGTTACAACCACGGCTACGGCAATTGCTGTGTTGCATGTGGTCACAACAACTCAAGGTAGTGGTCGCAGACCAGAGTCGAAAAAGGGTACATCACCTCTCCGACTTCCATCACCGATACAACACACAAGCCTCACCCCATTGCAAGCGAAATAGAAGAAATGCCAATGTAAAATGGATATGTTTGGCACGGCCCCCTCTGCAAAGGGAGGGGGGCACAACACCGAGAACCTAATGGTGCAATGAGCCGTTACCCGCTGGCGAGGACGCTCAATGTACCGTAAAGTCGCTATGCAAAGGAGAAAGTACAGAATTACCTAGTCCTAGAGCCCAACTCGAGGGGCCACACAGAAGCGTGGATTGAGAGTCACTAACCCCAAGTCAGAGGGGCACGCAACAAAGCGTGCACTGCAAGTCCCTGACCCCAATTCAACGGGCCACACAACAAAGCGTGCATTGCGAGTCCCTAACACCAACCCAAGGGGCTTAACAACAAAGCGTGCATTGCAAGGCCCACTCAAGGGGCCTCACAACAAGGCGTGGATTGAGAGTGCCTAACCCCAGCTGAAGGGGCTTCCCACGAAACCTTGATTGAGAATGCCTAACCCCAACTCAACGGGCCACACAAAAAAGGGTGCATTGCCAGTCCCTAACCCCAACTCAAGGGGCCACACAAAAAAGGGTGCATTGCGAGTCCCTAACGCCAACTCATGGGGCCACACAACAAAGCTTGGATTGAGAGTCCCTAACACCAGCTCAAGGGGCCACACAACAAAGCATGCATTGCGAGTCCCTAACCCTAGCTCAAGGGGCAACACGACAAGGCGCCGATTGCAAGTCCCTAACCCCAAGTCAAGGAGCCTCCCAACAAAGCGTCCATTGGGAGTCCCTAACCCCAACTCAAGGGGTCGCGCAACAAGGCGCGGATTGAGAGTCCCTAACCCGAACTCAAAGGGCCACACAACTAAGCGTGCATTGCAAGTCGCTAACCCCAACTCAAGGTGCTTCACAACAAAGCGTGGATTGAGAGTTCCTAAGTCCAACTCAAAGGGGCCGCGCAAAAAGGCGTGGATTGAGGGTCCGTAACACAACCTCAAGGGGCCGCACAACACAAGTGGATTGAGAATCCCTAACCCCAACTCAAGGGGCCATGCAATAAAGCCCGGATTTAGAGTCCCTAACCCCAACTCAAGGGACCATGCAACAAAGCGTGGGTTGAGATTCCCTAACCCCAACTCAAGCGGCCATGCAACAGAGCGTAGATTTAGAGTCCCTAACCCCAACTCAAGGGTCCACACACCAAAGCGTGGATTGAGAGCGACTACACCCAACTCAAGGGGCCACGCAACGAATCATGGGTTGCGAGTCCCTAACCCCAACTCAAGGGCCCACACAACAAAGCTTGGATTGAGAGTCGCTAACCCTGGCTCAAGGGGCCGCACAACAAAGATTGAAGTGAGAGTCCCTAACCCCATCTAAAGAGGCTTTGGAACACAGCGTGGAGCCCCAACTCCAGGGGCCTCCGAACAAAGCGTGGATTGTGAGTCCCGAACCCCAACTCAAGGGGTCACACAATAAAGTGTGGATTGAGAGTCCATAACCCCAACTCAAGGGGCCACACAAAAAAGCGTGGATGTAGAGTCGCCTCCAACTCGGGCCACACAACAAGGCGTGGATGGAGAGCCCCGAACCCCAACTCAAAAGGCCACGCAAGAAGTGGTGCGTTGCGAGTCCCTAACCCCCATCCAAGGGCGCACACAACAAAGCTTGGATTGAGAGTCGCTAACCCTGGCTCAAGGGGCCGCACAACAAAGATTGAAGTGAGAGTCCCTAACCCCATCTAAAGAGGCTTTGGAACACAACGTAGAGCCCCAACTCAAGGGGCCTCCGAACAAAGCGTGGATTGTGAGTCCCGAACCCCAACTGAAGGGGCCACACAATAAAGTGTGGATTGAGAGTCCATAACCCCAACTCAAGGGGCCACACAAAAAAGCGTGGATGTAGAGTCGCCTCCAACTCGGGCCACACCACAAGGCGTGGATGGAGAGCCCCGAACCCCAACTCAAAAGGCCACGCAAGAAATGGTGCGTTGCGAGTCCCTAGCCCCAACTCAAGGGCCCACGCAACAAAGCGTGGATTGAGAGTCCCTAGCCCCAACTCAAGGGGCCATACAACAAAGCGTGGATTGCGAGTCCCTAACCCCAACTCAAGGGGCTACACAACAAAGCGTGGATTGCGAGTCCCTGACCCCAACTCAAAGAGGCGCACAAAAAAGCGTGCACTGTGAGTCCCAAACCCCAAATGAAGGGGCTTCACAACAAAGAAGGAATTGAGAGCCTCGAATGTGAACTCAAGGGGCCTCACAACAAAGCACGGATTGAGAGCCCCCAACGTTATCTCAAGGGGGCTCACAACAAGGAGGTGGTTTCGGAGTCCGTAACCCAATCTCAAGCAGCCGCGCCACAAAGTGTGCATTGCGAGTCGCTAACTCGACCACAAGGGGTTACACAACAAAGCATCGATTGAGAGTCTCTAACCCCGACTGGAGGTGCCGCTCAAAAAAAGGTGGTTTGAATCCTCCGCCCCGTTAGGAGGCCGCGCACAGGGCGCCCCCGGCGCCGCAGGGCCCTGCCCCCGGCAAGGTCGGCAAGGCGACGCAGACACTGCCGGTGGCACCGGTGCGTGAGACGATGCCCCGGGAAGACCGCCGCCCCCTGGCGCCTGCAGAGGTGCCGCGCCGGCCCCAGGGCACACCCTACCGCGGACCCCGCTCCCCCCAACGGGACCCACGCGGTGATCACCGAGGCCACAACCGTGCAAGCCCAGGCAGAGATGACCGCACGGCGTACCGCCGGCCCTACCGCTCCCCGGAGCGGTACAGCAGGCGCCGGTCCGAGGAGCGTTCCTCCGGATACCAAGCCCCCGCCGCTAGGGGCAGGGACCACACCCCCGCCCGCCGGGATGACCGCTCCCGTCGACACCCGCCCGGCTCAGCCCCCGGGGCGGGCCGGGAACAGCGGGGCCCCGATGACCGGCGCCGGTGCCGCTCCCCCAGCCCTGATACCGCTAGACGCCTGCGGTATGACGCGCTAGACACGGGGCGCCGGCCGCAGTGGGAGCCCCGTACGGCTCCCGACGCTGAGCCCCCGCATGTCCCAAAGGACAAACCCCCGCGCAAGCGTCAACGCAACAATAAGGAGGGCCGGCAGCCGGCGGCGCAGTCGCCCGCGGGCACCCCGCACGGACTCCCGGCTCACGTTCTCGCGGGAACCCAAACGACACCAGGCCTCCGGGCTCCCCGTGCGCAGCAGGCACGGCCACCTCGGGACGGTGTCCCCTGCACGCCCCAGAAACACCGTGCGGGTGCCACACAGACGGCCCCGAGCCTCCGGGGCCCGGGCTACGCCCCCCCGGACAGGGTCACACAAGCCCCTCATCAGCCCCGCGCCGCGGACCCGCCGACCGTCTTGCACATCCGGCGCCTCCTCACAGGATGGTCCTGCCGTCACCTGGCGGACCGCTTCATGTGGATGGATGGGGCGGAGGGGGTGGCGGAGGCTTTCCATTGAGGGGAGAACCACGGGTACTTGACCTTCCACACCCACGCACAGGCACTCACGTCGTGTGCGTTAGTCAGCGCTGCCCTGGGTACGGTAGCACCCCCGCCAGGCCGCCTGCCGGCGCCCGTCCACTGTGTGAGCCACAGTGCCATACGGGACCTGACCGTGCACACGCGGCGGGAAGCCCTGGGCGAAGGACGGCAGGACACACTGTCTGCCGGGGCTGCCCCCCCGCGCGAAGACCGCCCCTCCCGCACGGAGGAAGACGTCCGGCGCCTTATAGCCGATGCCGTGAGCAGGCCGCCGGGGGCGCTGCATCAACAACCACAGGAGCCCTCCCGGGCACCTACGACCGCCACGATCGGTGGCGCCGGCCGCCCCATGCCCCGCTCCCCCCCCATCCCCTCCCAGCGCACTCTACGGCGCAACAAGCGCCCCCTTCCCGGGAGAGGGGCCCGGCGCGACCCGGCAGCGGGGCGGCCCCTAGGCAGAGCCAAGGGATGACCGCAACTCGGAACAAGCCACCTGCGCAGCCGCGGGCCACCGCCGATAGCCGAACCAGCCGACTCCGCCGGCGCATCCTAGCAGCGCCGGGGTCGCCTAGCGACCCCGACCCGTCGGATACCGCGCATGCCAACGCACGGCCCCCCCGGCCCGGCACCCCGGAATGGGCGGCTGAGGACGTGTCCCAGGACCTCATGGACACGGATGACCGTGCGAATGGCCCCCAGCGGGCCCTCACCAGCGCCCCGGCGGCCCCTATGGCCCGCCCCCCAGCGCCCACTAGCCAGCCCCTGGCCCCCCAGGCCAACGACGGTGCTGGAGCCTCGGCCCCCCCGGTAGGGGACCAACCCCCAGAAGGGCCGACCCTGGATTGGTGTGCAGTCTATCGCTTCTGGCGCCTGAGCCCATGCGAGCAGTACCCCCCACAGCAGACCTCCACTCAGTGCGGAGGGAGCTGCTGCAGAGCAGGCCCCTGAAGAAGAACGGATGCATGGCCATGCCCCTGGTGGACTGCCCGATGCGGCCTCCCCCGCCCTCGACACTCACGCACCGCGTGATGCGGAGACTCCTCCGCCCCCCCCCCATTGATGTGCATGCATCCCAGGGCACGGCTACCCAGCTAGCTGGCCTCCTGGACGATGAAGCGGGCGCCCTCAGCCCCCTGGAGCCCCTGCCACCGGTTGTCGGGGCGGATGACGACCAAGAACCGCAGGTCATGCCGACAGCCCGCCAGGCGGGGTGGGCCCGCACGAGTCCCGCCTAGCGGCACTCATCGCCGATATCGCCCTTGAGGAGGCGAACCCCTGCAGGGCCATGGACGTCGCTGTCTTCCTAGAAAGCGAGCGCCTGTCGGCGGTGGGGCGCCGCATGCGTGCGGCGGGCTAGGACACCACCCCCATCCCCGGCCCCCATTCTCCGGATGGGGACGGCCTCCTCCCCTCCTGGCCCAGTATGCCAAGAGGACCCGCGAGCTGCTCCAGCTCGCAGACTTCACCCGGGGGGTCCCCTCCTTCTCCCTCTCCAGCTGGGAGGGAGATGCCATCCCGGCCCCTCACCCGCCGGGACTTGAAATCACGGTCTACTACGTGATCGAGGGGCGGGTGCAGCTCCGCCTCCCCACCCCCGAGGGCGGCACGCGCCCCGGGTGGTGGCTCCAGGCCATGGCGTATGCGTATGCCCGGTCTGCCCCGCCCCCGCCCCGGGGAGTTCCCCCGGATACCCGGTCCCGGTGAGAGGAACGGTGGGCTAGGACGGTCATCGTCGGCACGTTGTCCATTCGGTGCGCCGTGATATGGCGCTGCTGGTCGTGGTCGAACCAGCCTAGGGGAAGGCCCCCCCCCGACATGAAGTTCACCCCCCAGCGGGGCTCGTAGGTGGCCCGCGCCGGTATGGAGGCCCGATCCTGCAACCAGTCACTCAGCGCCGTCGGGGAGAGCTGACATTGGTCGTGGTAGGGAACTGGGGGGATAAATGAGTAGGGGCGCATGAGGACCCACGCGAGGACTACCTCCGGCGGCTCTCGTGTTGCCGTGTCCACACTGACGTTGAGGTCCAAGATCCAATGGGACGGTGTGGTCACAACATTGATGGCGGACCTCGGGGAGAGGCGCCGCCCCCCAAGACAGTGGCGTAGAGGTGGTGGATGCCATCTCCGCGGAGCCCTCCTTCCTGGTACGTGCGGGGGGCCCCCACTACCGCTTCGGAGTTCGGCACCAGCCAGTACACCCCAGGCTGTGTCGCCGGCCGGCGAGCATATGAGAGGAGGGCCATCGCCTCCCCTTCCTGGGAGGTGCCCACTCCTGAGGCCACCTGGGCCTGGTACGCCTCGGGCCCGCTCTGGACGACCCTGGCCATGGCCATAGCCCCCTGCGTGGTCCCCGCATCCACCGCCACGACATTGCCGCGGAGGGTTGCCAGCGCAGGCACGTCATGGAACCAGACGCCCTGCGAGTCTCGGGGGCCAGCACTTTTGGGGGGCTGGTCGCCCGGCCGTGTGGCGCCAAAAGGGCCATGCCCCCATGGTGCTCCCTGAGGTGGGTGCGCAAGGCCTGGTGAAGCTCTGCTGGCAGTGCCCCCACTGTATCGAGGGAGTAATGGAGGGGCCCCTTGTGTGGGTGCCCTGGGCATCCGTGCGCCATACACTCCGCCGGGTACTGGAAATGCGCCACCGCCGCCGGGGCTATATCTATCCACGGAAACGGCGGCAGCGTCGCGGTGACCGTCACGAGAGGGGCCTGCGACGTTCTGGCCCAGCTCCAGTAGGCGGCAGTTCGGGGGGGGGGGTAGCCATCCACACGATGGTGGGCACCCAGACCCCAGTGCGCTAGAGCTGGGCCAGGGACTCCTGTTGGTGATCGCCCCACAGCTGGGCGTGCAGAGGCGCATCCACCAACACCTGGATACCCAGGAGGGCCACCGGGAGGCGGTGGAGCCTTGTGTCACTGGGCAGGGTGCCCAGGGGCTGCTGGCACACCCGGAGTTCAGGCGCCCAGCCCGCGGTCTCCATGGCGTCCTGCAAGGCCGCGGTCACCCGGAGGGGCTACCCCTTATGGTATATCGTCACCATCCGGGCGGTTTTGGCCGCCCGGCCCGAGATGACGACTTCTGCCTGGTAGGTGGGTACGGCACTCGGGATGCAGTCCTTGGGTGCCGCTTGCCACCGCGGTGTGGGCTCCCTCAAGAGGGGGACTAGTACCGCATCGTGGCGGGCCAGCCACGCACGTAGCCCCGGGATACCCTTGCGGGCTGGCGCTCGCCTCTTGAGGGCACGCTCCGGCAGCACCTGGTGATCCCCGGCGTAGAGGTCTCCGAGGTGATGGTAGCCCAGGGCCTGCACCGTTTCGTACACCCTCGGGGGGACAACCACCTGCACGACGGCGCCATACAAAGTTGGGTACACCTCCACCTGGGGGGCAGGGGCCGCCGCCGCCGCCGCACGTGGCCCACCAGGGCCGTGAACCAGGATAGGGGTGGTCCCTAAGCAATGGCCCGGCATCCACATGGGCAGGGCCACCTCGTCCACGACCCGCTACAGCATGGCTATGAGGTCGGGGCACTTGGGGTGGTGCGTGTACTGCCCCGGGGTAAGCACCGCCGGGCAACCCCCTATGAGCGCCTGGTGCGTCTGCAGGGGGTAGGCTTGGGAGTCCGGGAACTCCTGCTTGGCCCAGGCCCCCTGCCGAACCCACTCGCGAACTACCGCTGTCTGCCACGAGTGCTCCGACCGAGTGAGACCCTGGCATCCATGCTCCCAGGGGTCCCCAGAGCGCGTCGGTGTGGGCGTGGCGGGAGATGCCCGTCACGTGCTGATACGCTCTAACCATGAGAGCATCGTTGGCCGCGTGTACTTTGGCCGTGGGGCGGTACACGCTTGCCAGGGGGAGCAGCTTGCTCGGGAGCATGGCCATGGGTACCATCATGGCTGCGTCCGGGGAGAGCCGCTGGGGGCGGAGCTGTTTCCAGAGCGCCGCCCTGACCTCCGGCAAGTTGTGGTGGGCCGTTGGCGCCCCCTGGAGGTAAATGTCTGTCCCCATATACCGGAAGACCTTGGAGGGCTGCATTTCCGGGGCCCCGGCAAGTGCCTCCCGCCGCTGGCCCGGGGTACTCGTCACCCACGTGCGGCCTAGGTGGCGGGCCATGGATGCTGGTGTAGGCGACCGTAGGGGCCGCGGGTCGGACGTGGAGCTGTGCTGGATCTTGCGGCCAGGGACGTCCACCCGCACGATACCCTGGTAGTATACCCACTGATCCAGCAGGACCCCCTGTATAGGGTGGGAATCGCCTCGCTCCAAGAGGACGATCGTGTCGTCCACCCACATGAGTCCCGGAAAGCGGAAGGGCTCCAACGCCGAGGACCGGTACGCGATGTCCATGAATCGCAAGAATGGGAGCGCCGCCGTCGCCCCCGCATGGACCCCCTGGATTGTACCCTGGGGCGTTTCCACGAGCTGCGTCAGGGTGTGGGACTGCCAGGGGCCCAAGGGCAGGGTGTAGGAGAACCCCTTGGTATAGGTGGCGAGGTGGTTTGCCTCCCCCCGGCCCACCCGGGCCCCCACTATAGGGTGAATGTCCAGGGCGATCACGTCGAAGAACTTCGCTAGATCCGTGAGTAGGACGTCTACTGTCCAGTGGTGAAGTCTGGCCAGGTCCAGCTTCATGTGCACCGTGCGGACTACCTCCTGGAGGGATATCCCCCGCATGCCCCCCACAAGGCAGGGCCCCCCCAGGGCCCGCTCGTAGACGGTTGTCGCCACGGCATAGAAGGCCGTGGGCTCGAGTTTGGAGACGTGGGACGAGATGGTTATCCCCCGGAGGTTCGCCTCCTGGACCGGCTGGTCCGGGTTTTTTCAGGAGCAGGGTAACCTGCCCCCGCCTGCCCACCGTGCGGCTCACTTGGGGGCTGCGCACCACGGTGCACAGGGTCTTCTGGTCCGTCTCCGTCAGGTGTCGGTACCAGGCTATATCGATGCAGATGTCCGCCTCGGGTAGGCGGAGGTCGGGGCCGCGGGCCTTTCCCGACTGCACCTCCCAGAGGTGGCGGGGCTGGACATAGTCGCCGCGGGCCGGCGGGGCATGCTGTGGCAAGAGCCCCAGGTACTTCTGGAAGTGGTCCCACCGGTCGGGGTCACCCCGAATCCGATAGCTATGTCCCTGGAGCCGTAGGCGGCTCAACTACAGGGCGGACGACGTCTCCCTGGGGTTGCGGAGCGCCTTGCTGTCCAAGGGGACTTCCGAGATATCGCGCGGGGGGGCCTCTGCTGCGCCGCTGCACCTCCCTCCACTACTCCGGGGTGCGCTTCAGGTTACGGGTCTCTTGCCTGCGTCGAAGGGCCTTGCACTTGACCCCCCGGAGGCTCTGCTGGCGCTGGGCCTCTCCCAAGGCCACTAGGCTCCTTTTGAGGGTGTGCCCCGCCGTCACTGACGTGCCCAATATGCTCTGGGCCGTCACTGTAAAGCGCCCCACCGAGGGGAGCATGCGGCACGCCGGGAAGGGCTGTCGGGGAGCCCGCGAGGGGGGAGCTCGCTCCGCCGGGCGCGTCCGAAGGCGGTATTGTCGGAAGCGGAGGGCCCGGACCCTGCCCGTGGCGTGGGGCCAATCGTAGATGGCCCGTTGCAGGCCCTTTAGCCAGCGATTCGGGATGAGCTGGGGGGTCCACGGCTCTCATGCGGAGCACCGAGCATTGGAAGTTGGCCGTTTTAGCCGGGGACAGGGCCACTGGGCCCAGACGGTACTCGGGGGTGCGGGAGACCGTATGGGGGCTGGGCTTGCCCAGCCGGATCACCGGGAAGGCGACGGTGAAGAGGAGGGGGACGTGGTGGTCCAGGAGGAGGGTACTCGCCCAGTAGTGGTACGGGGCGATGGTGAACTGCGCCTCGCTGTGGCAGGCGACCGTGTCGATGCGGGAGCGCGCGGCTCCCTGGAAGCAGGAGTACGTATCCTGCGGGACCGGGTGAAGGTCCACTAAGTCCCTGAGGTTGAAGGCTCTCAAGAACGTGCGGTAGCCCGTATCCTCGGGCCGCGGGGTCCCCCGGTCTGCTGGCTGGTCCGCCGAGTTGCTGTCTGTGACAACCAGGACGGTTGTCGGGTCGACCAGGCAGGTGACCTCCCTCCAGATGGCGGCCCACCACCTCACATAAGGCTCCACGCCTATGTTGAAATGGGGGGCATGGGCCGCCGGCACATCATGCCGACCCCATGGGGTGAGGACCTCCATGAGGAGGGCGTTGGCATCCTCCGCGCCCTAGAGGAGGGACGCCCGGGTGGTTGTCCCGGTGCGGACGTATACTTCCAAGGCCCACCCCCGTCTTGCCTTAGGCAGGGAGCACGACGTGCCGGGCGTAGTCCTGGAAGGGGGGGTCCTCAAGGCCTGCCCGGGGCTGGGCCTCAGCCAGGATGAGGAGGGTCGGGCGGCGCGCTGCCATGTGCAGGGCCTGTGCCAAGAGGCGCTGACGCAGGTATCGGCCCCGGACATTGAGCCACAGGTACCCCACGGCGTAGACGTCCTCCGGTGTGCCCTCAATTTTGGGACGGCGAGGGGCCGGAGCTTTCCGGCTCTGATTCCAGCTCCGCTGGAGTGGGCACGTCGTGGGGGCCTCGGCTTTGCGCCAAGGTACCAACCACCCCCTGGGCCGCTCGCAGGTCTCGCTCAATGAGGCCGAAGACCGTGGTCAGGGAAGGGGTCCCTGCCAGTCCGTCGCCTGTGAGCCTGGGGAGCACCCAATCGCGCAGGGCCGGGGCCCGCGCACCCAAGACCTTGAAGCCCACCGGTTTGGCAGGCTGGAGAGCCCGGGCATAGCTCACCCGCGAGGCGCTCCAGCCTTTCCAGGTGGCATCGCTGAGTTGCTGGGCTCCCAGGGCCGAGGGGAATAAGACAAGCCCTCCCCGGGCTCTGTCCTAGGTGGCCTTGGCCACCATAGGCGTTGTGATGGCCAGGGGGCTGCCCGCGGGCGGGGCGAAGGTGGCGTTGTGATCCCCGAGGTTCATACTCGCCGTGTCGACCAGGGCGTACCGGTCCCCACGCTTTACGCAGATTTGGACTGGGGGGGGGGGGCGGCCGCCGGGGCCCCGTGGGACATGTACCTCGCACTGGCACACCAACACCAGGGACACGGTGCTGGATACCACGTGCCTCCTGTGCAGGGCACAGCCCGAGACGGCGCCCCGCTTGTGGGCCTCCTCGGCTCAGTCGCATGAATGGGGGCCAGCCCGCCGGCGAGTCGCAGCGTGGCTCGACCGGAAGGTGGGGCCACGGGCGGCCCCAGTTCGCCACCAGCTATGGAAACCGGCTGTGCTGGAGCAGTGGGCAGCAGCCCTGCGGACCCCCTCCATGCAGCTAGCCCACCTGGAGTGTACGGGGCCCCACGCGCTGGGCACGGGGTTCCTCCGCCACGTCATAGAGGAGTCCATACGGGTCCGGTACGCCCACGCCAAGGCGGGTGCCACGCTGCTGAAGGCCCGCTTGGGCCCGGGCAGCACAATGGCGTGGGCGTTGCAGGAGCTGCGCCTACACCAGCAAGCGGAGCGGGAGGGAGTGCAGCGGGAGCTCCTGGAATAAGCATGGTCGCCAAGGGCGGGCCGACCAGGTCTTCCCGACTCCCCCTCTCTCCACCGAGGCCTACACACATACACACGGCGCGCACAACACACACAGCCCCGCCCGTTTACCTGTACCCGTGGGTAGACATCCCGGCCATTGCCTTCTGGTAACAGCGCCATCGGCACAACACACAACAACACGCCACAGGACGAGACAAAACAAAGAGCACAGCAAGACACGGCACAACACCGCACCGGACAGCAACACACAAACACGCCAGCCCTGCCCACCACAGCACCACACACAGCGCACGGCCACGAGGCACAACACTGCACCAAGCAGCACGGCGCACTAGGGCGCCGCACAGCAGCAAAAGAAACGGCGCACGACAGCCATCGACACAACCAACAACACAACACAACGCCGCACCAACGGCGAGGCGCCAACACACCAGCACAGCACAGCGCGAGACACAACACCAAACAGCCCACACAAAAACCCACGAAGGCACACGGCGCCCGGGGCCGCAACCACGGGGGGGCGGGGAAAAAAGGGGCGGGGGCAGCAAGGAAACAGTACAACCCGGCGCCACAGCAAGGGGCACCCGGGGCCGAAAACACACAACGCCGGAGCTAGAGGGCACAAGGGAGAAAGGGGAGGAGGGGGTCAAAAAAGGAAACAGCGCACCAGAACGCCGAGGCCAAGGGCACCCGTAGTCGGAACCACACCAAGCCGGAACCCAAGGGGGGGGGGGGGCAGCAGAGAAGCAAACAACCCCGGCGCCAACACAAAGACGGAAAAAAAGAGGCGGCGTGGGAGGGGAAACAGCAAAGAAAACCGGAACGAAGTAGGGGCGCAGCGCGGCGCGGCGCGGCGCGGAACAAACGGCGCAAGGAAAAGCAAGACCAACCACACAGCGCCAAGGCCCAGGTGACCCAGGGCCGGAAACCACGGATATTCCGGAGACACCGGGAGCAAAAAAAAAAAAAAAAAAAGCCCAGAGGCAGAGGCGGGGGGGGAACCGGAGCAAAGAAAACCGGAGAGAGGGCGGGACAAAACACAGCACGGAAGAAACAGCACAACCAGAAAAAAACCAAACTACACGGCTCCAAGGCCCTGGGTACCCAGGGCCGGAAACACAAAAAGCCGGACACAACGGGGGCCCGAAAAAAAAAACCATGGCAAACCCAACATGGAGGGGGCCGAAAAAAGACAAAAAGACACCAACACGGCCAAAAGAAAAGTGAGGCGCACCAAAACGCGCCCGGGAGGCCGGGCCGCCCGAACCGGCCAGGCGGCCCGGACAGGTCAGAACACACACACACGCGCGCGGACCCAGGCGTGGCGTCCTCCGACCCGCAAGGGGAGGTGTTGGCGTCCACACGAAACAGGCCTGCTGCACCAACCGACAACCCCGTCGAAAGGCGGACGGTACGGGAAACCTTACGCGTTAGTGACCGGGTCCACACATGCAAAACCACCCCAACGCACGCAGCCCGAGAGCGACATTGGAGGGACCCGCCAGGGACAACCCCACAACGGGGCCCCAAACTGGTACGACGCAGAGCGAGCCGGGCGCCCCCATTGCCAAGGGGGTCAGCGGCAGGCACCAAGAGCCCGGTTCTCCGCTGGCCTCCACGTGCCCCATTCAGCCGCCCGATCAATTCGGGGCCGCAAAGGCCCCGGTAGGAAAAGGCACCACGGCAATGGAAAAGCCGAGCAGCGCACGGAGAGCGACCATGCCAAACGAGGCACGGCGCACGAATGCGGGGCCACGAGGCACGTCAGAGACGCACGCCGCTGGCCAAAACCACAGCACAAGACCAGGTACCAAGCAGCCACGGCCACCCCGGGAAACACGGAGAACACCAAGAGCACGTAGGGCCCGCGAAGCGCGTGTGACCACGCCGGGCACACGGAGGAACCACAGCGGTTGCAACGAGCAAAACACGCCGCACCACAACACAAAACGCACCACGCACGCACACCGGTGGACGAGCGCCAAGGGGCCAAGGACACTGCACACAGAACACACCAGGCGCATACGCCAGTGAACAAGCACCAAGAGGTCAAGTACGCTGCACACAGAAAACACCACGCGCGCGCACCGGTGAACAAGCGCCAAGGGGCCAAGGACACCGCACACAGAACACAGCGGGCGCGTGCATCGGTGAACCGGCGCCCGAGGCCACGGACACCGCACACACAACACACGAGGCGCGCGCACCGGTGAACAAGCGCCAAGAGGGCACGGACACCGCACACAGAACACACAAGGCACGCACACCGGTGAACAACTGCCAAGAGGCGAGGAACACCGCACACACAAAACATCAGGCGCGCATACCCGTGAAAAAGCGCCAAAGGGCCAAGGACACGGCACACACAACACACGAGGCGTGCCCACGAAGTGCCAAGAGGCCAAGGACACCGCGCATGAAACACCCCAAGCGCGCCCACCGGTGAACAAGCGCCAAGAGGCCAAGAACACCGCAAACACAACACATCAGGAGCGCACACCGGTGAACAAGCGCCAAGAGGCCAATTTAATTAAAAGACACCGCGCACACCACACACCAGGCGCTGACACCAGTGAACAAGCGCCAAGAGGCCACGGACACCGCACACACAACACACCAGGCGCCACTCCGGTGAACAAGCACCAAGAGGCCAAGGACACCGCACACAGCACATACCAGGCGCGCACACCGGTGAACGAGCGCCAAGGGGCCAAGGACACCGCCCACACCACACACAAGACGGGCACACCGGTGAACAAGCGCCAAGGGGCCGAGGACACCGCACACACAACACACGAGGCGCGCGCACCGGTGAACAAGCGCCAAGAGGCCAAGGACACCGCAAACGGAACGCATCAAGCGCGCCCTCCGGTGAACAAGTGCCAAGGGGCCGAGGAAACAACACACACAACACACTAGGAGCGCACACCCGTGAACAAGTGCCCAGAGGCCACGGGGACCGCACACAGAACACAGCGGACGCGCACACCGGTGAACAAGCGCCAAGAGCGCAAAGGAAACACAAGACACACCAGGCACGCACATCGATGAACAATAGCCAAGAGGCCAAGGACACCACACACACAAAACATCAGGCGCGCATACCCGTGAAAAAGCGCCAAAGGTCCAAGGACACCGCACACACAACACACGAGGCGTGCGCACGAAGCGCCAAGAGGCCAATGACACCGCGCAACCACACACCAGGCGCGCATACCCGTGAACAAGCGCCAAGGGGCCACGGGGACCGCACAAAGAACACAGCGGGCGCGCACACCGGTGAACAAGCGCCGAGACGCCGGGGACACTGCACACACAACACAGGAGGCGCGCGCACCGTTGAACAAGCGCCAAGAGGGCAAAGGAAACACAAGACAAACCAGACGCGCACACCGGTGAACAACAGCCAAGAGGCCAAGGACACCACACACGCAAAACATCAGGCGCGCATACCCGTGAAAAAGCGCCAAAGGTCCAAGGACACCGCTCAAACAACACACTAGGGGTGCGCACGAAGCGCCGAGAGGCCAAGGACACCGCGCATGGAACAAACCGAGCGCGCCGCGCCCACCGGTGAACAAGCGCCAAGGGGCCAAGGACACCGCGCACACAACACACCAGGCACGCACACCTGTGAACAAGAGCCAAGAGGGCACAGATACCGCACACACAAAACATCAGGCGCGCATATGGGTGAAAAAGAGCCAAAGGGCCAAGGACACCGCACACACAACACACGAGGCGTGCGCACGAAGCGCCAAGAGGCCAAGGACACCGCGCGTGGAACACGTCAAGCGCGCCCACCGGTGAACAAGCGCCAAGGGGCTAAGGACACCGCACCGACAACACACCAGGCGGGCACACCAGTGAACAAGCGCCAAGGGGCCAAGGACACCGCACACACAACACACGAGGAGCGCGCACTGGTGAACAAGAGCCAAAAGGCCAACGACAGCGCACACGGAACACACCAAGCGCGCCAACCGGTGAACAAGCGCCAAGGGGCCGAGGAAACAACACAAAAAAAACACCAGGAGCGCACAACGGTGAACAAGCGCCAAGGGGCCAAGGACACCCCACACAACACACACCACGCACGTACACCGGTGAACAAGCGCCCGGAGGCCACGGGGACAGCACAAAGAACACAGCGGGCACGCACACCGGTGAACAAGCGCCGAGAGACCAAGGACACCGCACACACAACACAGGAGGCGCGCGCACCGGTGAACAAGCGCTAAGCGGCCAAGAACTGCATACAAGACACACCAGGCGCGCACACCGGTGAACAAGCGCCAAGGGGCCAAGGACACCGCACACACAACACACGAGCCATGTACCGGTGAACAAGCACCAAGGGGCCAAGGACACCGCACACACATCACACGAGGCGTGCGCACCGGTGAACAAGCGCCAAGAGGCCAAGGACACCGCAAACAAAACACACCGGGCGCGCACGCCGGTGAACAAACGCCAAGAGGCCAAGGACACCGCTCACACAACACACCAGGCGTGCACACCGGTGAACAAGCACCGAAGGGCCAAGGACAACGCACACACAAAACACCAGGCGCGGACACCGGTGAACAAGCGCCCATGGGCCAAGGGCACCGCCCACAACACACACCAGGCGGGCACACCGGTGAACAAGCGCCAAGGGGCCAAGGACACCGCACACACAACACCAGAGGCGCGCGCAGCGGTGAACGAGCACCAAGGGGCCAAGGAGACCCCAAACACAACACACGAGGCGCGCGCACCGGTGAACAAGCACCAAGGGGGCCAGGACACGGCACACGGAACACACCAAGCGTGCACACCGGTGAACATGCGCCAAGAGGCCCAGGACACCGCACACACAACACACCAGGCGCGCACACCGGTGAACAAGCACCAAGGAGGCAAGGACACGGCAAACACAAAACACCAGGCGCGCACATAAGTGAACAAGCACCAAGTGGCCAAGGACACCCCACGCACCACACACCATGTGGGCACACCGGTAAACAAGCGCCAGGAGGCCAGGGACACCACACACACGGCACACCAAGATACCACGCCGGGCGCGATCAACGGTGAACGAGCGCAAAGGGGCCATGGACACCGCACAAACTTGCACACCTAGGGCGCTGGAGGGAAAGGTGACACCAAACCACACCCCACGGGTCGGACGCACTGGGGCGACCCGGCCGACCCGCCGAGCAGGGGCGGTACTCCAAGGCCATTGGTGTGAGCCCGGCCAGGCTGCATCGGGGACCATGGCAAACGTCACCCGGGGCCATGGAAGCAACCGGTGACAGGCAAGCCGGTGCACAGTCCAGGAGGGAATCGCCTGCCAAGTAGCGGGACCCCGCAACTCAAGCCACAGGGCGGAGGCGATCGTACCGTAGACTCGCAGGAGCATTACCCCCTGTGGTGAGAGACACTCCACACGGCTGGGCAGCCCTCCATAGCTGCCGCCCAAAGGAGGGGACATGTGGGGCTACCCATGAACACATGTGGGGACACCCTGTCACCCGGGACACCTGGACCTGGTGGCGGCAACACTGCCTTCCCAAGCACTTGCGAGAGCAGCTCAAGAGGCACCTGACCTAGGGCAGTGGGAGTGACAGGACGTCTCCATGGTAAGACCTTCTTCCTGCATTGACAAAGGAGGCATCCTCAGCCCCCGAAGATACCTAGCTACCAACCTTCTTGAAGTACCATGCCACGAGATTACACACACATTTGCAGTGCCGGTGGCAGCGACATCCGTTGCGCAACGTCGTATGGGCCTCAAAGCAACTAGAGCTCAAAACAATGACGGGTTTAGGCGCCCCAGGTGGTTTCCCAAAGATTTAGCATGGCAGGTGCGACGAATGACAGCTCGACCACAAAAAAGGAGACAATGGGAGCAGACCTTGGTCCACCAAACTCGGCTTCGGGAGGTCGGCATCACGTAGAGGCCAAAGCGACACGCAACTGTTGTGTCAAGCCACCTAATTAGGGGGCTGCTCGACGTGCGGAGCATTTCAACCACTCCACTGGAACGACATTGCACGAGCTAGGAGAGAGCAAGCAAGCAAGGGACGCTCTGGCGACCTGACAAACTTGCGCTCAATCTGCCAAGTTGGGAGAGAGCTCAAGGCGGGGATCAGTCGCCGAAGGCTTCAATCATCCGGGTAAGAGCTTCCAAGGCAGAGACCCGGGGCTTGGTCGTGAGCCTCCGGGGGTACTCCATGAATCGGTTTTTGATCCGCGGCATGAAGGATGAGACGGGTGGTGGGACGGCCAGTAGCCTCGCCAACGCACCTTGAACCCCACGTCTCCAGGCGCCGAGGCATTCGGACGTTGGGCTAGGATCTTCGCCACGGTGTAATCGTCCTGCTCAGCGTAGTCGTCGTCCGAATCTGCCTCATGGCCGGTGTAGTCCAGGGACACGTGCTTCCCACGGATGTCGGGCTCGCGCGTACGGAGGTGACTCTCATGCCGCCCCCTCAACTGTCTGCGGCCCACCTTGACGCGGTAGGTGTCCTCACCAATCCTCCAAACCACCTCTCCAGGTGTGAACCAGGTCTTGGTGCGCCGAGTGCCCAAATGCCGGGGTCTCGGTACCAACACTGGGTCACCCACCCTGAACTTCTGCGCTGTTGACTGAAGGGCGGTCTTGGCTCACACAACATGCTCCTTCTCGAGCTGCTGGCAAATCTCCCGCGCCGTTGTCTCTTGCCGCGCAAAGAGCCCCTTGGCGTCCAAAGCCATGCTAACCCCCCACAAGGGAAGTCCCCGTCCTAGGGGCTCCCTGCAGAGGAGAATATGATGAGGCGACAACCCACCCGTTGTGGGGGTGTTGTGATGGGCCTTGAGGGCTAGCCACACCTCCGAAACCAATTACGGCGCTTGTGGATGAGGTGAATCTTGCGCAGCTTCTGAAACAGCCGCCACTTCATCCCGGCAATTGAACCGGTTGAGATAGGCGACACTCATGGCATGTCGTATTCCCATGAGATAACACAGGGCCTTGAACCAGCCGCCTTCGAACTGGGGTCCACGGTCGCTGCAAGTGGTGCGGGGGACGCCGAAAACGGTCAGCCAGTGGCGAAGCATCATGACTGCAACCTCCTTTGCTAGCAACCCGTTTTTGCCCGCCCGTTTGGCCACAATGTAGCCGCTGTGTTGGGCCACACAAAGGACCATGCAATCCAAAACTTCCTTACTGATGTGCCCTTTGGGCATGGAGAACACGTCCATGGCCACGCTCTCCATGCACTGGTCAGCGATTGGCGTCCATTGGGCTTCCCCCTTGACATTCCGATTGTCAGGATTGCAGGCCTGCCACAGCGAACAACCCTTCTTGAAATGCTTGATGGCATTGTAGAGGCCGATCTCGTCGATTTCCAAACGTCGCTGCATGTCCAAAGGCTGCTTTTTCACGCCGGGATGCATCATGTCGTGGTGCCGAACCTCGCACAGCTGCAGCACTAGGGACTCCGGTACTAGCAATTTACCATTCCGGTAAAACTTGCCATCTTCCTTGCCGAACCCCTTCGGCCACTTCTGCCCGTCGTCAGGGTCAATCACAACCCCATACCCAGACTTAAATGCCGCAGCCTTGGCGTAGTCGGCGGTCCAGTCGCCTTGGACATAGGTCTCTGCGAAGAGGTGCCGGTCGAAGTCGGCACCCTCTGGGGCGAGTGCACTAACCGCACGGATCACCCTCCTTCTGAGGGGGGCCTCAGCTGCCATAATGACGAAGCATTTGACTCCCTCCTCCTCCATCATGCGCTCCATGTCGATGATCTTCTTGGCCTCGGCGTTTTTTGGCCTCATCTCCATGGGCAGTCAAAACCGTCATGCCCTTGCTCGCGGGATAGGCCCACCTATTGAGACAGTCCACCACGTCCAGTTCATGTGATTGTTGGATGTCGGCACAGGAACGTGGCAGTGCCATCCGCGCCTCTTGCCCCTCAACACCGGCATCCCCGGTGATGTGCTGTGGGGAGAATCCATCATCCTGGCCGTGTGCAACACTTGGGGGCGGGCTGTAACTTATTCTGTTGTCCTTGCCCTCGTCCTCGTCACAGCGCGAGCATTTGCCCGCAGCTACCAGCAAAGCACGCGCAAACTCAGGCTCCCGACCGTGGGATGCAGCGTTCTAGGGCGTTGTGCGGATTCCCTAGTTAGAGCACAATTTCCGGAACGCCCACCTAGCCTCATTTTAGGGGCAAACCACCTAAAAAAATGGATTCGGCACCGTCAAAAAACCACCATCCCCTTTCTTTCCCCACACAACCCGCATCGTAGGGGTGGTTTTTTTTTGGGGGGGGGTCCCTAACCCCAACTCAACGGGCCACACAACAAAGCGTGGATGGAGAGTCCCGGACCCCAACTCAAGAGGCCACGCAACGAATCATGCGTTGCGAGTTCCGAACCCCAACTCAAGGGCCCACACCACAAAGCTCCGATTGAGAGTCCGTAACCCCGGCTCCAGGGACCGCGCAACCAAGGGTGGTTTGAGAGTCCCTAACCCCAAACCAAGGGGCCACGCAACAAAGCATGCATTGCGAGTCCCTAACCCCAGCTCAAGGGGCAACACGATAAGGCGTCAATTGCAAGTCCCTAACCCCAAGTCATGGAGCCTCCCAACAAAGCGTCCATTGAGAGTCCCTAACCCCAACTCAAGGGGCCGCGCAACAAGGCGTGGATTGAGAGTCCCTAACCCGAACTCAAAGGGCCACACAACTAAGCGTGCATTGCAAGTCGCTAACCCCAACTCAAGGTGCTTCACAACAAAGCGGGGATTGAGAGTTCCTAAGCCCAACTCAAAGGGGCCGCGCAAAAAGGCGTGGATTGAGGGTCCGTAACCCAACCTCAAGGGGCCACACAACACAACGTGGACTGAGAATCCCTAACCCCAACTCAAGGGGCCATGCAACAACACCCGGAGTTAGAGTCCCTAACCCCAACTGAAGGGACCATGCAACAAAGCGTGGATTGAGAGTCCCTAACCCCAACTCAAGGGGCCATGCAACGGAGCGTGGATTTAGAGTCCCCAACCCCAACTCAAGGGTCCACACACCAAAGCGTGGATTGAGAGCGACTAACCCCAACTCAAAAGGCCACGCAAGAAATGGTGTGTTGCGAGTCCCTAACCCCAACTCAAGGGCCCACACAACAAAGCTTGGATTGAGAGTCGCTAACCCCGGCTCAAGGGGCCGCACAACAAAGATTGGAGTGAGAGTCCCTAACCCCAACTAAAGAGGCTTTGGAACACAGCTTGCACCCCAACTCAAGGGGCCTCCCAACAAAGCGTCGATTGTGAGTCCTAAACCCCAACTCAAGGGGCCACACAACAAAGTGTGGATTGATAGTGCATAACCCCAACTCAAGGGGCCAAAGAAAAAAGCGTGGATGTAGAGTCGCCTCCAAGTCGGGCCACAACAAGGCGTGGATGGAGAGCCCCAAACCCCAACTCAAAAGGCCACGCAAGGAATGGTGCGTTGCGAGTCCGTAGCCCCAACTCAAGGGCCCACAAAACAAAGCGTGCATTGAGAGTCCCTAACCCCAACTCAAGGGGCCATACAACAAAGCATGGATTGCGAAGCCCTAACCCCAAGTTAAGGGGCTACACAACCAAGCGTGGATTGCGAGTCCCTGACCGCAACTCAAAGAGGCGCACAAAAAAGCGTGCACTGTGATTCCCAAACCCCAAATGAAGGGGCTTCACAACAAAGAACGGATTGAGAGTCTGGAATCTCAACTCAAGGGCTTCACAACAAAGCGTCGATTGAGAGCCCCTAACGTTATCTCAAGGGGCCTCACAACAAGGCGTGGATTCGGAGTCCGTAACCCAATTTCAAGCAGCCGCGCAACAAAGTGTGCATTGCGTGTCGCTAACTCGACCATAAAGGGTTACACAGCAAAGCATCGATTGAGAGTCCCTGACCCCGACTGAAGGTGCCGCTCAAAAAAAGGTGGATTGAGGATCCCAAACCCCAACTCAACGGACCACGCAACAAAGCGTGGATGGAGAGTCCCGGACCCCAACTCACGAGGGCACGCAACGAATCATGCGTTGCGAGTTCCGAACCCCAACTCAAGGGCCCACACCACAAAACTACGATTGAGAGTCCGTAACCCCGGCTCCAGGGACCGCGCAACCAAGGGTGGTTTGAGAGTCCCTAACCCCAAACCAAGGGGCCACGCAACAAAGCATGCATTGCGAGTCCCTAACCCCAGCTCAAGGGGCAACACGATAAGGCGTCAATTGCAAGTCCCTGACCCCAAGTCATGGAGCCTCCCAACAAAGCGTCCATTGAGAGTCCCTAACCCCAACTCAAGGGGCCGCGCAAAAAGGCGCGGATTGAGAGTCCCTAACCCCAACTCAAAGGGCCACACAACTAAATGTGCATTGCAAGTCGCTAACCCCAACTCAAGGTGCTTCACAACAAAGCGGCGATTGAGAGTTCCTAAGCGCAACTCAAAGGGGCCGCGCAAAAAGGCGTGGATTGAGTGTCCGTAACCCAACCTCAAGGGGCACCACAACACAACGTGGATTGAGAATCCCTAACCCCAACTCAAGGGGCCATGCAATAAAGCCCGGATTTAGAGTCCCTAACCCCAACTCAAGGGACCATGCAACAAAGCGTGGATTTAGAGTCCCTAACCCCAACTCAAGGGTCCACAAACGAAAGCATGGATTGAGAGTCCCCAACCCCAACTCAAGGGACCATGCAACGAATCATGCGTTACGAGTCCCTAACCCCAACTCAAGGGCCCAGACAACAAAGCTTGGATTGAGAGTCGCTAACCCCGGCTCAAGGGGGCGCACAAGAAAGATTGAAGTGAGAGTCCCTAACCCCAAGTAAAGCGGCTTTGGAACACAGCGTGGAGCCCCAACTCAAGGGGCCTCCCAACAAAGCGTGGATTGTGAGTCCCGAACCCCAACTCAAGGGGCCACACAACAAAGTGTGGATTGAGAGTCCATAACCCCAACTCAAGGGGCCACACAAAAAAGCATGGATGTAGAGTCGCCTCCAACTCGGGTCACACAACAAGGCGTGGATGGAGAGCCCCGAACCCCAACTCAAAAGGCCACGCAAGGAATGGTGCGTTGCGAGTCCCTAGCCCCAACTCAAGGGCCCACACAGCAAAGCGTGGATTGAGAACCCTAACCCAAGCTCAAGGGGCAACACAACAAAGCGTGGATTGCGAGTCCCTAACCCCAAGTTAAGGGGCTACACAACAAAGCGTGCATTGCGAGTCCCTGACCCGAACTCAAATGGCCGCACAAAAAAGCGTGAAGTGCGAGTCCCAAACCCCAACTGAAGGGGCTTCACAACAAAGCACGGATTGAGAGTCTCTAATTTTATCTCAAGGGGCCACACAACAAGGCGTGGATTTGGAGTCCGTAACCCAATCTCAAGGAGCCGCGTAACAAAGTGTGCATTGCGAGTCGCTAACTGGAGCACAAGGGGCTACACAACAAAGCATCGATTTAGAGTCCCTAACCCCGAATGAAGGTGCCGCTCAAAAAAAACTGGATTGAGGGTCCATAACCCAAACTCAAGGGGCCACGCAACAGAGCGTGGATTGAGCGTCCCTAACCCCAACTCAACGGGCCACAGAACAAAGCGTGGATGGAGAGAACCGGACCCCAACTCAAGAGGGCACGCAACGAATCGTGCGTTGCGAGTTCCGAACTCCAACTCAAGGGCCCACACCACAAAGCTCGGATTGAGAGTCCATAACCCCGGCTCCAGGCACCGCCCAACCAAGCGTGGTTTGAGAGTCCCGAACCCCAACTCAAGGGCCCACACAACAAAGCGTGCATTGCGAGTCCCTGACCCCTACTCAAAGAGGCGCACAAAAAAGCGTGCACTGTGAGTCCCAAACCCCAAATGAAGGGCCTTACAACAAAGAACGTATTGAGAGTCTCTAATCTCAACTCAAGGGGCCTCACAACAAAGCGTCGATTGAGAGTCCCTAACCTTATCTCAAGGGGCCTCACAAGAAGGCGTGGATTCGGAGTCCGTAACCCAGTCTCAAGCAGCCGCGCAACAAAGTGTGCATTGCGAGTCGCTAACTCGACCACAAGGGGTTACACAACAAAGCATCTATTGAGAGTCCCTAACCCCGACTGAAGGTGCCGCTCAAAAAAAGGTGGATTGAGAGTTCCTAACCCCAACTCAACGGGCCACAGAACAAAGCGTGGATGGAGAGTCCCGGACCCCAACTCACGAGGGCACGCAACGAATCGTGCGTTGCGAGGTCCTAACCCCAACTCAAGGGCCCACACCACAAAGCTCCGATTGAGAGTCCGTAACCCCGGCTCCAGGGCCGCGCAACCAAGGGTGGTTTGAGAGTCCCTAACCCCAACCCAAGGGGCCATGCAACAAAGCATGCATTGCGAGTCCCTAACCCCAGCTCAAGGGGCAACACAATAAGGCGTCAATTGCAAGTCCCTAACCCCAAGTCAAGGAGCCTCCCAACAAAGCGTCCATTGGGAGTCCCTAACCCCAACTCAAGGGGCCGCGCAACAAGGCGTGGATTGAGAGTCCCTAACCCGAACTCAAAGGGCCACACAACTAAGCGTGCATTGCAAGTCGCTAACCCCAACTCAAGGTGCTTCACAACAAGGCGTGGATTGAGAGTTCCCAACCCGAACTCAAAGGGGCCGCGCAAAAAGGCGTGGATTGAGGGTCCGTTACCCAACCTCAAGGGGCACCACAACACAACGTGGATTGAGAATCCCCAACCCCATGCAATAAAGCCCGGATTTGGAGTCCCTAACCCCAACTCAAGGGACCATGCAACAAAGCGTGGATTGAGAGTCCCTAACCCCAACTCAAGGGGCCATGCAACAGAGCGTGGATTTAGAGTCCCTTACCCCAACTCAAGGGTCCACACACCAAAGCGTGGATTGAGAGCGACTAACCCCAACTCAAGGGGCCACGCAACGAATCATGCGTTACGAGTCCCTAACCCCAACTCAAGGGCCCACACAACAAAGCTTGGATTGGGAGTCGCTAACCCCGGCTCAAGGGGCCGCACAACAAGGATTGAAGGGACAGTCCCTAGCCCCAACCAAAGAGGCTTCAGAACACAGCGTGAAGCCCCAACTCAAGGGGCCTCCCAACAAAGCGTGGATTTTGAGTCCTGAACCCCAACTCAAGGGGCCACATCACAAAGTGTGGATTGAGAGTCCATAACCCCAACCCAAAGGGCCACACAAAAAAGCGTGGATGTAGAGTCTCTAACCCCAAGTTAAGGGGCTACACAACAAAGCATGCATTGCGAGTCCCTGACCCGAACTCAAAGGGCCGCACAAAAAAGCGTGAAGTGCGAGTCCCAAACCCCAACTGAAGGGGCTTCACAACAAAGCCCGGATTGAGAATCTCTCATCGTGTCTCAAGGAGCCACACAACAAGGCGTGGATTCGGAGTCCGTAACCCAATCTCAAGGAGCCGCGCAACAAAGTGTGCATTACGAGTTGCTAACTCGAGCACAAGGGGCTACACAACAAAGCATCGATTTACAGTCCCTAACCCCGAATGAAGGTGCCGCTCAAAAAAACCTAGATTGAGGGTCCATAACCCAAACTCAAGGGGCCACACAACAAAGCGTGTATTGAGAGTCCCTAACCCCAACTCATCGGGCCACACAACAAAGCGTGGATGGAGAGTCCCGGACCCCAACTCAAGAGGTCACGCAACGAATCGTGCGTTGCGAGTTCCTAACCCCAACTCAAGGGCCCACACCACAAAGCTCGGATTGAGAGTCCGCAAGCCCGGCTCCAGGGACCGCACAACCAAGCGTGGTTTGAGAGTTCCTAACCCCAACTCAAGGGGCCACACAACAAAGCGTGGATGGAGAGTCCCTAACCCCAACTCCAAGGGCTAAACAACAAAGCGTGCATTGCGAGTCCCTGACCGCAACTCAAAGGGGCGCTCAAAAAAGCGTGCACTGTGAGTCCCAATCCCCAAATAAAGGGGCTGCCCAACAAAGAACGGATTGAGAGTCTCTAATCTCAACTCAAGGGGCCTCACAACAAAGCTTCGATTCAGAGTCCCTAACATTATCGCAAGGGGCCTCACAACAAGGCTTGGATTCGGAGTCCGTAACCATATCTCAAGCAGCCGCGCAACAAAGTGTGCATTGCGAGTCGCTAACTCGACCACGAGGGGCTACACAACAAAGCATCGATTGAGGGTCCCGAACCCCGAATGAAGGTGCCGCTCAAAAAAAGCTAGATTGAGGGTCCATAACCCAAACTCAAGGGGCCACACAACAAAGCGTTGATTGAGAGTCCCTAACCCCAACTCAACGGGCCACACAACAAAGCGTGAATGGAGAGTCCCGGACCCCAACTCAAGAGGCCACGCAACGAATCGTGCGTTGCGAGTTCCTAACCCCAACTCAAGGGCCCACACCACAAAGCTCGGATGGAGAGTCCGTAACCACGGCTCCGGGGACCGCACAACCAAGGGTGGTTTGAGAGTCCCTAACCCCAACTCAAGGGGCCACACAACAAAGCGTGGATGGAGAGTCCCTAACCCCAACTCAGAGGGCCAAACAACAAAGCGTGCATTGCAAGTCCCTAAACCTAAATCAACGGGCCACGCCATGAAGCGGGCGTTGCTGGTCCCTAACCCCAACTCAAGGGGCTACGCAAAAAAGCATCGATTGAGAGTCCTTAACCCCAACTGAACGGGCCACGCAACAAAGCGTGAATTGCGAGTCCCTAACCCCAACTCAAGGGGCCAGGCCACAAATTGTGCAATGCGAGTCCCTAATCACAACTCAAAGAGCCACACAACAAGGCGTGGATTGATAGTCCCTAACCCTAACTCGAGGGACCACGCAACCAAGTGTGGATTGTGGGTCCCTAACCCCGAACTACAGGGGCCACACAACAAAGCTTGGAGTTACAGTCCCTAACCCCACGTCAAGGACCACGCAACAAAGCGTGCACTGTGTGTCCCTTGCCCCACCTCAAAGGGCCGCGCAACAAAGCGTGGATTGAGAGCCCCCAAACCCAATCCAAGGGCCACACAACAAAGCGTGGATTGCGAGTACCTAAACCCAAGTGAAGGTGCCGTGCAAAAAAGCGTGCATTGACAGCCGCTAACCCCAACTCCAAGGGCTAAACAACAAAGCGTGGATGGCGAGTCCCTAACCCCAATTGTACGGGCCACGGAACAAAGCGTGCACTGTGAGTCCCTAACCCCAACTCCAGGGGCCAAGCAGTGAAGTGTGGATTGAGATCCCCTAACCCCAAGTGAAGGCGCCGTGCAATAAAGCGTTGATGGAGAGCACCTAACCCCAACTCAAGGGGCCATGCAACAAAGGGTGGATTGAGAGTCCCTAACCCCAGCTCAAGGGGTAACGCGACAAGGTGTCGATTGCAAGTCGCTAACGCCAACTCAAGGAGTCTCTGAACAAAGCGTCCATTGAGAGTCCCTAACCCCAACTCAAAGGGCCGCGCAACAAGGCATGATTGAGAGTCCCTAACCCCAATTCAAAGGGGCACACAACTAAGCATGCATTGTAAGTCGCTACCCCCAACTCAAGGTGCTTCACAACAATGCGTGGATTGAGAGTCCCTAACCCCAAGTGAAGGGGCCTCCCACGAAATTGTGATTGAGATTTCCTTGGCCCTACTCGAAGAGGCCGCGCAAAAAGGCGTGGATTGAGGGTCCGTAACCCAACCTCAAGGCGCCACACAACACAACGTGGATTGAGAATCCCTAACCCCAACTTAAGGGGCCATGCAATAAAGCGTGAGTTTAGAGTCACTAACCGCGACTCAAGGGAGCATGCGACAAAGCGTGGATTGAGAGTCCCTAACCGCAACTCAAGGGGCTATGCAACAAAGTGTGGATTTAGAGTCCGTAACCCCAACTCAAGGGGCCACACACCAAAGGGTGGATTGAGAGCGGCTAAGCCCAACTCAAGGGTCCACGCTACGAATCATGCGTTGCGAGTCCCTAACCCCAACTCAAGGGCCCACAGAACAAAGCTTGGATTGAGACCTTGGTAACCCCGGCTCAAGGGGCCGCACAACAAAGATGGGAGTGAGAGTCCCTAACCCCACTTAAAGAGGCTTCGGAACACAGCGTGGATTGAGAGTCCCCAACCCCAACTGAAGGGGCCTCCCAACAAAGCGTCGATTGTGAGTCCCGAAACCCAACTGAAGGGACAACACAACAAAGTGTGGATTGAGAGTCCATAACGCCAACACAAAGGGCCACACAAAAAAGAGCGGATGTAGAGTCCCTAGCCCCAACTCAGGCCAGATAACAAAGCGTGGATGGAGATGGATGGAGAGCCCCGAACCCCAAGTCAAGGGGCCGCGCAAGGAATCGTGCGTTGCGAGTCCCTAGCCCCAACTCAAGGGCCCACACAACACAGCGTGGATTGAGAGTCCCTAACCCCAACTGAAGGGGCCATACAACAAAGCGTGGATTGCGAGTCCCTAACCCCAAGTTAAGGGGCTACACAACAAAGCGTGCATTGGGAGTCCCTGACCCCGACTCAAAGAGGCGGACAAAAAAGTGTGCACTGTGAGTCCCAAACCCCAAATGAAGGAGCTTCACAACATAGATTGAGAGTCTTCAATGTCAACTCAAGGGGCCTCACAACAATGCGTCGCTTGAGAGTCCCTAACCTTATCTCAAGGGGCCTCACAACAAGGCGTGGATTCGGAGTCCGTAACCCAATCTCAAGCAGCCGCACAACAAAGTGTGCATTGTGAGTCGCTAACTCGACCACAAGGGGTTACACAACAAAGCATCCGTTGAGAGTCCCTAACCCAGAATGAAGGTGCCACTCAAAAAAAGGTGGATTGAGGGTCCATAACCCCAACTCAAGGGGCCACACAACAAAGCGTGGATGGAGAGTCCCTAACCCCAGATCAACGGGTCACACAACAAAGCGTGGATGGAGAGTCCCGGACCCCAACTCAAGAGGCCACGCAACGAATCGTGCGTTGCGAGTTCCTAACCCCAACTCAAGGGCCCACACCACAAAGCTCGGATTGAGAGTCCGTAACCCCGGCTCCAGGGACCGCGCAACCAAGCGTGGTTTGAGAGTCCCTAACCCCAACTCAAGGGGCCACACAGCAAAGCGTGGATGGAGAGTCTCTAACCCCAACTCCAAGGGCTACACAATGAAGCGTGCATTGCGTGTCCCTAAACCTAAATCAACGGGCAACGCAACGAAGCGGGCGTTGCAACTCCCTAACCCCAACACAGGGGGCGGCACAACAAAGCGTCGATTGATAGTCCCTAACCAAGCTCAAGGGGCTGCGCAAGAAAGCGTCGATTGAGAGTCCTTAACCCCAACTCAACGGGCCACGCAAAAAAGCGTGCATTGCGAGTCCCTAACCCCAATTCAAGGGGCCACACCACAAACTGTGCATTGCGAGTCCCTAATCGCAACTCAAAGAGCCACACAACAAAGTGTGTATTGATAGTCCCTAACCCAAACTCAAGGGTCCACGCAACAAAGCGTGGATTGAAAGTCCCTAACATCAACTGAAGGGGCCACGAAACAAAGCGTGGATTGAGGGTCCCTAAACCCGAACTCAAGGGGCCACACAACAAAGCTTCGAGTTAGAGTCCCTAATCCCACGTCAAGGGGCCACACAACAAAGCTTGTATTGCAAGTCCCTAAGACCAACTGAAGGGGCCACGCAACAAAGCGTGCACTGTGACTCCCTTACCCAAACTCAAAGGGCCGCGCAACAAGGCGTGGATTGAGAGTCCCCAAACCCAATCTAGGGGCCACGTGCCAAAGCGTGGATTGCGAGTCCCTAACCCCATGTCAAGGGGCCGTGCAAAAAAGCGTCCATTGAGAAGCCCTAACCCCAAGTCAGAGGGCGACGCAACAAAGCGTGGCTTGTGAGTCCCTAACCCCAACTGAAGGGGCCACACATCGAAGCGTGGATTGCGAGGCCCTAACCCCAAGTTAAGGTGCCGTGCAAAAAGGCGTGCATTGAGAAGCCCTAACCCCAGTTCAAGGGGCCACGCAACAAAGCGTGGATCGCGAGGCCCTGACCCCAACTGAAGGGGCAACGCAACGAAGCGTGCACTGTGAGTCCCTAACCCCAACTCCAGGGGCCAAGCAAAAAAGTGTGGATCCAGAGCCCCTAACCCCAAGTGAAGGCACCGTGCAACCAAGCGGTGATGGAGAGTCCCTAACCCCAACTCAAGGGGCCATGCAACAAAGCGTGCGGTGCAAGTCCCTGACACCAAGTGAAACAGCCGCGCAACAAAGCGTGTATTGCGACCCGGGTCAAGGGGGTGCGCATCAAAGCGTGCATTGAGAGTCCCTAGCCCCAAATCAAGTGGCCACGCAACAAAGCATGTATTGTGAGTCCCTAACCCCAACTGAAGGGGCTACACAACAAAGCTCTTTAGTTGGCGTTAGGGACTCTCATTCCAAACTTTGTCGCAGGGCCTCTTGGGTTGGTGATAGCGACCGTGAATTCATGCTTTCTTGTGCGGCCCCTTGAGTTTGGGTTGGGGACTCTCAATCAACTCTTTATTGCGTCGCCCCTTGAGTTGAGGTTAGGGACTATCCATCCTCTTTGTGGCATGGCCCCTTGAGTTGGGGTTAGGGACTCGCAATGCAAGTTTTGTTGTGTGGCCCCTTGAATCGGGGTTTGGAACTCTCAATCCACGGTGTGTTGCACGGCCCCTTTAGTTGGGGTTAGCGACCGTGAATTCACGCTTTCTTGCGCGACCCCTTGGGTTTGGGTCGGGGACTCTCAATCCACGCTTTCTTGCGTGGCCCCTTCAGTTGTAGTTATGGACTGTCAATCCACGCTTTGTTCCATGGCCCCCTGAGTTTGGCTTAGGGACTGTCGATCGACTTTGTGGTGTGGCGCCTTGACTTGGGGTTAGCGACTCGCAATGCACGCTTTGTTGGGTGGCCCCTTGAGTTGGGGTTAGGGACTTGCAATGCACACTTTGTTGCATGGCCCATTCCGTCCGGGTCAGGGATCTCAATCGCCGCTTTGTTACGTGGCCCCTTGAGTTGGGGTTAGGGACTTGCAATGCATGCTTTGTTGCATGGCCCATTCAGCCCGGGTTAGGGATCTCAATTAACCCTTTGTTGCGTGCCTCTTCAGTTGGGGTTAGGGACCTCAATCCATACTTTGTTGCCGGGACCCTTCAATTGCGGTTAGGGATCTCCATCGAAGTTTTGTTGTGTGGCCCCTTGAGTTGGGGTTAGGGACTTGCAATGCACACTTTGTTGCGTGGCCCCTTGAGTTGGGTTTGGCGACTCGTAATGCACGCTTTGTTGCGTGGCCCCTTGACTTGGCGTTGGTGACTCTCAATCGACGCTTTGTTGCACGGCCCACTCAGTTGGAGTTAACGATGTTAATCCACGCTTTGTTGCGTGCCTAATTTGAGTTGGGGTTAGAGACTCTGAATCCACGCTTTGTTGTGTGGCCCCTAGAGTTGGTGTCAGGGGCTGTAAATCCACGCTTTGTTGCGTGGCCCCTTGCGTTGGGGCTAGGGACTGTCAATCGAGACTTTGTTGCACGGCCCATTCAGTCGCGGTTGGGGATCTCAATAGACGCTTTGTTGCGTGCCCCCTTGAGTTGGGGTTAGGGATCTCAATCCACAATTTGTTGCACGGCCCTTTCAATTGAGGTTAGGGATCTCCATCAAAGCTTTCTTCCGTGGCCCCTCGAGTTGGGGTTAGGCACTTGCAATCCACGCTTTGTTGCGTGGCTCTTTGAGTTGGGGTTAGGGATCGTCAATCGACGCTTTGCTGCACGGCACATTAAGTTGGGGTTAGCGAGTCGTAATGCACGTTTTGTTGTGTGGCCCTTGGATTGAGGTTAGGGAGTCTCAATCAACGCTTTGTTGCACAGCCCATTCAGTTGCAGTTAAGGATGTAAATCGACGCTATGTCGCGTGGCCCCTTGAGTTGGGGTTAGGGACTCTCAATCCACGCTTTGTTGTGTGGCGCCTTGAGTTGCGGTCAAGGGATCTCAATTCACGCTTTGTTGCGTGGCCCCTCGAGTTGGGGTTAAGGACTCGCATTGCATGCTTCATTGCAATGTTGCGTGGACCCTTGAGTTTGCCTTAGGAGCTGTCAATGCACGCTTTGTTGTGCGGCCGATGGAATTGGCGTTAGGGACTCTCAATCCACGCCTTGTTGTGTGGCCCCTTGAAGTGGGGGTTAGGGACCCTCAATCCAAGCTTGTTGCGTGCTCCCTTGAGTTCGGTTGACGGTGTCTGAATCCATGCTTTGTTACGTGGCCCCTTGATTTAGGGTTAGGGACTGTCATCCACGGCCACGCAACAAAGCGTGGATTGAGAGTCCCTAACCTCAGCTCAAGGCGCCACGCAACAAAGTGTGCATTGCAAGTCCCTATCCCCAAATCAAGGGGCCACACGACGAAGTGTCCATTGAGAGTTCGTAACGCCAACTGAAGGGGCCATGCAACAAAGCGCGCATTGGGAGTCCCTAACCTCAACTCAAGGGGCCACACAATAAAGCGTGCAGCGACAGTCGCTAACCGCCACTCCAGGGGTCTCGCAGCAAAGCGTGGATTGAGTTTCCCTAACCCCAGTATAAGGGGCCACGCAACCAAGGATTGATTTAGAGTCCCTAACCCCAACTGAAGGGGCCGTGCAACAAGGCGTGGATTCGTAGTCCGTAACGCGAACTCAAGGGGCCTGGCAACAGAGCCTGGATTGGGAGCCCCTACCCCCAACTCAAGGGGCCGCACAATAAAGCGTGGAGTGACAGACCCTAACCACAACAACAGGGGCCTCGCAACAAAGCGTTGATTTAGAGTCCATAAGGCCAACTCAAGAGGCCGCGCAACCAAGCGTCGATTGAGAGTCCCCCTTGGTACACGCTGGAAGACCCAATCTCGTTCTAGCATAGACGCCGCTACAGTAGCTTGAACGAATAAAAGAGGGGTCCCCCCTGGGGGTGGAGGGGGGGTTGAGGTGTCTAACCTGGAACCCCCCTGTCGGTAGTCGGGGGCCCATAGTTTTTTTTCCACAGTTTCATTGTTTTGAGCTGATTTTGGAGTCCAAATATTTTTCGTTCTCGCGGCGTTCTAGCGGCACTCGCTAGAACGCTAGATTGCCGGTTTCCGTAGAAGTGGCGGTGTTCACATATTGCACGGCGTTGTTGAATTGCCACCCCGCTAGGGGGCATGATACCGCCCACGTGGCCCAGTAATGGCCCACCCGCTCATCGTTGAGGTTCCAAGCCCAAGTGAAGTCCCGTAGTGCCTTAGACAAGGGGGAAGTATCCATCCCGGTTGAGGAGGGAGCAAGGGGGGAAGTGCATGGCATGGCGGTTCATTGCAAAGGAATGTGCAATATCTAAGCGCGAGAGAACAAACCATGGACCAATGCACTAGGGACAATACCAAGCATGCACAGCGGAAGAATGAAGAAGTCGGCACATCTGGGTAGATATTGTATCGTTCTAGTATTGATCTAATCTAGGCTAGAACATCTAGGGTAGCGTCTTCTAGGCTAGAACAAGATTGGGTCTTCTAGCGTGTACCAAAGGCCCTAACCCCAACTCAAGGGGCCGCACAATAAAGCGTGGAGTGACAGTCCCTAACTGCAACTCCAGGGGCCTCGCAACAAAGCGTGGATTGCGTTTCCCTAACCCCAACTCAAGGGGCCACGCAACAAAGCGTGGATTTAGAGTCCCTGACCGGAACTCAAGGGGCCACGCAACAAAGCGTGATTGAAAGCCCCTAAACCCAAGTGAAGGGGCCGTGCAACAAAGCATGGATTGACCGTCCCTAACCCCAAGTGAAGGGGCGGTGCAACAAAGCGTTGATGGAGAGTCCCTGATCCCAACTTCAGGGGCCACACAAGAAAACGTGGATTGACAGCGCCTAACCCCAAGTGAAGGGGCCGTGAAACAAAGCGTGGATTGCAAGTCCCTAACCCCAACTGAAGGGGCCATGCAGCAAAGCGAGGATTGAGACTCCCGAATCCCAACTCAGTGGGCCGCACGACAAAGCGTCGATTAAGAGTCCCTAACCCTAAGTGAAGGGGCCGTGCAACGAAGCGTGGATTCGTAGTCCGTAACGCGAATTCACGGGGCCTAGCAACAAAGCGTGCATTGACAGTCCCTCACCGCAACTCACGGGGCCACGCAACAAAGCGTGGAATGGGAGTCCCTAACCCCAACTCAGGGCACCACGCAACGAAGTGTGGATGGACGGTCCCTAACCCCAATTGAAGGGACCGTGCAACAAAGCGTCCACTGAGAGTCCCTAACCCCAAGTCAAGGGGCCATTCAACAAAGCGTGGATTGATAGTCCCTAACCCCAAGTCAAGGGGCCACACAGCAAAACGTGTGTTGCTAGTCCCTAACCCCAACTCAAGGGGCCACACTATAAAGTGGATTGAGAGTCCCTAACCCCAACTCAAGGGGCCGCGCAACAAAGCGTGCATTGCTCATCTCTAACCACAACTCAAGGGGCCACGCAACAGGATGCATTGAGGGTCCCTAACCCCAACTCTAGGGGCCACAAAACAAAGCGTGGATTGACAGTCCCTAACCCTTAGGCGTCACAAGTTGCCCACTCCCCACCTGGCGCTATGGCCCACGGAAGTCCATGTTGCAATGAGGGGAAAAGTATGTGAAAAGGGGTGTTATTTTTTGGGTATCCAAACCCCCTTGGTGGCAACATGCAAAAACAAGGTGTGTATTTCAAATATATGCCATTATTTGCATTTCTGGAAACACACAGATTTCAAAATAAAGACATTCAATCACCAAAATATAGTGTTGTTTTACATTTAGACCACTTCATTCCAGCGTGGGGGGGGGGGGGGGCTGCCTATTTTTCTCTCCCCTTTGTTCGAGCTTGATCACAAAACCCCCCTATACACCACAGATGAGGGAACCCCAAACATACCTTTCATTGAAGCACACAGAAAACTATCCCAAAGCATGTACTTGTATTTCCTATTTTAACCAACCTGGCCGAAATTTCGGCCACCTCTTCGAAAAATGTCCAAACACATGGTCCTATTGGACAGACAGGCCTAAGCTGGCCGAAATTTCGGCCAGGTCCATCGAAACTCCGAATATGATCACTCAAATGGGTACCTAAGACAATAGACATGAGCAAGGAACACATGAGCAGTGACATTTGAACAGGGTGTGCAACATAATATACTCAATTACAAGCAAATACTTGCCACCTGACGAATCAAAGCAGACTTTTGCAGTGCCTATGGGGAAACACAATAATAAAAGGCCGAAGAGGCGGAGGACTGCATGCTGGCCGAAGTTTCGGCCAGACTTCATACTGACAGGCAATATAAGCAGCAAGGCTGGCATTAGCGCTTGCGCAGACCAGATGGGCGGGGCTTCTTAGCACCTGTGTTAGCAGGAGGCTTGGCAGGGGCTGCAGCACCAGGCTTGGCAGTGGCAAAGTTCTGTGACTGTGTGTTTCCACCCTGGGATGGTGAGAAATGATTCACAAAAGTATTCATACCTTTGCCAGTAGGGGCAACAGTGCCTGAGGAGGAAGCTGGGGTGGCCTGAGCGCACTGCGTGCCACTGGGTGAGGGGGCATGGGCCGTTCTGGGTTTCTTCTTTGGAGTGTGTGTCTCTGGTTGCGACTCTGCCTCCCCATCTTGCTCCTCAGGATCCTCATCTACATACCTAAGCCCAGAACAATCCACAGGAAAACCTGCCCCCAAGTCGTGGTACACATCCTCCCATGACTTGGGGGGGCACGTGTCGGCGTTGGTGAAAGCTGCTCTGATGGACTGAACAAACTCATCAGGCACAACAGTCTCCTCACCCAAAAGGGCACACACAACTAAAAATAGTCCTTGGAAAACCTGGTAGACATCATGCTTGCAAAATACACAGACAGAGTCCCCAGCAAAAACCAGTTGCCTGCCCGTTCTGGGACCGGAACTAAGCTCAAAAGAAATGAGAATATCTCAACAAGCATCACATACGACATGGGTCCTTCAGTAAAAGCCACGTAACGGGGCAGCCTGTTATCAAAAGCAGTGGCAGAACAAATGGAAACCAGATGGGACGTAGAAGTGTACAGCGGGGTCTTGCTTGACAAATTGTAAATTGCAACATCACGCTCATACATATCCTCAGCCACAGTGGCCTTCAAAGCAGCAACAGTGGCTTTCACATCAGCAGACTTACCCGCAATGAACACAGGCACACCGGACAAAAGCAGCTGCGCAACCAGGTTATGCAAACCAGCTGTATAGAGGCGAGGCACCTCAATGACACAAGCAGCAAAGGGCAGTGAACTAATGATACTGGGAACAGGGACTCCACAACGCATTGCCATCAGCTCCACACGGCCTGACTCTGCAATGAGTTTGCCTGTGCTTGACTCAACGAGGGACTCCCTAGCACACTGGATACTGACCAGACCAGTATCAGATTTTTCACAAACAAGCTTAGCAACAGGCTTCTGCAACAATCCCCGCAACCCCTCATATTTGGGTTCCTTCCAAAGAGGGGCCTTGACCACTACTGACCACGGGGGCGAGGGGTTTTCTTCAGTCCAGGTCCAGCTGCCATAGGCTACCTTCAGGTGTGATGCAATAGCGCACTGACTTTTGGCCATCTCGATAGTACCAAGTGTAGCTGCAGACAGGTGGTGTCACAGGGTGGGCTCCTATGGTGCATTAATTGAACGACACACAAGCTGGCCGAAATTTCGGCCAGGTCGGTCTATTTATTCGAATACAAACCCCTGTTTGACCAAAACATACCTCTGGTGTTGTTCACAAGCCCATTGGTAACCGCCTCGGGATGAAGAATGTGCAAGGACCACATGTGGGCCTTTTTAACATCTTTTATGATTTTTTTGAGACCAAGTAGGGTACTTTTTGTCCCATCCATGTAACCTACGATGTCGCGAAATCAGTCAGGCGTGATGCCTTCCACTTCCTTGAACGTACCCAGTGCGGGATGTAGTCCACGCTTTTCCATGGCTGCCATGGCGTCTACTGAAGCAATACCCACAAATTTCACCGAACGCCCAACGCCACCCAACCGTTTGGCAACAACACTCTGCACAGGAGAACATGTGGAACACAGAAGCTGGCCGAAATTTCGGCCAGGTCGATCAACAAAACGGAATTAATAAACGAAACACACAACAGTGCCTTCCTCGGCAGTAACACCACACTCTTCAAGCGTAACAGTAATGTGATGGTACAGGGTGTACTCATTGGCATCCTCATCCTCAAGCCTATCCAGGAGTAGGGACATTCGCTCTGATGTGGTGGATGCTGAGCCAGCAGTGGTCTGGATTTGATGTAAGCCTGCAAGCCGGCGCCTAGTCCGCAGGGGGCAGTCCTGTTTGACTTCATAACCACCAAATACTAGGGTCCAATCCGGAGTCTCCATATTTTTCATCTCAAATTCGGTCTTGTGTTTTTGGGCAGCAGTGTAAACATGCTGACCCCCAACAGAACCCACCGAGTGGCTGTGCAACAGGAATATTCGTAACAGCAGGGTCGAAAATTCAGACGCGAAAATGGTACTATCCAGAAGAATACCACAACACACATACGAGTGACTTTATAAAAAAGAAGATCCTGAATGTAATCCACAGGCGGGGCTGCCTTCAGATCGTCGTAGCGGCGTTGCACGCGATCATCCGAAATCCTACGGACCTGCCCAAAATTTCGGTCGTGGTCGATAATAATCTGATCCCACCGAACCTTGATTTTCGTCGTTGACGTAACCCAGTCGGATAACTTGATGGAGGATGATGAATTTTTCTTTGGTGCGGCCTTAGGCTTCTTTTGAAGTCCCTCTGTGCTCGCCGGGTCCTCTTGAGACTGGGATTGCACTTGAGATTGCCCATTGTCTGCTGCGGGCTCACCATCTGGCGAAACAGCCATGTCCTATAATACCCCTCCAGGCTGAGTCATAAAATAAAGGGCTACAGGGCAACATTTCATGAAGGGGAGAGTTCCCAGATAGCAAATAACAAGCACAGATCAACCAAAAAAGGACCAAAACGGACTGCCCGACAGGAAAATCGGATATCGTGGCCGAGATTTCGGCCAGCACTGCTCTGCATGTCAAACCACTGTGTACAAATACTATTCTGCGTGGCTGGCCGGAATTTCGGCCAGAACCTTATGTCATTTGTGTTCTGGGGGTAGCCATATGACAAAACAACAAGTCTGGCCGAAATTTCGGCCAGAAAAACATGAAACAGCAAATAGACACACCAAAATCACTGGCAATGCGTGGCAGAACGCATATCACAGTGACAAACACAGCTGCAAACAGAAATCAGTCCCAGTCCTGGGTATCCACACCGATGTGTTCCGCCTCATCTAGGGCTTCAAAGGAGGCAACGCTGTCTGCATCACAATTAATATCCGGGTCACTATCACAAGAGTCGACAACAATGGAATCATCAGGGGCGGAGGGGGGGTACTGGGCGGGGGGGGGGGGGCGGGGGGGGGGGTACTGGGGGGCCTGTGGCTCGGGGCTTCGGGGGTGGCTTTGGGGGCAGGGCAATTCCACCAGGAGCAGGAGCAGCAGCAGCAGGCGGTGCACGGTTGGCAGCGCGAATAGAAGCATGTGCAGTAAGCAACACCCCTTGCTCGGCAGCAGTGCGGGCAGGTGCATTTGTCTGTAAAAAATCCTCAACACCCTGAGGAACCCTGGTACGCGCAACCAGATTTTGCATTGCATGCAACAGAACCACTTTTAAACGGTCTGTGGTGATTCGTGTCCTAGACATGGTACCGGGGAACGTCAAATCCTCAACTG
The DNA here is from genome assembly GCA_964036045.1 of Eutreptiella sp. 'Long Island Sound 2002'. Lineage (NCBI taxonomy): Eukaryota > Euglenozoa > Euglenophyceae > Eutreptiales > Eutreptiaceae > Eutreptiella > Eutreptiella sp. 'Long Island Sound 2002'. The sequence goes on from OZ038380.1 coordinate 106,376,990, forward strand.
CATCCAGTCTTCTCACCTCAACTTTATATGCCGGAACGGGAACACAAATGGGCAGACTCTGTGTATGGGCTGTCAAGATGAATTGTTTAAGATTGGCAGAGAACATTGCCACGGATCTCTCAGTCAGCACAGCACGCAAAACTTTCTCTCCCGGTTGGACGAGGGGAGTGTCAGAAATAAATCAGACGACTGTTGGACACTAGCACAGGCAGTGTTGCGGCGACAGTGGGCTGGGAACCGACTCAGCAGTGCCTCACCCAGCTCCTCAGAGTGGATACACCCTAGGGAGGCGGAATGCCACTGACTCCAAAACAAAAGAGCAACAGCGGTGGTTTTCACATACTCCGTGGTTAACTGTTCCTCGGGCTTTAGGATGTTGAGCATGAGCAGTAGGGACATCTCAAGTGCCTGCTTAGCTACAATACCGGAACCTGCCCCCCGTCCCTCCCAGTTGCACTCACGAACCAAAGTCCCAATGCTGAAAGCAACTGGACAGTATGTGTACAGCAAAGCCTTAAGGGCTAATAACATACGCAAACCCTTGCGCTAAATTGGGTGTCAAGTCCCGCTGGCTATTGAGCAGGGAAGTGACGCGCTCATGTAGTCTGCCTCTATTGGACGATGTGGCCAGCATGAGTCCACGCAACGTCTTCTCCATATGGATGACCTTGACCTTGCGAGGGAGGATAGACCCAACCTAAAGGCTATTCCCCTGCTCCAAAAAGTTAATGAACGGCAGGAACGCCCTGTAGATCAATTCAACGCAATACTTATAGCTATGCCATACTCCGTACACCGAAGGAAAACCCAGCAGTAATTGTGGTACATTCCAGGGAACATAGGCAGCACCATAACACAGCCTAAGTAGGGCAAAGTGTATTTTCATGTCCACAAGCAGCGGAACACAGTGTCTGGTGCGGTGTTCCACACATGACAAATCAACCACGAGTTGCAAAAGCTCTTTGTGTGTGCCGGAGCGGAGCTCAGACAGGAAAAAGGCTCTCCAGTTGAGGGAACGGACATTTTTTCTGGCAATATCCAAAGGAGCACGAACCCAAACTCTCTGAATACCTTGGTTGGCAACATCAATACGATCAAACAATGCTCTATGTGAGCGAAAGATGTCATCAGCAACGTTTGGTACCCTGCCCTCAATTTCGGCCAGCTCCGGCAGACCCCGGTATGCAGGTAGGGCAGTAGTGTGCAAAACAGCAACATCTGTACAATTTAGGGTTAAGTCGTGTGAATGGGGATCAGCTCCCGACCTGTAACGCCTCAGGTTATCAAACCATATACAAACTTGCCTACGGTGCATGGTGTTCCACAAGTTCTGTGCTGCTAGTCCAGCACGATGGTGAATGGACTCCTGCTTAGTGTTACACTGACCAAGGACTCCTACCTTACGGCTTGGCGGCAGGACATAATACCCCAGTTGTAAACAGACCCACAGTTAGAGTATGGGAGGGCCATACGGCGCAGCAGGCAGTATAGGGCATGGAACTGTGACAAAAATGTCATGTACCATCGTGGGGGCTTCTTCTCAGTGGCGGCAGCCTTCAACTGTGAAAGGAAGTGCCAGCTCCTGCGATTCTTCCCGAACAAGAGGCAGAATTGCAAAAGCTTTGGCAGAGTCCCACCACGTAATGCATTTCGCAACAGCCCTTTGGCTGTAGTAGCAAAAGCACCAGTAACTGCAGCATGTACAACATTGACAGTAATAGCAGAAGACATTAATGCTCAGACAAGAAAATAGTTATGTAGGAGTGTATGGTGTAATACTCATGAACAACGACAATTGCAAGCTTTCGGCCAGATGTGTTCAAAGGGGAAATAATTGCTTAAATGGCCAAAAATAGGAAAAGCTGGCCGAAATTTCGGCCAGACCGCCCAAAAGCCAGAATATAAGCGCTTGAATAGTGAACAGACCAAAAAGCTGGCCGAAATTTCGGCCAGCCTTAAGAAAAATGAAAATAACTATGCCTATTCACCAGGAAACCAAAAAGCTGGCCGAAATTTCGGCCACAAGGGTCAAAAATTGCATATACACATAGTTGTTTGCAATGTTACCCGAAACCTGGCCGAAATTTCGGCCAGCTTCAGAAAAACGTCAAATACAACACACTAGAAGACGGGGATACACAAGGCTAACACATCAACACGTACTTCAACGGGTGTCACACAGCTCTGCCAACAACTTTGGTCACATACGTCAAATAACATACTCAAAGTAGAAATGTAGAATATTGTCAAATCGCGCGTATACGGGGTCCTAGAGGGTGGGCAACTTGTGACGCCTAAGTAACCCGTAGTGAAGGGGCCGTGCAACAAAGCGGGGATTGACAGTCCCTAACCCCAAGTGAAGGGGCGGTGCAACAAAGCGTCGATGGAGAGTCCCTTACCCCAACTAAAGGGGCCACGCAACAAAGCGTGGATTGAGAGTCCCTAACCCCAAGTCAAGGGGCCACGAAGCAAAGCGTGCATTGCTAGTCCCTAACCCCAACTCAAGGGGCCACGCTATAAAGTGGATGGAGAGTGCCTAACCTGAACTCAAGGGGCCGCGCAACAAAGCGAGCATTGCTTGTCTATAGCCACAACTAAAGGGGCCACGCAACAAGATGCATTGAGGGTCCCTAACCCCAACTCTAGGGGCCACAGAACAAAGCGTGTATTGACAATCCCTAACCCCTAGTGAAAGGGCCGTTCAACAAAGCGTGGATTGACAGTCCCTAACCCCAAGTGAAGGGGCGGTGCAACAAAGCGTCGATGGAGAGCCCCTTAGCCCGACTCAAGGGGCCGCGCAACAAAGGGTGGATTGAGAGTCCCTAACCCCAACTAAAGGGGCCGCGCAACAAACCGTGGATTTGGAGTCCCTAACCCTAATTCAAGGGGCCGCACAAAAAAGCGCCGATTGAGAGTCCGTAACCCCAACTGAAGGGGCCGTATTTCGTAACGCGGACCGAAGGGGCCTAGCAAGAAAGCAAGGATTGACAGTCCCTAATCCCAACTCTAGGGGCCACGCAACAAAGCATCGATTGAGAGTCCCTAACCACAACTCAAGGGGCCACACAACAAAGCGTGGATTTACAGTCCCTATCCGCAACACAAGGGGCCAAGCCACAAAGTGCATTGAGAGTCCCTAACCCCAAATCAAGGGGCCGCCCAAGAAAGCGTGCTATGCCAGTCCCCAACCCCAAGTCAAGGGGCCACGCAACAAAGCGTGGATTGAGAGCCCCTAACCCTAACTCAAGGCGCCACACCACAAACCGGATTTAGAGTGCCTAACCCCAACTCAAGGGGCCGCGCAACAAAGTGGATTGTGAGTCCCCGACCCCAACTCAAGGGGCCACGCAACAAAGTGTGCATTGTGAGTCCCTGACCCCAACTCAAGGGGCCATGCAAGAAAGCGTGCATTGCTATTCCCTAACCCCAAATCAAGGGGCCACACAACAAAGTGTGCATTGGTAATCGCTAAAGGGACTCAAGGGGCCACCCCACAAAGTGGATTGAGAGTCCCTAGCCCCAATTGCAGGGGCCACGCAACAAAGTGTGCATTGTGAGTCCCTAACCCCAACTCAAGGGGCCACGCAAGAAAGCGTGCATTGCTAGTCCCTAACCCCAACTCAAGGGGCCACGCAACAAAGCGTGCGTTGCTAATCGCAAACCCGAACTCAAGGGGCCACACCACAAACTGGATTGAGAGTCCCTAGCCCCAACTTGAGGCCCCTCACTCTAGGCCACTGTTTTGGTTTCTTTCAAAGGACCCACGTATGGAAAGCCCCAACCAGTGGCTTTTACCACAGCTTTGTTTTGTCAGGAATTGTTGCATCAGCTTCGAGATCGAAGGGTCGAAAGTGTGCTGGACTATCCGCCCCCTCATTGTGGGCCAATGTTTTGGTTTGTGTCAAGGGACCCATGTATGGAAAGCCCCAACCCGTGCCTTTCACCAGAGTCTTGTTTTGCCAGGAATGGTTGCATCAGTTTCGAGATCCAAGGGCCCAAAGTGTGGTCTACTATCCGCCCCCTCACTCTGGGCCAATGTGTTGGTTTCTTTCAAACTTCCCACGTATGGAAAGCCCCAACTAGTGGCTTTTACCACAGCCTTGTTTTGCTAGGAATGGCTGCATCAGTTTCGAGATCCAAGTGTGGAAAGTGTGCTAGACTATCCGCCCCCTCACTCTGGGTCACTGTTTTGGTTTCTATCAAGGGACCCAAGTATGAAAGCCCCAACCAGTACCTTTCACCAGAGCCTTGTTTTGCCAGGAATCGTTGCATCAGTTTCGAGATCCAAGGGTGCAAAGTGTGCTCGACTATCCGCCCCCTCACTCTGGGCCACTGTCATGGTTTGTATCAAGGGACCCATGTATGGAAGGCTGCGCAACAAAGCATGGATTGAGGGCTCCGAACCCCAACTCAGGGGGCAACGCCTCAAAGCGTGGATTGAGAGTCCCTAGCCCCAACTCAAGGGGCCACGCAACAAACCATGCATTGCGAGTCCGTAACCCCAACTCAAGGAGCCATATAACCAAATGGGCATTCCAAGTCCCTAACCCCAACTCAAAGGGCCGCACAACAAAGCCGTTCCGCTAGGGTTAGGGACTCTCAATCCACGTTTTGTTGCACGGCCCCTTTAGTAGGGGTGAGCAACTGTGATGTCACGCTTTCTTGCGTGTTCCGTTGAGTTTGGAATAGGGACTCTCAATCCACGCTCTATTCCGTGGCCCCTGGAGTTGGGGTTAGGCTCTCCATCTAGGCTTTGGTGCGTGCCCCCTTTAGTTGGGGTTAGGGACTGTCAATCCACGCTTTCTTGTGTGGCGCCTTGAGTCAGGGCTAGGGACTCTCAATGCAAGCTTTGTTGCACGGCGCCTTCATTTGGTGTTAGGGGCTCTCAATCGAACCTTTGTTGCGTGGCCCTTTGAGTTGGGGTTAGAAAATCTCAATGGAAGCTTTGTTGTGAGGCCCCTTGTGTTGTGCTTAGGTCTCCGAATCTACGCTTTGTTGCACGGCCCCTTGAGTTGCGGTTAGGGGGTCTCAATCCATGCTTTGTTGTGTGGCCGGTTGAGTTGGGGTTAGGGACTCTAAATCCACTTCATGGCGTGGCCCCTTGAGTTGAATTTAGAAACTCGCAATGGACGCTTTCTTGCGTGGCCCCTTGAGTTGGGGTTAGGGACTTGCAATGCACGCTTTGTTGCGTGGCCCGTTGAGTTGGGTTGGGGACTCTCAATCCATGCTTTGTTGTGTGGCCCCTTGGGTTGCGGTTAGTGACTCGCAAAGCACAATTTGTTGCTTGGCCCCTTGAGTTGGGGTTGGGGACTCGCAATGCAAACTTATTTGCGTGCCCCCTCGAGTTGGGGTTAGGGACTTTCAATCGAGAGTTTGTTGCACGGCCCGTTCAGTTGGGGTTAGGGATCTCAATCGACGCTTTGTTGTGTGGCCCCTTGAGTTGGGGTTAGGGACTCTCAATGCACACTTCTTTGCGTGGCCCCTTGAGTTGGGGTTAGGGACTCTCAATCAAGGCTTTGTTGCACGGCCCGTTCAGTTGGGGTTAGGAATCTCCATCTACGCTTTGCTCTGTGGCCCCTTGAGTTGGGGTCAGGGACCCTCAACCCATGCTTTGTTGCGTGCCCGCTTGAGTTGGGGTCAGGGAGTTGGAATGAACGCTTTGTTGCGGGGCCCCGTGAGTTGCGGTTAGGGACTCTCAATCAACGCTTTGTAACGTGGCCCCTTGATTCGGTGTTAGGGACTGTGAATCCACACTCTGCAGCGGGGGCCCTTAAGTCGGGGTTAGCGACTCTCAATCTATGCTTAGTTGCACGGCCCCTTCAGTCTGGGTTAGGGACTCTCAAGCAACGCTTTGTTGCGTGGCCCCTTGTGTTGGTGTCAGGGATTTGCAATGCACGCTTCATTGTGTGGCCCCTGGAGCGGGCCGTTGGGGACTCGCAATGCATCCTTTGTTGTGTGGTCCCTTGCGTTGGGGTTGGGGACTCTCGGTGCACGCTTTGTTGTGTGGCCCCTTGACTCGGGATTGGGGACTCTCAATCCACGCTTTGTTACGTCTATCTCTGATTCCCGAACTGAAGGGGCTGTGCAACAAAGCGTGCATTGTGAGTCCCTAACCCCAACTCAGGGGGGAACGCAACAAAGCGTGGATTCGTAGTCCCTAACCCCAACTCAAGGGGCCACTCAACAAAGGGGATCGAGTGTCCCTGACCCAAAGTCAAGGGGTCATGCAACAAAGCATGTATTGAGAGTCCCAAACCCCAAATGACGGGTCCGCACGAAAAAGCGTGGATTGAGAGTCCCTAACCCAAAATCAAAGGGGCAGGCGACAAAGCCTGCATTGCTAGTCGTAAAACGGCACTCAAGGGGCCACACCACAAAGTGGATTGAGAGTCCGTAACCCCAACTCGAGGAGCCACGCAACATAGCGCGGATCGAGACTCCCTAAACCCACCTGAAGGGGCCACGCAACAAAGCGTGCATTGAGACTCTCGAACCCCGACTCTAGGGGCCACACAACAAACCGTGGACTAAGGGTCCCTGACGCCAAGTGAAGAGGCCGCCAAGAAGCCTCATGGGTGTGGCATGCGGTGCAATTCCCCCCCGCTCCAACGGCGGTCAACAGGTGAATAAGTGCTCCGCTTTGTCCTCAGGCGGCAACCCCTGTGAGAGGGCAGGCAGTGATGCGTCTCGGAGGGCGTGCCTGCGCTGTGCATTCAGAGTCCCTAATCCCAGCTGAAAGGGCCGCGTAACATAGCGTCGATTGAGAGTCCCTAACGCAAACTCAAGGCGCCACGCAACAAAGCGTGCATTGCGAGTCGTTAACCCCAACTCAAGGGGCTAGTGGATTAGGAGTCCCGAACTCGAGCTTGCAACGTAGCCAATATTGACAGTCCTTAACGCAAACTCAAGGGGCCACGCAACTTAGCGTGGATTGAGAGTCCCTAACTCCTACTCCGGGGGCCGTGAAACATAGCGAGGTTTGAAGGTCCCAAACTCCAACGCAAGGGGCCAGACAACGAAGCGTGGATTAAGAGACCCTAACCCCAACTCGGGGGTCCACGCTACAAAGCGAGGAGTGAGACACCCTAACCCAAACTCAAGGGGCGATGCAGCGAAGCGTGGAATAAGACTGCCTAACCCTAACCGACGGGGCCGCGCAACAAAGTGTCGATTGAGAGTCCCTAAGCCAAACCGAAGGGGCCGCGCAATAAAGCGTGCATCGCAAGTTCCTATCCCCAACTGAAGGGGCTACGCAACAAAGCGTGGATTGAGAGTCCCTAAGCTCAACTCAAGAGGCCACACAAAAGAGCGTGCATTGCGAGTCCTTGATCCCAACTCAAGGGGCCACACAACACAGAGTGGACTGATAGTCCCTAACCCCAACTCAAAGGGCCACACAACAAAGCGTGCATTGCAAGTTCCTAAGCCCAAGGCAAGGGGCCACACAACAGAGCGTGGATTGAGAGTCCCTAACCCCAACTCAAGGGGCCACGCAAGAAATCGTGCATTCCAAGTCCCTAACCCCAACTCAAGAGGCCACACAAAAAAGTGTGCATTGACATTCCCTAACCCAATTGCAAGAGGCCACACAACTAAGTGGATTGAGAGTCGCCAACCCCGACTCAAAGGGCTACGCAACAAGGTCTTGATTGCACGTTCACAGCCGTAGCTGAAGGGTCAGCACAACAAACCTCTCATTGAAAGTCCCTAACTCCAACTCAAGGGGCCACACAACAAAGCGTGGATTGAGAGTCCCTAACCCCAGCTCCAGGGGCCGCGCAAAAAAGAATAGATTGGAATCCCTAACTCCAACTCAAGGGGCCACGCAACAAAGCGTGCATTGTTACTCCCTAACCCGGACTCAAAGAGCCTCACAACGAAGCGCAGATTGAAACTCCCCAACCCCAACTGAAAGGGGCTGTGGAACAAAGGGTGCATTGTGAGTTCCTAACCCCAACTCAAGGGGCAACGCAAAACAACGTGCACTACCAGTCCCTAACCTCAACTGAAGGGGCCGCGCAAGAAAGCGTGGATTAAGATTCCCTAACCCCAACTCAAGGGGGCTTGCAACAAAGCGTGCATTTCTAGTCCGGAACCCAAACTCAAGGGGCCACGCAACAAAGCGTGGGTTGAGACTCCCTTACCCCAAATGAAGGGGCCGCACAACAACGCTGGAGACCTACGGTAAAACCAATATGGTTAATTTTAATTTTTAATGTATGAAAGGGATTAAAAATTAACCTATGAAATGTCAACACGTTAACCCGATTTTGGCACATTTGCCGCGCTTTGCTTGTGCGCGTACCATGCCCATTTGAAGTGTTTGGGTGGTCAAAGGGTGCCCAACGGGTTGCGACGGGGGTTGCATAGTCCTATAGGTGGTTATGTAGCCCCACACATTCCTATCCGGTTCCCCCACTCACCCTACTCCAAACCTCCTTTTTCCTTAGTGTAGATATTGTTATGCCTTTCTCTAGTGACACCCTTCTCGAGCTTAGTATGACGCTCACGCGATTGAGGGGTGCCAAGAGTTTGCGGGACCCTTTGGTCTCCCAACACCTTGGTGAGTGGGTGGCCACATCCCCTTTGGCCAAGGCCCGGTGGTACGAGGCCATAGAGACTGCCCAACTCCCCGTCATCCGCAACAAACAACTAGAGGCGGTGAAGCAACATGCCTCCGTCCTCTTCCCCGCACCCGAATTGATCGGGTTACTTATGGACTTGAATGTCCCCAAGGGCGGGTTTCGGCATGTTTCGAAGTGCATGACCCACCGCGGGGCCGCGTTCACCGCCGCAACGGGCCTCGCATCGCCCCGCCCCATCCCTTCACGTGACTGCTTCATGGACACATGGAACGAGTTGGTCAAGCCGCTTACGCTAGATTGACCCGTGTCCGTGGTGGACCCCCCCACAAGCGGCCGCTCTTGGCCTTTGCAATCGTGGGCCTGCTCCATCCAATCGCGTCCACCCCTTGTGGACTCCATCGATTGGAAGCGGCCCCTCACTTTCCTCCTCCGCGGGGATGCCTACCCGTGCGCTGGTGGAAGTTGGAACCCTGCAACTTTCCGTTGGGCTCCTCAACCACGGCGCACGGCCCGCCTACCTATGGGGGATTGCCATGGCCGTATGAGGGGACAAGGAGATGGCCGCGCTAGCGATACTATATTCCCGAACCTCCGTAGTATACGGCCGCTTTTCTTTGGCTTTAGTTTTTGCGTTAGTTTCTCGAAGTGAATAATTAATATTTGGCAAATATTTATCAGAACTGGAAAATTAATCTAATATTAACCTCGAAAAGTTTTTCCACGTATATTGCACCTTATTCATGGCCGCAAGAAGTTTAACTAGGCAACCAAGTGTGCGCGATCAGTTGGTCATCGGGGGATACCAGCCCATAGTGTGCCGCCTCATTGGTGGCGCCCAAAGTGTGTGCTATATATGAAATATAGAGTGTCTATGCACATTTTCCTGGTGCGCCCTTCCAAGAAACACACACACACACACACACACACACACACACATAGACACCCAATGATATTGGCACCCCGGCACACCCATCGCCTCGCACACACATCCCTCTTTCCTCCTTCCTCTATCCTCCCCTTGCCGTACCGGTTAAGGTTTTCCTTTTCCAGATTCTTTGCAGGTTTTTTTGGGATGGTGGACATGAAGATTGATGATGGAACAAAGCGGAAAAGGTTGTAGTTATGTGTGTCTGTGTTTGTGCCTATGTGTATGTGTGTTCGCCGCATGCAGATTGCCCCAAAGCAGGTAAAGGGGCTAGATCTGGCTTCAATGTTGATCCCCCCCCTGGTATAGTGTGTGAGGGTGAGACGCTAGGGGCTCTGGGCTGTGGGGGTGTGGTGGGGGGGGCTTTGGTCCGTGTGGTTTCTAGGGCTGGCGTGTGTGGCGGTGTGGCTTTGAGGGCTGTGGGTAAAAAAGCCTTGATAACCCCCCCCCCCCGCCCCTCAAGCCCTCCCCCAGCCAAAGAAAAACCTCCATCAAACTTGGCCATGTGTATGTGTGTATGTGGTGTCCACAGCCCGTGCGACCCCCCCCCCCCGAGCCCCGAAGAGCCCCCAAACCCCCCCCCCCTGCCAGGCCCATAAACGATGAAGCACCAAAGGTGTGCACGCCCGAATGGGGTGTGTCACTGTGTATTATGCCTTTCTATTTGAAGTTAATATTTGAATCGGTGATATTAACATCTGAAGGTTAATATCAAAGTGAGGGACGATTAGTATTTCATACATCAATGAATATTTATTCTGATAATATTACCTTGCAAATATGAATTGTGTGGTCCCAAAACTTGATTTCTCGGTTGTTGTGTTTTGTTTTTGCATGTGGGACGTGCACGGCTGGCCACACCACTACACACCACAAACCAAAACCCCACAGACCCACACCTCATTGCCCCACACACCACAGCCCCACACGCCAAAGCCCCATAGGCCCACACACCACACCGCTATACCAGCAGCGCGACACCCCACATCCCCCTGTGGTATGGGCGGCTGTGGTGACCGGCGTGCGGGGTGTATGGTGTGTGGTGTGTGGGGTGTGTGGGATGTGGTACTGTTGGTGTTCAGCCGTAGTGTGTCGGGCTGCAGGGTGTGGGGCTGCAGGGCGTGGGGTTGTGGCGTGCCAGGTTGTGGTGCTTGCGGCTGTGGGAGGTGGTGCTATGGGGGGTGGCGCCGTGGGGGCTGAGTGGTGTGACCCCTTATACCACAGCGCCACAGCCCACAACCCCACCCCCAACAGCCCACACCATCACAAAACGGCGCGCCAGAGATTACATCCTGCAGCCCAACAGCTTGTAGCCCAACACACTACCCACTGCCAAAAAAACAACGGCTGCCTACACCACAACCCTTTACACAGCAGCTCCACACATCACATCCCAACACACCATATACCCACCTCCCACAACCCCACACACCCCAGCATGACATCTGAGACACCCCGACAGGACAGCCGCACACACGAAACTCCCACACTGCCCCCATTCTTTCAGGTTAATTTTTCGACTACCTAGTTTAATATCTGGAGGTTAACATTTCATTTTTGGACCGGTGTTCCAACTATTAAAATTAACATTTAATATTAACCTACAGATATCAATCGGACCCCTTCAAAAATTAGCTGGACGAAAACAGACGCTAGGCCGCACTTTAAGCGGTGTCCAAGTGTGGGGGTGGGGTCCTGCAGATGGGGGGGGAAGTTATGGGGGGCGTTTTGACCCACGGCCCTACAGTGCAACACCACATCATCCAGCGCCACAACCTTGCCTATCGCAGCCCACACACCGTAGCCCTACACACCACATCAGCCAAAACCACACCCCCGCATTCCACAGCCCTGGAAACCAGCCCTCCACACACCACAGCTCCTAACACCACATCCCCACATACCAGAGCTCTGAAAACGCCTCCCCCCAGACAGCGCCACAACCACAATACTAGAAAGCACACCCTGAGACACCACGGCCCTAAACGTCACATCCCAACACACCACAGCCCCACAAACCACGTTCACACACACCACAACCCACGCACCACAGGCCCACACACGACAGCCCCGATACCCACCAACCCCCACAACACAGCCCGGCAAACCACGTCCCCAGACACCACAGCCCTCCCCCCGAACACAACCCTAGACACCACAACCCCAAACATCACAATCCTACACACCACAGCACAATGTGAAGGGAGGATAGCCAATGAAGTTTGAACTGGCCCCTATATCTGCTTTTCGGCAATGTGCCAACTACAAGCCACGCGCAAGTGATGAACATACAAATACACACACACACATACACACACACACATACATACCTACAACATTTTCCTCCGTCCTATCATAAATCTTCATTTCCATCATCCTAAAAAAGCCTGCACAAAGAATGGGGCATACCCTCCCAAACCCTACCTAACCACAAGGACAAGGGTGGGGGGGCAGCAAACTTGCTACGGGCGACAAATATGAGTACAAAAAAATGGTGCAAAATTATGCATTTATAGGGATTATCAGGGAGGGTTGAATTTTGCAGAAAACAGTTGATTTTTACGAGGATAATATTCACGTCGGCTACGCATTAATTTTCATATTTCAACTATTAAACGAAAAATTAAAATCAAAAATTAAACCCGAGGACGATTTCAACAATTCTTTACATAGAAGCAGGGGAGACCCCCCCCCCCGAATCCCGTGTGAAAATGACAACCAATCCCGTAAGGCACCCTCTAAGGGTTGAGTTTCTCCCGCCTACACCCCTCAGCCCCCGAAAAAAAGGGACAACTTTGGGTTAATGCATTAGCTTTTTGCCTAAAAATTAAACATATTGGTTTTAACATAGTTCTCTAAGGAAGCGTGAATTGCGATTCCCTAACAACCACTCAAGGGGCCGCGCCACAAAGCGTGGATTGAGAGTCCCTAACCCCAACTCAAGGGGCCAGGCAACAAAGTGTGCATTGCTAGTCCCTAACCCCAACTCAAGGGGCCGCACAACAAAGTGGGGATTGAGACTCCCTGACCCCAACTGAAGGGGCCGTGCAACAAAGCTTGCATTGTGACTCCCTAACACCAATTCAAGGGGCGACGCAAAAAAGCGTGCACTGCGAGTCCCTAACTCCCACTCAAGGGGCCGCACAACAAAGCGTGCATTGAGACTCCCTAACTCCAATTCAAGGGGGCCTAATTCCAACTCCAGGGGCCACGCAACAAAAGGTGCATTGTGAGTCCCTAACCACAACTCAAGGGACCGCGCAAGAAAGGGTGGATTGAGATTCCCTAGCCCAAACTCAAGGGGCCACACAGCCAAGCGTGAATTACGAGTCCCTAACCCAACTCAAAGGGCCGCACAACAAAGCGCGGTATGAGAGTCCCTAACCCCAACTGAAGGGGCCGTGCAACCAAGCGTGCATCGTGAGTTCCTGACCCCAATTTAGGGCGCAACGCACAAAAGTGTGCACTGCAAGCCCCTAACCCCAGCTCCAGGGGCCGCGCAAGAAAGCATGGACTAATATTCTCCAACCCCAACTGAAGGGGCCGCACAATGAAGCGTGGATTGAGAGTCCTTAAATCCAATTTAAGGGGCCACGCAACATAATGTGCATTGCCAGTCCCTAACCTGAACTCAAGGGGCCACGCAACAAAGCGTGCATTGCTCGTCCCTAACCCCAACTCAAAGAGCCGCACAACAAAGCGTGCATTGAGACTCCCTAATCCCAAGTGAAGGGGCCGCAAAACAAAGCGAGGATTGGGAGTCCCTAACTCCAACTCAAGGGGCCACGCAACAAAAGGTGCATTGTGAGTCCCTAACCACAACTCAAGGGACCGCGCAGGAAAGCGTGGATTGAGATTCCCCAACCCCAACTCCAAAGGCCCCGCAACAAAGCGTGCATTGCGAGTCTTCAACCCGACGCAAAGGGCCGCACAACAAAGCGCGGTATGAGAGCCCCTAACCCCAACCGAAGGGGCCGTGCAACAAAGCGTGCATAGTGAATCCCTAACCCCAATTCAAGGCGCAACGCAAAAAACTGTGCACTGCCAGTCCCTAACCACAACTGAAGGGGCCGCGCAAGAGAGCATGGTTTGAGATTCCCTAACCCCAACTCACGGGGCCTTGCAACAAAGAGTGCATTGCCAGTCCCTAACCACAACTCAAGGCGCTACGCAACAAGGTGCGGATTGCATGTCCCAAACCCTAACTGAAGGCTTAGCACAACAAAGCTCTAATTGCGAGTCCCGAACCCAAGCTCAAGGGGCACGCAACAAAGCATAGATTCAAACTCCCTAACCCCAACTGAAAGGGCCGCACAATAAAGCGTGGATTGAGAGTCCCTAAATCCAACTCAAGGGGCCACACAACAAAGTGTGCATTGCCAATGCCTAACCGGAACTCAAGGGGCCACATAACAAAACGTGCTTTGCTACTCCCTACCCCAACTCAAGGAGCCGCACAACAAAGCACGGATTGAGACTCCCTGGCCCCAAGTGAAGGGGCCGTGCAACAAAGCGCGTATTGTGAGTCCCTAACCCCGATTCAAGTGGCAACGCAACAAAGAGTGCATTACCAATCCCTAACCCCATCAGAAGGGGCCGCGCAACAAATCGTGGATTGAGATTCCGTAAGCCCAACTCAAGGGGCCTTGCAACAAAGCGCACATTCCAAGATGGGGGCAAGAAGGGAAGGGTAAAAGCAAGTGTCCTTTTTGGGGCGGCTAGAGCAACCCCCTCCTCAAGGGATGGGGGTGGGGGTTTTTCGTACAGCTACTAGATGTACGATCCTAAGAACGGGTTGCCGCGGGTGCACAGTTTGCAGGGTTTTCAGGGAGTGGGGGGTGAGGCAGTGGGTGAGCTGGTTGGCAACCGTTGGGCGGAGTGGGTGGACACCCGCAAGAAGGGGGGGTATGGGGGGGGGGGGGCGGGAGCGGGAGTACACGAAGGTGTGTGCCCTAAAGGTGGAAAAAGAGGGAACCCCCCCAAGAGGGCAAAAAAGGAGCCCTCGCAACGGGGACACAGAGGCGACGTCCCTGTGCCCCCCCCCCCCCCCCCGCCCCCGCTCTTAGTTGCGACGACTTGGCACGGCAAGTCACGGCCAAATGCCGAGACGGCGTGACGCGAGCTACGGGGGTTGCCGTGAGGGACATTGTCCCCGCACATGTGCGGACTGCCCTAGACAGAGCCATGAAGGGGTAGGCGGAGGCGCGGGTGCACAGGCTGTAGATGGAGGTGGAGAGTCCGAAGACTGGGGTCGTGGAGAGGGATGACGTGACCCTGTCAATGCACGGGCGCGTGAAGGACCTCGAGGCGCGAAAAAGGGGGAGGAAGAGGCGAAGAACAGAGGAATGACGTTGAGCAACATCGTCAACGAGGCCTACCGGGCCAAGGGTTCAGAGGGTTGAACCCATGGGCCGGAGGCCTGGAGGGATGCACCTTGGGAAAGGGGAGGGATGGGCGGGCGTGGACCAAATGTGGGCTGCGCGCGCGCGCACGCAAACACATGTGCGCGCGCGCTCAGCACCTTTCTCGCCGCCTACCATGCGGCATCGCGGGAACAACTTTGGCGGTCATGCCCTCACTGTAGGCATGAACGCGTGCATTGTGTGTGCGTGTCACGAACACATCCATTTTTTGGCAGCCGTATCGTGATGGCCGGTTCCATGACAAGTACGAAGTGCCACGGCACTTGCAGTGATTGCCTGTGAACCCCCCCCCCCCCCCTGGAAGTGTACTAAGTCCTTGGGCCCCGATCAAGGCACTTGGTTTTGCTCTTGCTAACAAAAACATTTTGCTTGCAACATGTGCGATTGTTTCTCACCTGCCCCTTGGGAAGTGAACCAAGTCGTTGGGCCCCGAAAAAAGGAAATTTCTTTGCACCCGCTGACATGAGCACTTTGCTTGCAACTACTATTTGGATGCGTTTTGAGGACCTCCGGAACATGCTGACATGTATGTACACCCTTTGTTCTGTTGCACTGTTGACCAACATCTTGTGGTGTCCTTCTACGTGAGTTCGCAAGTGGGTAGAATGGCTACCGGAACCACCGCTAGAACTGGTTCTGGCGGGGGTTCCAGCGGGGGTTCCACTACTAAAACCGGTTCTAGCTGAGGTCCCAGCACAGTTGTAGCAGGTTTCCATCAGGCCTTCATCACCACATTATGTCCCACCGTTTGGTCCACAGGCACCATGCAAGCTATCAATACACAAGTTGATCAACTCCTGGCATCATTACCACCCTTGAAGGCATATGGGACACTCGGGAGGCGACAGGCGCAACACTGCCGGTTTATCAAAAGGATATGTGCCGCCCTACTCGTGGACGACACAATCAGAGTGATGCAAGGACACCCGTGGTTAGATTTTTCTAAGGGCGGCGAGCAGTGCGGGCGACCCCGCTCTGCGACGCGCCATTGGATTGTGGAAGTGGGTGAGGCGGCTACGGTTATCCATCCGCCAAATGTACAGGTGCCTAGGGACTGCACACGGGAAGACCTAGACCGTGCGCGGGAAGCCTTGACGCCGTATTCGGCAACGGCGTGGGTGCTCAGCGGTTGGGGGTGGCATCAACGGAGTGCGGCGATGCATACACTTGAGGATGTGGTGTACACGCAGCTTAGTCTAGCCCGGGAGGTAAAAGATTTAAGGGTGACCACCCAAAAAATATGGGTGGTGATTTGCCCAGATGCCACACCCCTGTGGCGGACACAGCCACAAAGTGTGACATGTTTGTGCATTGTTGGGGTGATGGGATTCCGACCGCTAGTGATATCCACCGTTCGGCCATGTGTTTTTGCCTAGATGGGCCGGAGGATGGGGCTTGCCTTGTCACTATTCACTTGCGGGCCAAACTAAGTGAGCAATTGCATCACCTTCAAAGTGAATGCACATGTTATATAGAGGGTGTGCGGAAGGAGTTTGAGTGTATACTTTCGGGTGGTGGGAAGCTCATGAGTGTTGCAAATGGGGGAGGCGAATGATGGGAATGATGTAGGGACTGCAAGGGGCTTCACCCTGTAGACGAATTACCCACGGAGGTACAATGGGGGGGGGGGGGTTGAGAGACATCAAGGGTAGAGTAGGGGACGTGGTGTACGGCATATGCCGCTTTGTGAACATGTTCAAGAAACGGCTCACAAGGAGACTTGTAGAGTGGGTGCAAGGTGTTCCAGGTATTGGGAATATTATGTGCAGCTTTGTAGATATTTGGGATGATTTGCAAGATGACGCAAAAAGCATCCGTGCTGCAGAGTGCTTGTTCCAAAGGCGAACAAAGGAAGGGCCGTTTGATACATGAACGAGCAGAAGCCGACTCATGCAACCAGCCTAGCGGGTGCCTTATTGTTGTGGTTGTGTTGGTGCGCAAGTTCACAAGCCTCTATGGTTTGTGGAAGGAGCATGTGCCACTAACGGCCCCACAAATCAGTGTTGCTCGGGCACAGACTGCCAAGATTGGGGAGTGTTGCGTGAAGATGCGGTGGGAGTCCTCCCCTAGGGTGCATTGAGTGGCAGCGCACTCTGCTGCCGTGCTCAAGAGGTATGGGGCATTGTACATTTCTAGTAGCATAGCCTCTAAACACCGCCACAAACCCTTTAAGGTGGCGGTGAAGAACAACTTTTAGGGTTGGTGCCCTCAACGGCCCCGTGTGTCCCGCCGTGGGTTGAGACATGGTATGGGAATGGAGGCCCGGGACATTGGTGTCCCGAGGCAAGCCGCACGCGACAATCTCGAACGATGTGAGGCCCTACTAGATAGACGAAAGCGGCGGTGCCACCTTGTATACTGTTAGACTCCTTTTTTTTGCTTGCGTTGTGTTCGCACGAGGTAGTGAGGTGGGATTGGACACATCCCCGAAGCGCTAGAACACCCGCCGGAACCTCCCGCCGTAACCGATTCTAGCGCTAGAAGCTCCTGCCGGAACCCCCACTAGAACCTCTGCCAAAACCCTACTAGAACCGCTTACGGCGGAAAAGGAGGAATTGCAAACGGCCTGCCTCGGGGTCAACATGGGAAAATAACTTCAGATGCCAACATTTCATACACAAAGAAGTAGTTTTGATCCCCCAGATGGGGGGCTGGAACTCGTTACCCCCAAGTTGCAAAAAAACCGCCGAAACCCCCCCTTTTAGCCCACTGCTTCCGGCGGGACACCACAAAGAGCAAAATGAAGAATGGACCTCAAAATTCAATCACAAAGTGACACAAACACAAATAGGGCACCTCAGTCACTGTCCAATGGATGGAGCAGCTGCTTGGGACTGCAAAGCAAACGCCCACTCACACCAGCCATTCAAAACTGCAGCACAGTCACACATCTGGTCTCAGTGGTCATATGTCCGTTATGGTGTAGCGACAACCATGCCACTTGCGGTACGTGAGGCTTCCAGTCACTTGCCGTTGGTCTTGCCACCACTCTTGGGCAGGCCAACCCTCACGCCACGTGCAAGGGTAGTCTGCAAACCCTAGACTGCGCCTTTTTTTGTGACGAAGAGGCCGCTGTTGTTGCCGTTGCCAACTTGTCCTCCTCTTCCTTCCCCTTTTCGCTGGCTTGTTCGTCCTCTTTGGCCTTTCTCTCATTCTCCTTCTCCTGCTTTTTGCGGTGCCGCTCCCGCGCCTCCTCCTGCTTCCGCAACTCACGCTCAGCTTTCTCCTGCTGCTTCTCCCGTTGCTTATCGGTGTACCCCTTCGGCTTGGGGGGTTGCGGACCTGTCACCTCCTGGATTTTTTTATCACTATTGTCTGAGTCACCTGCCTCGTCAGGGTGCTATTGCTGCTGGAATAGCTGCTCGCCCGAGCTTGCCCACTGCATGACGGCCGCCACTCAACATCCTCCTTTGTGTCCTCTTTCCGGATGCTTGTCTTCAGCACATTCACCACATGAGCGGCACGGTAGGGACCCCCAAACAATACATCCTATGCGGAATTCAAGAGGACAAGCAAGTGGATACAGCCAAGAGTGATCACGTCGCGATGGTGGCCATACTACAGTGCCCAAAGGCAGCGCGATGCGTCCGTATCGATGGTCGTGTTGTCCGCGTCGTTGGGGGGTTCCTTAAGCAAATTCGGCAACCAGCACAGGATAGCCAAACCCAGCCACAACCCTTCACTGAACTACTTTTGCGTGAGGGAGTGCGGCACATCAGGGCCCAAACCATGAGTCTTCATGAGCAACAAAGTCTACTGCTTGGAAAATGCCGTTCCTCTCTTCGTCCAAGATGGTAGATAGCCATGCGCAGAGCTGTGGGGGACAAATCTTCTAGTTGCGAAGGTAGGTGCTGCTCCACAGCGACCAAATCCCGTTGGTGTCCATGAAAGGCGCAAAGTACCCCTTGACACGGCACGCGCTCGATATGAGCACCACGAATCCACCCTCCAAGCTGTGGGACGTCGACAATGAGGAGATTGTACCTCAACACTTTGATCTCATTGGGCACTGCGGTCATTGACCCGTTGTACGCCCAAATTTCTCTAGATTTTGAGCCTTTGCTGACTTTGACCTTACCCACCTCGCCACCAGACACCTCAACAGCCGGGTTCAACACCGGTCTCACGAGCAGTCGGCAATGTGCTTCAACATCTTCTCGATGCCTAACCCACAGACCTGCCTTCAACAAGGGCCTGGAGCGGTGGCCATGGCTTGGACCCGCTGTACTCCCGGCTCCCTTGCCATGCACCAAAAATTCGCCAGACGGGCGCCAACCTTCTTCGCGATGCGACTTCAGTCTTAGTGGCTGTGTGCACAAGGGCGATAGAGAAGAGCAGGTTGCTACTGGATCCAGCGATCCACTAAGTCACCGTGATCTCGCACCAGGCAAATTTGCATCTGATGGCATCTTAGGCTCTGCGGAGCCCAGTACTCCAAAATGGGTAATATGAGGGCTGCAGTTGGTCAATGTGCTCGATCCAGGCTTTACACAACCCAGCATGACCAATATGGAGAATTAGGGGGTGTCCAAGAGGGGGGGGGGGGGGTCCTTGGATATCATCGGCCAAGGTTGTTGAAGTCAATAGCAGCGAAGGTGTGGAATTTCCAATAGGCACCGAGGCTGCGTACCTCCAATGAATTTGCATCCAACAGTCTCGTGGCCTCAGCAGAGCCCAGCATCCTCAAATTATTGATGTAACGGTTGAAATCCTTCCTTGCACTCCACCTAAGCCTTGAAGAGTCCAGCTTGCCCAAATTAGTAAATCCGAAATTATGGGTGGGGTTGGGGGGTTCCTTGGACATCATCAGGTAAGGCTGCACCAGTCAACAAGAGTGAAGTTGCGGAAGTTCCAACAGGCATCGTGGCTCCGTAGCTCAAATGACTTTGCATCCAACGGTCTTGTGGGCTCCCCAGGGCACAGCATCCTCCCATTGCTGATGTCACGGTTGAAATCCTTCCTTGCACTCCATTTGAGCTCTGCAGAGTCAAGCTTACCCAAATCAGTAAATCAGAAATTAGGGGGTGTCTGAAGGGGGGCGGGGCGTTCTTTGGCCATCATCACGCAAGGTGACACCAGTCAACAACAGTGAAGTTGCGGAAGTTCCAACAAGCACAAGGCTCCGTGGCCCCCAGTGCATTTGTGTCTGATTGTCGTCTGGGCTCTACAAAGCCCAGCCAACTGAAACTGGTTCGTGTCACATTGAAATTGGTCCTTACACTTCATCTAAGGTCCCCATCCCACCGTCAGAGTGAAAGGCAACGGGCTTACAAGGCAATAGCATACGTCTTGAAAGGTGGATGTGCTCAACCAGTATGTCGGGATGACCAAAGTGATTCCACCACAATTCCCTAGTGCGGAGCTCCTTTGCGAGCTTTTAGAAGCCTGGTACTAGACTCTTCGGCGAGGCCATGTAAATGCATATGCTCCACAGATTTTCGGAGTGCATTCGAGCGAAGCGTCACATCCTAAAAAGGGCATTCACCTGCCTGCGTTCGACCATCTTGCCGATCGCGTCCCTGAAAGTGGTGCCACAGGTCAGGGCGATATAGGCGGCTGGCTTCATTTGCTTGACGATTGTCTCAATGCTCCCCGACTTCGCGGCCAGCCCCGCCTCCACGATTGCCTCCCACATCAAGGTAACGACCCTCTTCTAACACTTTGTGTCCTCGTCAGCCAGTTTTAGGAAATTGCTCAACAGCTGGGGTGCACTGCTCTCACGTCCACTGTGTTGCGCCTTATTCTGTTGTCCCGCCATCTTCCACCTGATCTCAACGGATGTAGCAAACTTGATGATGCACACGTCAAAGTCGGTCATCAACTCCTTGACCTCGCCCATCCTTGCTAACACACCCTTGCAAATTTCATCACACGCAGCAACGCCGTGTTGGCTTCCGATCACCCATAGGGGTCGCACTGAATACAATCGCATGGCACATCACACATGGCAGCCAAAGCAGCCTGTTACGTCGATCCAATTGCGAAGCGGCATACCCATACCCCTGTCCTCCCAGACCATAAGGTACAATCGGCCATCACGGGTGCTTGCAAGTAGGTTCTCCTTAACCTCTGCCACATGATCTCAATCGATCAGGCGTGATTGCCCATTCTCCATGGTTATGTCAATCTTCAAATCCTTCCGGTTTACCTTGGTCCAGCGCAACTCCACGTAATTTGCAATGGCCAGCACACTTCTCGAGTCCTTGATACTACCCATTATTTGTGTCACACGACACTTGTTCCCCATTTGACACGGGGATTGATTGGCTAGGCTGGCCCCAGCAACAGCGCTGCCCTGCACACCTTCGCCAATGGAGGGCTGTGGCTGCAGTGTGTCCGCTTTCACGGCTTCCCATGCATCCATCTGTGGTGTCTTGGCAAGGCTGCCAGCCATGGCAATGTTGTTTGGTATGTCAAACTTGTCTGAGAAACACACCTACTTTACATAGTGAATGAGGTCAGCAAAAACAGCATGGCAATTACACGGTTCCAAATATCAATGATGGCAAATGGCAGATTTCGACAGCAAATTAGCCGCAATCATGCATTCAATTCGGTACCCACAAAGAATGAAATAGGCAAAGCTATCTCAAAAACACAAAATCACTGCGGAGGCATCTCCAATGCAACGTCTAGTTTAGGCGGATAGTCGGGGCGTCAAGGAGGCCCAGCAAAACGCCCCTCATTGACACAGGTAGAGAGTAGCAGCAAAATGTGGCCTGTCCAATGACACTGCGAATGGCCTACAAAACCATAGCCAAACCTGCATATGGTATCTTACCTTCAAACATTGTAGCAGTGTAGCATTGCGACAGCGCTAGGCACACGCGCCCCCCCTTGAGGATGGTGTACCTGTGATCCAGGCTAAGGATGCTGTAGATGTTGACGCCCTCTCTGATGGCCCGGTACCTGTTGTGCTAAGTGAGGAGTTGCGTGAATTTGACGTAATAGATTCGGATTAAACGCAAGGGGGGTGGCAGTGTGACCCCCCCCCCCCCTACCAGATAGCCCAATCAATGTTTTGATGCGTGCACTCCTATTATTGCGTCCCCCCCCAATGTGTGGGCTCTGCAGGGGCCGGTGAGGGTTGTATGTCTCCAATCACAAGCGTGTGATGAGTTGTGAGGTGTTATTGCATGCCATAGCTACACGTGCATCCTTTTTGCCTTCACAGATTTTCTAAAAAGGCTTGAAACCTCCAGTGTGGAAGATAGTACTGCGATTGTTGGTTGTTGTATTTTTGTTTCAATTTGGCTTCAAGATCCCGCCAAAAAATCTTTTTGCCACCTCTAAACACTCGGCACCTCAAAAGGGCCTCTCCCCTAATGGGAACTCTGCCCTCTCCCACTCCGGCTACCCTCCCACTGCTTTGCACTACCCTCTACCGATACCCTACTTTTGCTCTAGAGCTCGTCTGCCACCGCCAATACTCAATGCCTCTGGAATGCCACTAGTCTCTACTCTACCCTGTGGCGCCACTAAAACTTCAACAATACTCTACCCTACCAATACTCTGCTGGAAGTAGTGGACCTGTGGGGCATTGTTGTTATAGCAGAGTAGTAGTGGTAGAGCAGTGGTACAACAACAGTAAATTGTAGCCGTGGATTAGGATTTATGTAAACAAAGGATTACCATTGGGGATGGGCATTCTTCATTATCATCCCTTCTCCAACCCGTACCATTGATATGCCACGCATGAGACAGCCATAGTACAAACATAGCACCTAGGGGGAATCTTTGCACTGCGTGCGCACTGCGCGCTACTTTTAGACTATGTTCCCCCCCAAGAGCCCCCAAGCACACCCCTTGGTAACGCCCGTAGAATTAAGTGACCCAAACTGCCCCAGCTCAAGAAAGTTGCAAACTACCTTCCCTTCACATAACACAGATCATGCACAACTGGAAAAGCCATGAACAGCGCACTGGTCGCCACCCTCAAGAACACACAACTGTCTCTCTGTTCCATTGTCAACTAAGTACACATTGAGAATACGCAACTTGTATGCACAACATGATACAGTTGCAGAATCAAAGAAATGTCATATTGTCACATGTGTGTGTGTGTCAATGCAATCCGTACAATATTGCAGTTCACACTTGTCACACATGGACATCTTTTCAGGGTTAGACTTGGTGCAACAAAGGGCACAAACATCCCCATCATCACCCACAACATCCTCATCATCAATGTCCTCCTGTGTAGGTGCAGTCCATACATGTGCAGGTACGTGTTCCCACGGACCATATGGAGGGTACCGTACCTGTCTTCGAATCAAAAATTGCTGCAAATGCAAGAGTACACGCACGTACTCATGCAACTCCGTACCGGATCCCCTCCATATGTTCCTTACAATGCCCCAGTGCCACATGCGTGCAAACAAGTGCTCAATGCGTGCCCTATAGAAACCATGAACATCATTGTACTCCTTTTGCCGCTCGGTCAACGTCTTTCGACCGATAAATGGCCATGCCACATGGAGGCGCCCCTTGTATGCACCATCCATGGAGCCAATCTCATAATCCATATAACGTCCCTTCACCCTTTTGGGCCCCTCGCGATCCCAAATGAGAACATCCGCCGATGTCCCCGGGCCCCTAGTATCTCAAAGTATGGGTCTCAATTACGGCCAGACGCCCAAATAGTCGCACTGCGCTTGCACTACGCTTGAGGCGCCCCCCTAATATGCCCCAAAAATGGCAACAGATTTTCCAACCCGTAGCGTGTTGTCGGGGACAGATCTCAGCATAGGCTGTAGTAATATGCGAATGGAGGGATCCGGCAGGTCCATCGTCAACACACTGGCTAATTGAAGCACCTACCGTCATTTAGACACTGTGTCGTGCCATATTGCATATCTAGTTACCAGTCACTAGCAACTCTATCCTATATGAAGTTTTGTTTGATGCCCCCCCCCCCCATCTCCACACACACACACACACACACACATTGTGTGCTATGTGCCTGATCTTCTTTCAACTCCCCCGAGACAACCGCCCACCTGTGGATCTATCGGGGACTGTCCGATCACTGGCGCCCGGAGGGAAGGCGAGCTTCATGCTTCCTCCATCTCATGAACATACGTGGCACAGTTGTAGAATGGGGACCCAAATTGCATCAGGCAAACAGATGTAACACGAGCACAACAAGGAACGTTGCAGAATACAAAGCAAGCAAGTATATGCATCAATTGTGCCAAAGGCATTGAAACAAAAAATCTATTGCCTTCGGCAAGGCACATTGAAGAGAGACTAGAGTCTCTTGGTTCGGCTGACGGTCAGCCAATCAATCAGTCAGTAGGGCAAGCAGGTAGGCAGACAGGCAAGCATAAACATACAGTTTGGCATTTTTTTTGCGGCAGCCTACAGCCACAAGCAGTGGGGAACAGCATTTTAGCACGAAAGATCAGTGGTTGAGTGGCAGAGCACTCGCCCCACAACTCACCAGGCGCTGGTTGGAATCCCAGCTGGCGCGGGTTGGTCAGCTCATCAGCTATTTTACCTGACCCTGGTTCAAACCCTTAGAAGCACAAACTGTTGACAGCCCCCCCCCCCCCCCCCCCCCAACATTCAAAACGTGGTATCCAGTTTCGGGGGGATAGAGGGCTCAAACTCAAAAAATCCATTGGGATCATTTTGCGGGGCAAAATAAGTGATAATTATTTTTACAAGGGGTTAGACATCCAATATCATGCCTTGGCGTATGCTACGCGAACAACCCCCAAAACAGGGGGGTATATGGCGCCTGCACCTGGGCTTGATCTTTTGGGGGGGGGGTGGATGGATGGGTCTACGGGGGATGGGTGGGTGGTGTGGGACTCCCCCGTCCCCTCCCCCCTTGGGGTGCGGAGTTGTTAAAAGGAACTCTGGGGGACTGACTGTGGTGCCAACCCAGATGCACCGGTGCACTCAATTGATCTCCTTAGGGTTTTGGATCTGCATGTGCAAGTGTGCGTCCCCCGACGATGGGTCTGCCTACCTGAGTGTTTTAGTTGGACTGATCAACCCTGAAGTGATGCTGGATCTGCCTGCCAGATGCTCAGACAACATCTGGACAGATCACATACGGACACTACAATGGAATGCCTGAGAATTCCGTTTCCTCCACTAACATACTAATCCACGGCTCTTTCCTGCAGTTTTGCGCTACTCTGCTGCTACTGCAACCCACCACTATCAATACTCTATCACTACGTCACTCATCCAGCAGTGCTCTGCTTTACACTACTTGCCACCACCTTAGCACTACTCATGCAACACTCTACGAATGCTCTACTGCACCTCTACAACTACTGTGCCGCCCCATGGTCCATAGCTGCCAGTTGCACAGTTGCATCAGTGGTACTTCTCTCTACCAGCAATCTACTGCTACTGTACCACACTCTACCGATTCTCGGTCACTACACCACCGCTACTCCACCTCTGCTCTACTACTATGACTGTACTATTGGTCCACAAATGTATCTTGGGGCGTCAATAAGCACAATAATCAGAGGAAACACCTTCTGTGACTCTATCACTGCTGATAATTGGCCTCGCTCTTGCTGCTGCAATTCACGTTGAGCCCGTAACTCCTGCATGGCTACCTCTTGTTCTCTGTGACTATTCGCCACCAGTAGGTCCTTTTCATGAACTGCAGTCATAGTTGCCTCCCATTGTGCCTGCATCCTCTGAAGCTCGCCTCCTGCACGTAGAGGGTGTTCCTATGCTGATGGTGGACCAAGAGCTGCACTGACGGTGACTGAGCACACTACATCAAAAGCAAAACCAGTATTGTGAAGCAACCATTGCATACGGCAGGAAACGCAGTAGACGTTCCCACTGCTCCGTCACTACAGCCTCAAAGTACAATTGCTTTCCATTCGTCGCTAGTCACCCTGGCATGGGAGCAGCAAAATCATGTTCAAGACACAGGAATTCGGTCTGAGCAGGTCTATATCCAACCCCTGCACAGGGGGGGGAGGGTGCCATAAAGGCTAGGGGGGGGGGGGGTTCAGCGGCTGGCCCAGGGAGAGGGAGAGGAGAGGGCAAGGTTGGGGCTAGAAAGCAGCATCACTCCACAGCTGAACCACCCAACAGTGGTGGATGCCTGGGCCTTGTGGCCCCTGGTGGGGTGGGGGGTGGTTCAAGACTACAGAGGGACACCCAGGTGAGGGAAAGGCCAGATATTCTCCTTTTCAGGGCCACGCCTTCCAAGGGGGCGTTTTCGCACACCGCGGGCACAGCGCCAATTATTACGCTGTTTATCCCGGGAACACCCTTGAAAACTACCCACCTACAGAAGCATGCATGATCAATTCAAAACAGCATAGGGTGCAGAATTCAGGACCCTGGGACCCGTGGCTAGTGGTGGTGGAAAATAGCCAACTTTTCGCACAGCGCACAGCGAGCCCCCCCCCTCCCCCCGTCAAGCCGCACAGTAAATTCCTGGTCAGAATCCCAGGAAATGATGGGCAAGGAGGAAAAATAATGGAAATGGAGGGAAATGGAGTGACATAGGGGGGGGGGGGGGATAGGGGAAATTGGGGTGGGGGACGGGAACTTTGGT
Organism: Eutreptiella sp. 'Long Island Sound 2002'; assembly: GCA_964036045.1. Taxonomy (NCBI): domain Eukaryota; phylum Euglenozoa; class Euglenophyceae; order Eutreptiales; family Eutreptiaceae; genus Eutreptiella; species Eutreptiella sp. 'Long Island Sound 2002'. Next base: position 106,403,469 of record OZ038380.1, read on the forward strand.
GAAATAGACCCACTTTCCGATGTGCTTACATGCGCCATCTTCCCTCCCCAAAATTCCTCAATAGACCCCCACCCCAGCCCCCAGAAATACCAACCGGCATACTCACTTTGCCTTTATGGCGTCCCGCCCCACCCTTCCGGGCCACCAACAACCCAAAAGTAGCTTTTGCTGACATGTCTAACAGAATTTCCCCCATTTTTGACAAAAACTGAACACAGCACTCAGATTGCCCCACTTCCAACAACAGAAACCATGACAACTAAGAGAGAAATTGATGATTGAGAGGGAACTGAACAGATTGAAGATATTGACAATTGTTTAGAGAATCAATATAAATTGGCAATGTAGAAGGGATTCACACAAAACTGCTCAAAGTGGGCTAAAGATACTTGTTTGAGCCTCCTTGGTGGTCAAGGAGCAACTTTGGACATAATCATTTTCTTCGCCCCATGGACCCACCGTTGGCCGCCACCGTGCGGCGCCCCGGCTGCCCTATGGCTCCACCAAGTCAGCAGTTGTACGGTGCTCTAGGCGTCTTGTTGGGCGATTATGAGGCTTGGAAACCACAAGAAGTGGCGGGTTGCGGGTGGACTAGGTGCCCTAAGAATTTGGATTTGAGCCACGTAGCCCAAGATACGGCCCGTTCTTGGTTTTGGGGATGTTTGACACAAAGTGCGCACTTTATGGGCTATATTTGGCCATTTTTGGGCTGTTCCGCGGACATATCGTGGAGATAAAGGGCAACAAAGAGCTCTTTGTCACGGGGCAATTGAGGCGCACGTGGAGTGTAGCCACTGTTTCCCTATGTTTGTCGTTTTTACTAGGTGTCAAGGCCGTTTTGGGCCAAAAAAAGCCTATTTTGGGGCACAAAATACGCAGTTTTGGGTGGGCACCTCCCGACTTGGCGCCCCTGCCCGGGGCGCCACCGGAGAGTTTTTTTTGCTCAAAACTTGGATTTGGCAAGGCCACCACCTAGGCTGTAGGATGGCCAGAGTAGAGTAGAGCCTGAAGGTTGGAACGGAGTAATGGCCAAAATGGAAAGGAGAAGTGTTGCTTGCTTTTTGCTTGCTTGTCGCTTGTTGTTGGCTAGATTTAAGGGGAGAGGGGTGTATAAATATATATATACACCCCTCGCCCCTTAAATCTAGCTAACAACAAGCGAGCAGCAAGCAACAAGCAACAAGCAACAAGCAACAAGCAACAAGTAACACTTCTCCTTTCCGTTTTGGCCATTACTCCGTTCCACCACTTCAAGCTCTACTCTACTCTAGCGATCTCATACCCTAGGTGGTGCCCTTGGCAAATCCAAGTTTTGAGCCAAAAACTCACCGGTGGCGCCCCGGGGCAAGGGGACCAAGTCGGGAGGTGCCCTCCCAAACCTGCGCATTTTGTGCCCCAAAAGAGCCTTTTTTGACCCAAAACGGCCCCTAAACCCACCCCAAACGGCCAAACGAAGGCAATTGGTTGCAACACTCCACATGCGCCTCGATTGCACCGTGATCAAGAGCCCTTTCTTGCCCTCTAACTCCACGATATGTCCGAGAAACGGCCCAAAAATGGCTAAAAATGGCCTAAAGGTGCGCTATTTGTGTCAAACAGGCCCAAAACCAAGAACGGGCCGTGGCTTGGCCTATGTGGCTGAAAACCGAATTCCAAGGGCACGTAGTCCACCCGCAGCCCGCCACTTCTTGTGGTTTCCAAGCCTCACAATCGCCCAACAAGACACCTAGACCCCCGTACCAGTGGTCACTTGGTGGAACCGGAGGGCAGCGCGGCCCGCACACGGCGGGGGCCAACGGTGGGTCCACTAGGGTCCCCGGGGCGAAAAACATCATTTTCCCCCAAATTTGTTCCTAGACCACTTCGGATGCTGAAACAAGTGTTTTAGCCCGTTTTAAGCCCGTGGTGACGCGTCTTGGCCCATGGAAAATCCCAAAATGCCTTGAAAATGGGTCGTTTTGGGACCAAAAATGGGTGAAAATGGGTCAAAATCATGTTATTCCAAAAGTGATCGTGGACCGTTGGGGGTGCACAAACAAGTGAAATGACCCCATTTTGAGCCCGATTTGACCGATTTTAGCCCCTTCTGCCACATGTATGCACCAAGTTGTACACTTCGCATGTACCTTACAGCCATATGGTGGAGCCACCTACAGTTGGGGAGAGGGTTGTAGATTAAAGGATATATATATATATATATATCCTCCAATCTACACCCCTCTCCCAACTCTAGGTGGCTCCACCACACGGCTCCAAAGTACGGGCGAAGGGCACAAAGTGGTGCATATATGTGGTGGAAGGGGCTAAATTCGGTCAAAACGGGCTCAAAACGGGCTAAAAACACTTGTTTGAGCATCCCAAATGGTCCGGGATCACTTTTGGAAAAGCGCGTTTTTGACCCATTTTTGACCCATTTTTGGTCCCAAAATGGCCCATTTTCAAGGCATTTTGGGAGTTTGCAGGAGCCAAAACCCGTCGCCACGGGCTCAAAATGGGCTAAAACCACTTGTTTGAGCATCATAAATGGTCCAGGATCATTTTTGGAAAAACGCGTTTTTGACCCATTTTTGACCCATTGTTGGTCGCAAAACGGCCCATTTTCAAGGCATTTTGGGATTTTCCATGGCCCAAAACGCGCCACCACGGGCTCCAAATGGCCCAAAAACACTTGTTTGAGCATCCCAAGTGGTCCGGGAACAACTTTGGAAAAAATGATTTTTTTCGCCCCAGGGACCCTGGTGGACCCACCGCTGGCCCCCACTGTGCGTGGGCTGGCCGGCCCTCCGGCTGCACCAAGTGACCACTGGTACGGGGGTCTACGTGTCTCGTTGGGCGATTTTGAGGCTTGGAAACCATAAAAAGTGGGGGGTTGCGGGTGGACTAGGTGCCCTCGGAATTCTTTTTTGAGCCATGTAGCCCAAGATACGGCCCGTTCTTCGTTTCGGGGTGCTGCTGCACATTGCGCAGATTTTGGGGCTTTTTGGCGCCTTTTTGGGCCGTTTCTCGGACATATCGTGGAGTTAGAGGGCACCAAAGGTCCCTTGGTCACGAGAAAGTCAAGCTGCACTTGGAGTGTAGCAGCCGTTTGCCTTCGTTTGGCTGTTTTGAACCCTTATTAGGGCTGTTTTGGGCGAAAAATGGCTGTTTTTGGCCCAAAACTGCGCAGATTTGGGAGGGCACCTCCCGACTTGGCGCCCCGCCCCGGGCCGCCACCGGTGAGTTTTTGGCTCAAAACTTGGATTTGGCAAGGCCACCACCTGGGCTCCAAGATGGCTAGAGTAGAGTAGAGCCCGAAGCGATGAGATGGAGCAATGGCCAAAACAGTGAGGAGAAGTGCTTGCTTGTTGTTGCTTGCTTGTTGTTGCTTGCTTGTTGCTTGCTTGTTGCTTGTTAGCTAGATTTAAGGGGAGAGGGGTGTAGTAATATATATATATATATATATATATATATATATATATATATATATACATATATATATATATATATATATATATATATATATATATATATATATATATATATATATATATATATATATATATATATATATATATATATATATATATATATATATATATATATATATATATATATATATATATATATATATATATATATATATATATATATATATATATATATATATATATATATATATATATATATATATATATATATATATATATATATATATATATATATATATATATATATATATATATATATATATATATATATATATATATATATATATATATATATATATATATATATATATATATATATATATATATATATATATAGGTATATATATATATATATATATATATATATATATATATATATATATAAATATATATGTATTTATATATATATATTTATATGTATGTATTTATATATATATATATATATATATATATATATATATATATATATATATAGTCATAGTCATAGTCATAACCACTTATCATGCCGTCTACTGGAGTTACCGGGCATCTCGCGCCGACAGGTGGTTCCTGCCTCGCTCGATCCCGTGGGTCCCAGGGCTGCGTGAGGTGGCCCACAGCATGACGGAGGACCCAGAGGACCGGGGATGCCGGCCAACCAGGCTTTGGGGGCACTGGCAACTGCAAAGCGTTAGCATTAGCAACGGCAACGGACGCTGGCCCGTTTGTTCGCCAGGGGTAAAGGGGCAAGGCACAGCAACGAAGCAGCACAGCAACAAGCAGAAAGCAAGGGCGTCTCATATATATATATATATATATATATACATGTATATTATGTATATATATATATATATATATATATACATTATGGTATCAGTAGATATTGATAGATAGATAGATATATATATATATATATATATATATATATATATATATATATATATATATATATATATAAATATATATGTATATATATAAATATATATATATATATATATATATATATATATATATAGTCATAGTCATAGTCATAACCACTTATCATGCCGTCTACTGGAGTTACCGGGCATCTCGCGCCGACAGGTGGTTCCTGCCTCGCTCGATCCCGTGGGTCCCAGGGCTGCCTGAGGTGGCCCACAGCATGACGGAGGACCCAGAGGACCGGGGATACTGGCCAACCAGGCTTTGTGGGCACTGGCAACTGCAAAGCGTTAGCATTAGCAACGGCGACGGACGCTGGCCCGTTTGTTCGCCGGGGGTAAAGGGGCAAGGCACAGCAACGAAGCAGCACAGCAACAAGCAGAAAGCAAGGGCGTCTCCTATGGGCGCAAAGCAGCAACCAAGGCACAAAGCAGCACGCAAGCGGAGAAGCAAGAGCGGGCCCCTCGTTGTTTGCGTACCCCCGCCACCATGGACACGTCCATCACCCGTGACCCTACGTAATCCACTGCCAGCTGCGCACTCGCATATGCCCACCACCCCTGACTCCACATAACCCACTGCCAGCATGCAATGACCCGTAGACACATAGCCAGGATTTCTTGGAGGCTCCAGCCTAGCCTGGCCCTCAGCCTTCATCACCTGCATGTCCCCGTAATGTACGCCGCCGACCCATCGCACCAGTGCCCTAGTATAGTACAAAAACATGGTAGCAGCCCTACTTTCTCCGTGGCTCCGAGCTGCACCCACCCCAAGATATATACCGTGCCGGCACTCCATGTCAGGGGCCAGTACCTAATCAGCTTCGAGGTACCCGCATGCTCCCACGTATAATATAACTTGAGGGTCTACAGGGGGGACGATGGCCGCCCCGCGACGGGAGTGGCGCAACCCGTGAGTATCGCTGGCTGGGATTCGGGCTGGTGGGTGCCGTAGCTTGATTATCGATCCCCTGTAGGGGTACCCACCAGAGGCTCGCCCCGGGCCGTGGTAACCAGGTCCACCTCATCTGGCCCACATACGTTGCCCTGACGCCTACCCTTGACCCTTACCTGCACTGATTGGCCAGCTCCCGTGGTTGCGCCGCTTCCGCCACAGCAGCGGTCAGGCCGCAGGTTCGGCCCCCACCGACGACGTGGCAAGCCTACTTATAGCATTGGCCCGCGCGTCAGCCCCTGGACCACTCTACATTTCACCTCGAGCCGATCAGGCATGCACCCCCAAGGAGCAAGTCGCTACAGTGAAGACTATGTAGGTTACACGTATATAGAGGCGACTGCACACTCGGTGCTACGCCGCCGTGTAGTACCGCCGTCGCAACGCCGATGCCACCTGCGAGCCGCCACCGCACACACCACCGCAACCGCAGGGCCGTGGTCAGACGGTTAGACTATGTACATGCCCTCAGGCACGGTCCCTCTAGTTTGTTCACGGGGCCAAGGGATGCCCTTGCATTCCCCCTGAGTTGTTAGAGGGGTCAGGGGGACACCCCAGTACCGCCATACGACTCCGCAGCGCCCCCACTATACGGCTCCCCAGTACCGCCGCGCTTCCCCGGTACTCCCACCATACAGACCCCAGTACTGCCACGCATACCCCCGTGACCCCAAGACACCGTCACCTGCAACTCCGCGTACCCCTCAAGACAACACCTCCCTGATCGCCACGTCATCCTAAGTACGCCCACCATACGGTCCACCTGAGCATCACGCCGTCGCAATCCTCGATGTACACTTCGCCGCTTCCTGGGCCTGCAAGCTGCTTCCCCAACCCCGTGCAACGTGCCCAGGGGGCGTCGCAACGCATGCACCGCAGCGCCGGCAGCGCTGTCGCCCGCCCCCACGCAGACCCTTGAACCCTCGGAGTATCCCGGGCAACTACCCCCGTAACTGCCGTACCCGGGCCGCCGGTAGAGACCCCGCTGTCATGGGAATACCCTTCAGGGGTTTGGGCCTTATTACCCTGGTCGGGACGACCCATGACACCTCACTGTTGTACGTGGCGACCCGGGGCAGGCGGGTGAAGCATCCCTGCCCGACCCTCATGCACGGGGGCAGTACGGCTCACCATCAGGCCGGCACGACCTGTCACATCGCGTTGGCCGTCATACGCCGTCTGCCATCACCGCACACTCAGGCCATGAGGACACTGCTTCTCAGGTGCCACCCCCGCCGCTGCGTCCAGCATAGGGGCGGTGGCAAGCGCACCCACATTTCCCACACTCTGTCAAGCTGCATTACCCCCGGCCCCCACCGCGCCTTCACCATGTCCTCCGTGATGCCACAACCAAAGAACCCTCGAGTCGCCTTCCAGAGCTGCCCACCACAGCAGTAGGGGCAGGACTGCCGTCGGCGCATCGGGGCATCTCACCCCTTCCACCCGGACGCTCCTCAGGTCACCCTGGATTGCCTTCGAGGCACTTGAGGACATCTGTCCAGAGTGCTGTAGCGCCCATCTCGCCTTAGGCCACCCCCTACCGGCACGCTCCCGACACGTCCCGCAGAGTGGGGCGCAGGCACATTGATGAACCCAAACCGGCGTCGTCTCCCTGTAGCCGTGGCATCGCTGTGGGAGCACGGACCGCGACGGGACGCAGCTATCATCACAGCACTGCGACCACAGGTCCTGCCACACATCACAGCACGCTTCCTGGAGACAGGGCAAAGCACCCGCCAGTGCGCGTGCAGTGGCACAACTGAGCAGGCTGCGCCTCGCTTCATCCCACGTGGACACCGGGCGGAGTATCGCCTGTCCGTTGGACATCACCGGTAGGCTCTCAAGCAACCGGGGCCACCGCGGTACCTTGGGGCTGCGTGTGCCATGCGTCAGGAGTTCCCAACCATAGTCCCGCACGATCTCCCCGATGACATCAACCCCGTCCAGCCCCGGGCCCCTGGCGGACGCGAGAACCAAGCGTTGTCCTCCCGTCCGAGCCTCGACGCCCGCGGCCAGGCCCAGGGTATCGAGGGCGTGACGGGCATCCGCAGCCATGTTATCGTCCCCCTCAGACAGAGAGAACATGGCCTCCGTGACGTGGCCGTGCGCGTCGTCTCCCTGGACCCGTGCCAGCTGCTTGGAGCCCACCAACACGGCCATGGACCGCCGCTCCGTCACTGCCGGAATGACTCGCCGCAGATGCCGGTCATACAGCCACAACGTCCCCACGTCGAGCACGACAGCTACCGCCAGGATTGGGAGGTTGCACAGAGGCTGCTGAAAGACCGGCAGCACCTCGCGAGGCCAGCCCATGATGCTCCCCACAGCCGGATGGTCTGCGTACACCTGGAGCCAGGGATCACTCTAGCCATCAGGGCCCCTCACCATGGTACCACGCACCATGGCCCATGACTGCGCTGATACCACGCGGGACCACTCCCGGAACGCAGGGTAGTCCCGAGCCATCTAGGAGCCGACCCACTGGCTGAAGGCCGCCGCCATCCATTGGGGGAACGAGGACATGGCCACCTCGTGCGCGATGCACGACCTGGGCACCAACAGCGCGTGCAGCGGTGCCCTCTGAAAGGTCGTCTGCAGGTCGTTGGGGAGGCCGTCAAACGGGTTCCGTGGCGGATGCCGCCAGACCCTCCCTGCTGGCGGGCAGAAGGGTGTGTCACCTCGCAGGAACGTGTACACTGCCCTCCTTCGATCTTGCATCGGCAGCTGCATGATCTGGGTGAGCCGATGGTTCCTACGGGCATACACATCTTCCCCTATCTGAACCATGTCCTCCACAAAGAGCTTGGCCTTTGCAGGGCCCCGGGGCGACGCCTCCCGCACTGCCGCGAACAGCCGCTTCAGGTCCCAGGGGACAACACCCGCCATCAGGGATTCCGTCCACCTGCAGCCGTGCTCCCTCCACGCCATGAACTCCACCGCCCTGTCCGTCCAGGGAAGTTCCGCCGCTAAATTCTCCACACGCCTGCACAGGAGTCGTGCCACCTCGTCGTCCCGCGTACACAGCAAGCGCATGTGGCCAATGTCCTCCTCCGGCCCCCCACAGAAGATACAGGGGTGGGCCGGTATCCCCACACGCGTGAGCTTCTGCCTCCACCGCCGCATGACCTGCATGATGGACAAGCGACCGTCACGTGCCCGCAGCATATTCCTGTCCGTGGGGCCGTGGTGCACAACTCCCAGGTGCACCGCCTCACAGGCGCTAGCCAGTGGCGTGTGGGCCCTGCTGCGCGCCGCTAGCGTGCGCCACTCCGTCGCCTTGACGAGCTCAAGGGCTTGCATGGAGGGTACACGCGGCTCGAGCTCCCCATCATCTCCAGGCACCAAGAGGATGGCGTGCTCCTTGGGCAGGACGAGATGAACAGGCGGGGCCATTGCACGGGCTGCGGCAGAGTCCGGCGCTTCAAGCGGGGCTGCCGCCAAATGTGAGCTCTGCCGCACCACCCAATGGTGCGGCCCCCCAACTCTGCGTGGTAGCCGCCGCAGCCCCTCCACTATCCAGCTCAGTGCGTGCTGGTTGACCGGATGCTAGGTCGGCCCCTTGATGCCACGGTACAGGGTCTCCTGCGTCGTGCGCAGGTGCGCTCCAATGATGGAGGCATCCACCACGTGCACCGTGCATGCCGACGGGGGCGTGTCTAACAGGTATGCCGCCGCGCCGATGATCTCCGCCTCCGGGATCGTGCCGTGGATGGCACCCGTCCACGTGGGGCTCCCATGGCTGGCCACCGCCACATTGGTGGCTTCGTCCCCCTGGGGCGACGCGTCACACGACGTGACTTTGGTCGCCACCGGCACCCAACAGTACCGGCGGGGTTCGAGCCATGCCACGTCGGAGTGGGGGCTCTGTGTCACTTTTCCCAGGGACGCCGCGCTGGAGGCCGTGAGCTCCGGGGACAGGACCACTTTCGGCTGATACACCGCATGCGGCCTCCAGGCCAGGTCGCATCCGCAGACAGACTTGATGGCGTCAAGGGCCGTGGTATACTCCGCTCCGCACACCGCCGTGGAGCAGGAGGGCTGGTACACCACCACAGAGCCCTGTTCCACCGCCCGGCCATCACGCAACAACGTGACGGCGACATGCGGATCGTGTGGCACGTTGGACATCCGAACCACCTCCGGGCCGGAGCAGTCATCGGGGTCCGGGACGGGGCCAGCTGGCAGCAAAAGGACAATTGCCCACTCGCTGAACCCACGCACCGCTGCGCACGCGCTGGAAAACGCGGGCCGCCCGTGCACAAACCAAGGGGTGATGGGTTTATGCCGCCCCCGGCATGTGGTGTGAGCAGGGGGACTGACGCCGGATCGTCTTGCTGTCGGTAACCTTCAAAGACATCCCCCAGCAGGAACAGGAGGGCGGCCAGCGGGACGAACGGCATGGACTGCCCCGGGTTCGCCGGGTCCCATCCTTCCTCCCTGTACCCGCCCACCACATACACGTCCCCCGTAGTGGACTGCCTAGTGCGTTTGCTGGCCTTCTTTCGGCGCACCGGGTGAATTAGACGGTGAGTCGGTGGACCAGGCAACTGCGGCCGGAAGACGTCGCGGGGCCCCGTGAACCACACGTGCTCCAGCTGATTGGGCCCACTCCCGCGTGAGGAAGGTGCACGTGGTCCTCATGACACTCCTGGAGCTGGACGGCCCACTGCCCAGACGCAAGACAGGGGAGTCGCGCATGCAGGAGGTCATTTGCGGGATGAGTCAGGGACTGTACCGCCGCGTCCGTGCGGGGCCCCGAGAGAACGCAGATGTCCCTACCCTTGAAGGTGTAGGACTGGGACGCCCACTTCCGTCCCGCCCACCGCACCTGCGGCACATGGGCGTGTACGCACGAGTACACTGACCACGGCATGAGGAGTCCTACACGCAACGTCCCCATCGCCCGGAGTACCCTGTCCACCCACGTACTGCCAGCGTGGGTGGCAAATGACGCGGAGGGTACCAGGATTTGACCGCACACACCGTACTGCAAGTGCATGTCTCGAAGCATGGCCCGCAGCCCCGTCCGGACTGTCGCTGACCGGTGGTGCGTGAGTTGAGCCAGGGTCGCTACGACGGAGTCACGGCAGATAACCTGGACATCTGCCAGTCGCAATCCATGACCGGACTGCATCGCCACGTTGGACAGGTCCTTGGGCAGCTTCTCGAATTGCAGGGCCGCAGCCTTGATGGGACCATTCAGCTTGACCACGGCCTCCGCCGTGTCGGACAGGTACGGCGCCGCGTACCGCACGATCCCTCCAACCACAGCCACCATCACCTCATGGGGCACCGATGCCGGCCCCAGCGTGTTCTTGCACCAGCGCAGCAGAGCTTCACATCGGAGTACATGTTTCTCCTTCATGGACGCTATCCCCCTTGGCTCAAGGCGTAGGCCCAAGTAGGGCACCGTGCCCTTGGCGCGCAAGCACACCCATGGGGCTGCCGTGTTCCCCGGGTTTAGGCACACCATGATCGAAGGAATGCGAGCAGTATTGGCATAGGGGCACTTGCTGACGTTGAGGGACATGCCCATGTCCGTCAGGTACTGTGCAATCGCTGCCGCGTACTCCAAGAATTGTGGCAAGGAGTGCGCTATCAACAGGAGGTCATCACAGTACGCTTGCACCAGGGGCGGCACAGTATGGCGAGCATCTCCCCGCGCTTTGCAGGCAAGGCTCCTAAGGAGAGGTTCCAAGAGGAGGAGGTAGAGCACAGCGCTCTCCGCAGTGCCCTGCCGCATGCCCCTGTGGAGCCAAACGTTTGGCGTTGGGCCGTGCGCAGTGACGATGCGCACCAGAGACCCGCAGCTGAGGGTGTGGAAGAGCCTGATGACCTCTTCCGGGACCCCCATGTGGCGCAGGAGGAGCGCCAACGCCCCATGCGGCGCTGTGTCAAATGCCTCTGACACGTCGAAGGCCAGGACGTGATTCTCCTCCTGCCCACGCTGCAACCTGCGCTGGGCCGAGAACACCGGGGCAGCCGCCGTGGAGCCTGGCATGGCCCCGAACTGCCAGTCCGCAGCCGATCCCTTGCGTGCCAAGACGGCCGTGAACCTCCGCACGAGGGGGGTCATGAGCATCCGCATGTCTTGCTGCCCTAGCGCTATTGGCCTGTACTCGTCCAGGTTGCCCGTGGCCGGACCCTTGGGCATTAGCCAGATAATGGCCTCGTGCCAGGATTCCGGGACGTCCGCACCTCACAGGATGGCTCTGTACGCGTGCACCAGGAGCCCCCGCACCGGCTCAGGCAGCTGCGCTATGAGGGCTGCCGTGACTCGGTTGGACCCCGGAGCCTTGTCGTCTGCCACGGCCTGCTTCACGGCGTCTTTGAGGTCCTGCAGGGTGTAGTCCTGCACCGACGTCCATTCCTCCGGCACCCCCCGAGGGATGTGGGCCCGGACCAGCCGCTCGAAGGCCGCCAGGTTCACTGGCCTCTTGGCGTACAGCGCCTCCCAGTACCTCTCGACCTTACCGATGACGTCCGAAGCCTCCATGAGCACCTTCTCCGACTCCGGGACGCGTACGGACCACAGGCCTGACGTGGCATAGTTCACCACGTTGATGCCCCCCCGTATCGCCGTCCATCGGAGCTGCAAGTCCGGCACCCTGCCCCGCCAATAGTCCTTTCTGGACCTGCGCCTGTTCCTCCTCCGGACGTCCCGCAGCTCCTCCACGCGAATCTCTAGCTGGTGAAGGTGCCGGTCCAATGCAGCGCGCAGGTCCTCCACCGTGGCGGGGGACAAGTCGGGGTCCACCCGTCGAAGGTGCCGTAGCAGTGCGGCCACTTGCTGGGACTGGAGCCCGGCAGTTGTCGCGTCCCGTTGCCACAGCTCATGGGGACGCCAGGCCAAGGCTTGCTGATCCGAGAGGACCTGGGTCAGAGACGCCTCCGTCACCGCCTGACCGTACCGGTACCGCGGGTCCATGCCTGACGGCATGCGCACCCCCGTGACCCTGGACACGTCATCGCGGAAGGCGTAGAGCAGGTCGAAGACTCCTTGCACCTCCGACGTGCCCATGCCGGCAGTGTCCTGGTCCGACGAGAGCCACGCCCGCAGCGTCCGATCCTCGCAAGCCTTCTGCAGTACCGCCGCCGCCGCCTCACGAACCCCTGGGGAGTCCGGGCGTATGGCATGCAGCCTGCCTTGGGCGTGCGAGTAGGCCATGCTGGTGACCTTCTCTTTGCTGGCCACCGCCAACGGGATGTCGAGGACCACGGGGCCATGATCAGACCCCAGCGACGCAGGGGACCATCCCGGCGCCAGGTGCGGGCGTTCACGCCCCGCCCAGGGGACCAGTGGCGAGTTGAGCAGGAAGGAGTCCAGTCGACGCCCTGCCCTCGTGGGCCTCCTGTCCTCTTCCGCTGCCGCGCCCGCCCTGTGGAACCCGCACTGCTCCCACAGGGCCTGGAACCTCCTCGTGGTGGGGTGCCCCGAGGACTCCAAGCACACGTTGAAGTCCCCTCCGAGGAGCACGGCCCTTGTGCCTCCCGCGCTCTTGGCTGCCGCGTACATGGCCACGTCAGCCCAGAAGGACGCCTTAGACGCCCAGGAGGTGCCGCCACCGCCTGGGCCGTGGACGTTGATGACCGTGAGGGTGCCAGCCGCGGTCACCACATCAAGGGCCATGGCTTTGCCTGGCACGATGTCCAGGATGTCTCGAACTTCCTCCGCGGCGATCACGTCCGCCCGAAGGGCAATCAAGAGCCCGCCGCGCACCGCCGCCGCCGACGCGGCCTGGGCATCCACCCCCGGGAACGCATGATACCCATGGTGACGCCACTGATTCTCCGAGTGCACCACGCCTTGCGGGTCCTGCAAGCCCGTCTCCTGGAAGAGGCCAAGGATGGCACCCTCGGCCTTCATAATGCCTGCCACCACCGCCTCACCGTCGAGCATACCCGGGGCCACTGGTACGCCGTCCCCCCGCATCGAGCCCTGGACGTTCCAGGACACGGCCGCCCGGGTGTCGGAGGCGGGACCCCTTCATGGCTGCGCCGTTGGATCAGGGCCCCCCGCCGGATCCGGATCGTTGGACGGAGAGGGACCACCCGCGCCCGGCACGGGCGGCTGGCGAGACGGCCCTGGTCCCCGTGGGTCACCGCTTGACGTGGCCGCCGTCCGCCTGGATCCGACCGATGTAGCGTTCGATCCCGCGGTTCTGCCGCTCAACGCACTTGTCTCCATGCCCCCCGTAGAAACCGTCGCCGCAGACCCATCCGCCCCATGCTGTGCCGCCGACTGCGATGCTCCTTGCCCTCCCGCAAGACGGGCACTCGTGGGCATCGCAAGCGTTCTGGACCTTGCCTGGGCCGATGCGAACGGCCCCGCTTGGCCCCCTGGTATAACGCCGCCCAGCATGGCCATCGCCTGTTCCCGTTGAGCCGGATCGGTCCCATGGTCCCGCTGAAGGTGGTCCAGCAGGTCCGTGGGGTGGAGGTGGGCGGGCCGGCAGTGCTTGCCGGCTCTCCACGAGCAGTGACCGGCTCCATCCAGTCGAGACCCGGGGCAGACGTTGATCACTTTCGACCCACGCTGCTCTGTGGCCAGTTCGCCACCGAAGTGCTGCAGTACGTACAAAATGTTGGTATAGCTGCCATACTGCGGTGGGGGGCTCCTCTTGGGTGGCGGCTTGGGCGCTGCCTTCGGGGCCGGCCTCGCCGCCGCGGCCGGCAGTGCCGCAGGCCGAACCGGTGGCAAGCCTGGTGGTTGTGGCAGGCGCAGCATCCCCCCCATCGGAAACTGCTCCTCCACCCAGCGGCGCCAAGCGTCGGCGAACTTCTCCCGGTCGCCCTCGACCTTCCACCTGGACGTGGAGAACGCCAGGAGCCACGGCCCCATGCTCTCCGCCATGACTAGGCGGAGGGCATCTCCTCTGCTCTGCCGGCGGAAGCTCATCGCCCCGAGCCTACCACAGTCCCTTGCAGGTACAGCGCCGTGCCTCCGTCGCCACTGGGAGCACCAAGGTGCAGGGCCTCCAGTTCGGCGGGGCGGACCGTGAGCACCGTGCCGTCCCTGCGATCGTACAAGCGCAGAGCCGAGGAGTGTGGTTCCAGCGCCACTACGACCCAGCACCACGCCCGCGACCCACCGTGCAGCAGCGCAAGCGAGGCTGCTGGCCTGTTGCTGGAGGACTGCGCCGCCGGTGCCCTGGGGAGGGCCACTGCCTGACCTTGCAACGCCCTGCACATGACAGCTGCATGCTGAGCTTGCCATATGCTGCTCGGGGCGACAGGCGAGACGTCCTGTCCCTGGACCTTCGGCGGTCGCGTTACCTTCACGAAGACCGCCGGCGACTGCGGGATGTCCCCGGCCGTGCACCTGTGCGCCCTGCGTACCAGGCCCAGCGCCCTGAGGAACTCCGTGAAAACCCTGTAGCAGGCCGGGCCCCTAGACTGCTGCCTCTTGAGCCGGCACGCGGTGACGACCACCCACTCCAGTCCCCCTGTTTTCACCCGAACATAGGCCCAATACTCCACCCTCCCAACACCACCAGCTTCCCCTGTCCGCCATGCCCACCGTATGGGTGGGAGGCATGCTTTCCACCTGCAGCCACCGTTTGGTGCTCTCCTCCCACGGCTGGGGGGCATGCATCTGCTGCTGCTACATCGCGTCCTGCACATGCTGCAGGGACACTGTCATCAGCATGGACATCCCCCCATCTGCCGCTGCCACACTCAGCAGGGCATGCTGCATGCGCGCCCCGGGCAACCCCACGTTGTGCGAGACGTCCGCCACGTTCAAGGGCGTGCGGGGCGCTGGCAGGGCATCCAGCACCGCAGCGGGCAGCTCTCCTAGGGATGGAAGACGCGCGATGGGCCCCATGTCCCTATTGAGGACCACCGCTGCCACCCACCGCCTCTCCACCCTGGACAGGAGGTTGCCCGGCCTCGGCACCCTCAGAAGGGTACCAAGGGCGGACATGAGGTCGCACACGCCACAGTCCTTGTTGTTGCCGGCCGGTTGC
Organism: Eutreptiella sp. 'Long Island Sound 2002'; assembly: GCA_964036045.1. Classification (NCBI taxonomy): domain Eukaryota; phylum Euglenozoa; class Euglenophyceae; order Eutreptiales; family Eutreptiaceae; genus Eutreptiella; species Eutreptiella sp. 'Long Island Sound 2002'. Next base: position 106,418,758 of record OZ038380.1, read on the forward strand.
TGCACCTGTGCCGCCTTGGCCGTCGCCAGCAGGTGGTCTGCACCCGGCCACTCCGCCCTGTGGCCCCTGGGTGCCATTCGCATCGTCCAGACCGCCATGTCCCATGTGTGCAACCATTGGGGCGGGGCCCCCGACACTACAGGCTGGTCCAGCGGGTCCACGGTCAACCGCATGTCAGGGGCCAGGAGGTGGTGGGCCTGCCAGGGCCGCATGCTCGGCGATTCCGACCCGTCGAGGTACACCGCCTCCGAGCCGCCCAGCTCGACGTACCTCGCAATGAGCAGGGCAGCCGGGGTTTGGTCGTGCCGCTGGCCCTCCAACCCCTCCCTCGGGAGCATCACGGCGTGGGGGGCCAGGCACTGCGCCACGTCGGCAGCCAGCGCGACCACGTCGTCGCTGAGCTCCACCATAGGGTCCGCGGCCACCAGGAAGTGGTGCCTGGGCCCCGGCTTGCTCCCGGCGGCGTACAAGCCTTCCAGGGTGCCACACAGCTCTGCTGGCGGGGAAGAGGCGTCTAAGCAGTCCCGCAGACAGGGGAGTGCGCCCGGGAGATGCCGCCCTGCTCCTCCTGACGAGATGGCGGCCCTAAGGATCGGCAGGTAGCGCCAGACGGCCCGAGCGATCGGATCCTGCCAGGGCTGAGGCTTGTGGGCTCCCCATTGGAGGACAGCCACCACCACATTCGTGGTCAGGGGCTCCGCCGTGAGCTGCAACGCCATCTCTCCGTCCGTCTCGATCACCGTGCCCCGCGGGGCAGTGAAGACGTGGCCCCCGGTCCCACGCATTGCTACCCATCCCCACAAGACCGCCACGGTCTCCCAGCTTGGGTGGCTTGTTCCTGGGCAGGACCACCACCGGCGGGCAGGGGCTGTTGGCGTCCCATACGCGCCATTCCACTCATACCAGACGCTCGTGGCCAGGGGGGCGGAGCGCCCGGGGCCATGCGTCTCGGAGTTGGCAATGGACGGCGGTCCACACATCAGCTCACAGGCAGCCCGCGTGAACTGGAGCCCCTCCAAGATGTCCCTTTCCACAGGACTAGGGAGGCGGGCAGTGCGAACCTGCAGTCCCCGTCCCAGGCGCAGCCCTGGCCCTTCTCGATCCCCTAGCAGCAGGACCCCCGGGTCCGCAGCTGCAAGCCGGGCCGCCACTGTGGGAAGGTGCAGGGAGACAGCCCACGGCTGGACGGAGATGGGCTCGCGCGGGGGGTCAGGGGAGGCCGCCACAGCACTGCCATCTCTCGCCCAGTGGAGCGCCCTGTCCCACCAGTGCGCCCACGTACCAGGCGCCGTTGGCAACGACCAGGACAAGTACGTCACGACTGCCTTAGCCTGCCACTCGCGCGGGTCCATGCCGGCAGGATGTGTGTGCCACGTGCACACCCATCCCTGGTTGGCCCCCTAGACGGCGACCATGTCCATCCACGGGACCACCGGGAAACGGGGTGAGCAGGGCCGTCATGCCACATGGCAACGCCACCGCCCACTCGGTCCGGCCCTCGCACGCCACCGCCGACCCCACCGCCGGGAGCCCCCCCCTTGTGCCTTTTCGACCACTTCACGCATCAGCGTTCCGTGGCTTCGGCTGAGGCTCTGGCTCCGGCTCAAGCTGAGGGCCCCCACGCGGGCCATGGCCTGGTGGATCAGGAGCAGATCCTGGGGTACTCCCTCCGGCACCGGCGGTTCGGGGTGGGCATATCGGCAAGCATCTACCCGCATGCACCACCCCCTGGCCCAGTGCCTGCAGGTTTCCACCCCCCCCATCTTCGGCCCAGCCTTGTCCGCCACTCCCATCTCCTGTGGCCCACCCTCATGCACCTCCTTCACCCCCACGATCTCCAGCTCCTCGTCCTGCTCCATGGCGTCCTGTGCCCCGCCACTCACCCTGCCTTGGTCCTCCTCTTCCAGCGCCTCTGTCGCCGGCGCCGGGCCTGCCGCAACCATGATCCTCGTCAGGGCCGCCGCCACATGGGCCTGCACGTCCACCTCCTCAGCCGCCTCTGGCTGGTCTGGCTCCTGCTCCTCCTCCACGGGCTTCTCCTCCCCTGCCTCGTCACCTTCACGGCCCACCGCCTCATCTCCCCCTACCGGGACCGCGTGCGCCTGAGTCGAGGCGCGTGCCCACCACCACCAGCAGCCTGTGGTCGCTGCCGCGACTCGCAAGGCGGTAGCTGCTGGAGGTGGGGACGAGGACTACGCCATCACCGGCGAGCAGCAGGCCCTCCGTGCTGAACACGACCTCCGCGCCCTCGGGTTGCATCGCCACCAGGAGCGCATGGGACCCCGGCGCTTGGGGCGTGAGTGGTCTCACGGCCTGCTCGCGACGCCAAGCGTCAGCCCGACGCCGCCACACGGCCACGTACAGGCCGCCGTCCCGACGCACATCCTCCAACCCCGCCTCGTCGAGCAGGCGCCCAACCGACAGGCGCACCGACAGGGGGAGACCTTCCTGCGATCAGCCGCCAGGACATCACCGGGGTGGTGATCTAGGACCGCCGCATCCCCCAGCGGACCTGGCCGTCGTCCGGGGACTCGCCCACCAGGGCCTTCTCCCGGGGGACCTGCCCTGGGCGCTGGAAGTCGGAGCGCTCAAGAGCGCCTGCCAGCACCCCCGCCTCCCGCCTCCCCGTACCCGTGAGGCGGTGCCTGTGGGGACCTTCGGCCGCATGGAACCTGCAGTGCCGCTGCTCACAGCTCCGCAGGGGAGGGGGCGGCACCGTGGTGGGCATGGGCAGCAGCGGCGCATTCGCCGGGTGCACGTCCATGCCGGCGTAGACGTCGGGCCCGGCGTCGTCCTCGTACATGAGGGCCAGCGCCGACTCGCCGGGCCCGTACGCCTCTTCGCCCCCCTTGTTCTCCGCCTCTTGCTCTTCCTCCTCTTCGTCCCCAGCCGCAATCACCGCTGGTGGCGTATCCGGTCGCGGGGGAAAGGGCGCCACAGGCCGCTCGTCAGCGCCCCCGCCCCTCGCTGCCTCCACCGCGTCCAGCCGTGCCCGCAGGTTGTGGGGCAGTCGGGCACAGCTGGTGCCCGCATGGAGGTCCATGCTGTACACCAGCCCCGCCGGACACGGCTCACCGGGTGCCACCTGGCGGCATTCTAGCCACTCCCACATCCAGTCCTCCACTCCTTCGACCTTGGCACGCGCCCCGCTTGGCTCCACAACCCCACTGTCCGTCGCTCTTGCTTGCGTCTCCCGTACTCCCCGCTCCGTACCCGGTCCCCTCGAGTCAGCCCCCTCCGACGGCTCCTCTTTGGCCTCCTCGGTCCTGGGGGTGACAGCTGCGAGTGCTTGCGCGATCAACTCGCCAACGACAGCCTCACTCCCCGGTGCCGCCTGCGCGGCTCCTTCGCCTCCCGCGGCTTCCCGTCGGTATGTGTCCAAAGCTTGCGCGAGTAGCTCGCTGATGTCTCGCGGGCTGGCCTCGGCTGCTTCCTGCGTCGCATGCGCCGCGTGCACCTCCGCCGTAAGTCCCCCCATGGGGGGCGCGTCCTGCACCCCGTGCGCCGGGCGCGGACCACCCAGTACCGGCATGGGCCCTCCCGGCACCACCGGCGGAGCCCCTCGTGGCATGGCCGGCTCCGGTGCTGGGGTCGCCTGCGGTGGAGGTCCCGTTGCAGTAGATCCCGCCAGGTGCACCGCCAGGGGTGGCTCAGTCATCTACGCCCCCGGCGCCCCAACGGGAGCTATCCCCCCTGCCGCGCTTTGGAATACGCGGTGCGCCTCTCCGTACAACTCCCTCGGCTGTTGGACTCCTAGTCCCGGTGCAGGAGCTGACGGGGGTGCGGATGTCGCTTGAGCACCGATAGCAGCCGTCGGTTCCCCCACTTGCGCCGTGGGGGGAACCGGCACCGCATGTTGTGGCGGCTGAGCGAACACATGCTGCGGCTGTTGCGAGGGAAGTCGGTATGCCACATGCTGGTGTGGATGGTGATGGTGATGGTGATGGTGATGGTGGATGGGGAGCTGTGGCAAAGCAGTCGGGTGTACGTGTTGGTGTGGGAAGTGATGCTGCATCATGGGGAACCCGAGGGGGTGGTGGAAGAGGTGATGGTGATGGAGTTGGTGGTGGTGGTGGGCCCCAAAAGCCGGGAATGGCAGGGGCACGAGGCCTGGGGGTGGAGGCATCGGAAACGCGCCCGGCGCTGCATACCCCGGCCAACCCGCCACCGGCCCCATCGGGGGCCGCCCGCGCTGCGCGTCCTCGAGCTGTCCGGGATCACCTTGTAGACGTCGGAGTAGTCGTTTGAGCAAGTGTACCCCGAATGGCACCATGCCTGCTGCGGACTGCGCCTGAATGTCAGGCGCATTGTACGGGGGGGGATCGCGAGCCAACACCTGCCGCAAGCAGATGTCAACGAAATGGTCCCATCCGTTGTCCCTGGCCGGACGATCGGCGTCCACGCGCGCCTGGAATGCCGCATATGTGTGGGGCCCATGTCTGACGAGATCAGACACCGTGTCTACCAGGCACCGGGCACGTCGCCGGAAGGCCGACAACGCCACGGGATTGGTGGGGACCGGAAGCGAAATCTAGCTATTGAAGACTGTGCGAGCTATGGACACAGGTGAACGGGTTGACTCGGGGTGGCCCGTCCCGCGTCCCGCTGGCTGCATGTTGCACAACACGTTGCAAGACACTGTTGCTCTCTCTTGTCCCCTTTCGTGCTCCCCCCCCTCCCCTCTCTAGCTCCGTTGTCTTTGGTGTTGCCCCCTTGGTGCCCGCCTCGGGATTACCCGGGCGATGGTGGGTGTGTGGTGCGGCGGGGTGGGGTGGGGGGGGGGGGTTGTCTTACGCTAGCTCGGGTCCCCTCCCCCGGAGTTTTCCCCTTGGGGGGCCGATGCTTGCACTCCTCTTCAGGGTGTAACGCTGTTGTACGGGCCGTCCATTTGTATCCGCTCCGTACAAATGGACCTGCGTCGTAGCCAGGTACTCCGGCCGTTCCCCACACCGGGGTCGGGTACAATGTGGGTTGCAGGGGAGTCCTTGCGGGACAGGCGCGTCTCTTGCCTACCCCGATGGAGGGTGTGCCCTACCCGCAGCCCCTCACTGGACACGAACCGTAGTACGTGCCGTGGGGAGTGCCCCTGGTCAGGCCCATTGGTCACCCCCCCAAGCCGGTGCCACCTCGGGCCGCTGACCAAAGGTCCCGGGCGTATGCCACCTTATTGCAGGTGGGGCCGATACGGTCACCCGGGGGGCCCCCAAACCCCTGAGGCTGGGCCCCTTGCCAGCGTCCCATGTAGGCCCCTTTCGCCCCCCCCGCCTCCCGCAGTGTTGGCCCCTGACCTTCCGCTTTCTTCCCTTGTGTTTCGCCCTTCCCGCGCTCCTTTCTGCTCTCCCGGGCTCCTGCCGTGTCCTGCTTGTCCCCCGCCCTCTCCCTCCGCCCTTCCCCGGTCTGGCTCTTTGCTTGTCGGTTTCCGGGCCGGGTTTAGGTTGGAGCCGCCCGTGCCTGCCATTTGCCCGCTCCGCTTGCCGCCCGTCACTCTCTCCGGCCGTGTGCTCGCCCCTGTGTCTCCCCCCCACTTCTCCTGCCTCTCTCTTCCGTCCCCTCGCCGCCCTCGTCCCCCTTCTGTGGGGGTGGGGAGGGGGGGGGCCTCGTGTTGTCCTTTCCACCGCGGCATGCACGTTGCGGGCACGATGCAAGCACGCGGCGCGGCACTTGTCCGCGGGGGGGGGAGGGGGGGCCTGCTCCCTTTCTGTTCGCTCTGCCCTTCTTGGCCGCCCCGCTCGCTATGGTTCCTCTCGCACTCGCTCCGTGGAGGGGGGGGGGTTTGCTTTTTGGCTCCCTCTGGTGCCCTTCGTGCCCCTGGTCCCTGTCGCTGGAGGCAAGCATGATGCACGCACATTGCAAGCACATCCCATCACCACGCTGTAACCACCATTTTTGCTGGCTGCTGGTCACTGGAGTGTTGTCCTTTCCTCCGGGGCATGCACGTTGCGGGCACCATGCGAGCACGTGGCGCGGCACTTGACCGCGGGGGGGGGGGGGCGGCTCCCGCCGCTTGCCGCGTCCTCCCTCCGCTGCGGTTCCCCTCGTGCTCGCCCTGTGGGGGGGGGCTTTGCTTCTTGGCTCCCTCCGGTGCCCTTTGTGCCCCGTGCCCCTGCCGCTGGTAGCAAGCATGATGCACGCACAATGCAAGCACAATCCAGTAACACACAGTAACCACAATTTTCGCTGGTTGCTAGAATGGTTCCATGTGGCGGTGGTCGCCCGGTCTCGCTCTTGTCTTTAGTGCCCCGTGCCTACTCCCTGCTGTGCCTTACTTACTGGAGGAGGTACATACCCGGGTGGAGACGGTTGATGATGAAGTGCGGGCAGCGGGGATGACTGACCGTACGCCTCGTAGGCTTTTTGTGCCATCCGCCGCCCTTGTCGAGGGGAGGGCCCCTGTCTCGGCACCAAACAGCCCGGGGGGGGCTGACCACCCATCCTGTCCCTGGTGCCTGTGTGCCCACTTCCACACGTCCTGATACCGGTGCCGTGGTATCAGTTTGTGGGAAGTGGCGGCTACGAAGCGGCCGTGCGCTCTCACCCCCCGGGCCACTGCCACGCCCGAGCACGATGGAAGCCCCTGGGGTCCTATGGCAGTGGCGCGGAGTGACGGATGGGGGATTTATTGTGGCATCCCCTGGCCACCTAGTTAGTCTGCATAGTCAATGCCGCAGGGGGCCCACCGGATGGCGCCGTTGGTGCCCATCCCCTCTGCGCGCCGTTCCCATGGTCGAGGCTGCATCCTCCGCAGGGGGTCCAGTGGATGGCGCCACTAGCGCCCGCCCCCTCTGCGCGCCCAGGCACAGGTCTTCCCACTGGCCCAACGGATGGCACCGCTGAGCCACGTCACCAACTGCCTCTGCCGGCCCTGCCAGCCACTTCTGCTGCATAGGTACGCATATTCATGTATGCATGTTCAGGACGAGCAAGTTGCACGACACCATGCTCGGCAAGCCCACTTCACCTCTCTCCACCCTCCCTCACCTCCTGTCTACTTCCTCGCCCTCCGCGGGCCCTCGCTGGTCCCCTCCCTTCTGTGGCCGTCTCTGCTCTTCACCCCGTGCTCTCTCTCGCCTGTCTGCCTGTTCTTCCTGTTGTCCCTCGTTCCCCCCCTCCGTCCCGCTTCTTCCCTGGCACGTTGCACGACACTGTACCAGGCTCTTTCTCTTGTTTGCGGGTTGGTCATCTCGTCTCCGCCCCGGCCATGCTTGCTGCCCCGCCGCTCGCGGGACGCCGCCTTGGCATCCTATCCCCAGCTGCCGGCTCCCCACTTGCAGGAGCCCACGACTGGGGCTGCCCCAACATTCGTTGGTTCTGGACAATCACTGTGCGCAAGTTGCACGCCACGCTGCACTACTACTTGCTCCCCCACCCCCCCTTTTCTCTCATCCCTTGTCTGCCCTGTGCTTACCCTTTGTCCCCTCTCTGTTCGCTCTCCCTCTCACGCGCACGTTACACAACAATGTGCGGGGCACCGTCTTCTCCCCGTGCCCCGGTCCCTCTTACTGTTGCGCGCACGGTGCATGGCAACCCTCTAAGCTCCCCGGCCCCTCTGTCGGCTGCCTGCTGGCCTCTTCTGTGCCCCTGTCTCGTCCCCTCTGCTCCTCTCCGCTCCTTGGCTCGCTGTGTCCCTTCCTTTCCCCTCGTGCTCCGCCCTACTCCGACTCCTTGTGCTCCTCCACCCTCTGAGCATGATGCACGACACTCACCTCTTCTCGAATACATCCGGTTACACCGTTGCTTGCCCAGCTTTACGTCCCCGGCCCCATTGGTGTGGCTCCGCACGTGCATGCACACTTGCCTGCGTCGGCTTGCTACATTGGCGTTGCGCGCACGATACATGACACGATGCGTGGCATGCCCCTCTTTGGCCCTTGTTCCCTCCTTCGCTCCCTGTGCACGCCCTCCCCTGCGCACGGTACACTACAAGGTGCGGGGCACCTTCTGCTCTCATCTTGCCCTTGCTCGCCCTTAGTCGCCCTCTTGTTTTGGCTTTGTTGCCCCTCCTGCCCCCACTCCCCACTCCCTTTCTTCGCCCCCGTTCGTCGTGTGTGCCCCTTGGGTCCCTCGGTTCTCCCGGCTCCCGCCTGTTGCCAGGCTGCCCTACTCTCCCGAGGTGTAGGACACGATGCAGGCACGTTGCACGCACGTTGCTTGGCCCGCACCTGCCCCTTGGCTGCCCTACCCTCGCCCCCTCTACTCTCTCTTTTCGCTCCCCCTCTCCGCTTTTGCCCCGTGGGCCCCTCTGGCCCCTTGGCCCTTTGGTGCTCCTCGCCCTCCCTACCTCCCCCTCTCTCCCCTGCCCTTTTCCCCTCCTGACACTATGCTGGACGCTGTGCAGGCATTTTGCACGCACGTTGCAGGCACACACCTGGCCTTTACCGTTGGCGTCAGACATGCGGTGCCGCCCGAGCGACAGCTCGCGGCGGCTACCCGCCGCTGCCACAGCCCCCGCAGGAGCCGCCTCCGCGGGCGGCCATTCCAAATGCCGCGGGGGGCGCGGCCCTGACAGGCCCCGGCTGCCCCCCGGCATATATATATATTCCTTTGGCTACGCATACGGTGGTGGACCGCCCCCGTTATGCACACTTTGTACCACTTCGGAGATGAGATTGGGGATGGGGGTTTTTTGAAGGTCCCCAACGCAACAGGATAGGAGGTATCGTCCAAAACACGTGAAATCATGGTGTTTCACAATTGGTCGACGTGTTTGTGGTCGTCCGGTCGTTACTCCCGTTTCCCCCACTTTGGAACACTTTACCACACTTTGTTATTGTCTCCACGTCCAGGCAAACACTTTGCTCACTTGGCTCAATTTGGTTCACTTGGCTGACTTGGCTCACTTCGCTCACTTTAGGAGAATGTCCGGTCACGTGTGCGGACAACTTCTAAAGTGAGTAAAGTGAGCGAAGTGAGCGAAGTGAGACGAATTGACCCAAGTGAGCAATCTGTGCAAAAACTCACACAACACCTCACTTCACAACATTTCGCTCACTTTACTCACTTTAGAACTTGTCCGGAAACGTGACCGGACATGTTCCTAAAGTGAGCGAAGTGAGTAAACTGTTGTAAACAGTTTGGAAAGCAATGTTTTCATCATTCCAAAGTGAGCAAAGTGTGTAAACTTGTGGTCCACCTGTGTGTCCGCCGCGGACAGCCGTACGTGTAGCCAAAGGAATATACATATGTATATATATATATATACATATATATATATATATGTATATATGTATATATATATATATAGATATATATATATATATATATATATATATATATATATATATATATATATATATATGTCTATTTTTTTTCGATGTCTTGCAGATATTTGTGATGGATCCCCCCCGGCGACCAGGCGCCGCGGGGGGTACAGCGAAACCCTGGCTGGGGGGCAGCCGGGGCCTACCAGGGCCGCGCCCCCCGCGGCATATGGAGTGGCTGCCCGCGGCGGCGGCTCCTGCGGGGGCTGCGGCAGCGGCGGGCGGTCACAGCGTGGAGCCAGCCACCCCGACGACGCCGCCGATAGGGGCCAGGTGCGTGCCTGCGACATGCGTGCGACATACCTACACAGTGTCCTGTGTAGTGTCCTGCGTAGTGAGGGGAAAGGGCAGGGCAGGGAGGGAGAGGCCAGGTGCGTGCCTGCGACATGCGTGCGATTTGCCTACAAAGTGTCCTGCGTAGTGTCCTGCGAAGTGTGGAGAGGGAAAAGGGCAGGGGAGGGAGGGGGAGCTAGGGCGGGAGTAGAGGGCCGAAGGCCGCAGGCGGGTGCAGACGGAACCAGGGCACCAGGGGGCGGCAAGGTGAAGGAGGAGTGGGAGAGGTGCCTGGCGTATTGCTCCGCGAAGTGTATGCCGGGTGGGTAAAGGGAGGACGGGGACAGAGACACCGAGGGCCAGGGACCAAGGGACCTGAGAAGGGGGGCAAGGGAGGACGAGGGAGGGCGAGCAGACAGGGGGCAGGACAGGGCCAGAGGGCCAGGGCAGAGAGAGGGGGCAAAGAGGGAGCGGTGCCACGCAAATTGCTCCGCAACGTGCTCGCGCTGGCCGGAGGGCAGAGGAGCAGAGAAGGCAAGGCAGGGAAGAGGGCGTGCCACGGCGGCACGAAGGAGCGAGCGTGGGGCAGAAACACATAGGTGCCCCACAACCGAGCGAGCCGCCCGCAGTGCGCGGGGGCACTGGACAAGGCGGAGCGCCGCGGCGCGCTGCCGCAAAGCGGTCCACCCCCAAAGGTGCAGTGTCCTGCGTAGCGTCATACAACAAGGGCCAGGTGCGTGCCTGCGACATGCGTGCGACTTGCCTACACAGTGTCCTGCGAAGTGTCCAGCATGGGGTAGAGAGGTAAAAGGGCAGGGGAGGGAGGGGGAGGCAGGGCGGGCGTAGAGAGACAAAGGCCGCAGGCGGGTGCGGTGCGACATGCGTGCCACAAGCCTGGGGACCAGGGCGCCAGGGGGAGGCAAGGTGAAGAGGGAGTGGGAGAGGTGCCTCGCGTATTGCTCCGCGATGTGTATGCAGGGAGGGCACAGCGAGGACGGGGACAAGGAGACAGAGGGCCAAGGACCCAAGAGCCTGGGAAGGGGGGCAAGGGAGGACGAGGGAGAACGAACACACGAGGGGCAGGGCTAGGCCAGGGAACGGGAGTAGAGGGGGGCAGCAAGGAGGGAGGGTTGCCTCGCGGATTGCTTCGCACCGTGCTAGCCAGAGCAGAGAGGGGGAGCGACGAGGGAGACAGGGGCATGGTCAGCGCTAGGCGAGCACAGAGGGCGAGGGAGGGAGCAGAGGGGGCAGGGTAGGGGATAGTTGCAATGCGTCGTGCCGTGCGCCGTGCGCGTCTAGAAGCCGACTCTGACCTCAATCACGCGTCATGTCACGTCAGTCAAGCCTAGAGCCGGAGGCAGGAAGTGGCACGGGGGGACGGGCACGTGCGGCGTTATCCGTAGAACCTCCCGTGCGATGACCCAACCAGTGGCGCAGAGGGGACACGCGCCAGTGGGGCCATCCACTAGACCCCCTGCGCCTGTTGCATTAGGTGTGACGCAGAGGGGACGAGCACCAGCGGCGCCAACCGGTGGGCCCCCTGCGGCATAGATTGTGCTGGTCTGATTAACTAGGTGGCCAGGGGATGCCATAAATTAATCCCCCGCTCGTCTCCCCGCGTCTCTGCCATAGGACATCAGGGGCCTCCATCGCGCTCGGGGGTGGCAGAGGCCCGGGGGACGAGAGCGCCCGGCCGCTTTGTAGCCGCCACTTCCAGCGGACTGATACCACGGCACCGGTATCAGGCCGCTCGGAAGTGGATACACGGGCACCAGGGAGAGGATGGGCAGTCGGCCCCCCCCGGGCTGTTGGGTGCCGAAACAGGGGCCCTCCCCTCGACCAGGGCGGCGGATGGCGCAAGAAGCCTTCGAGGCGTACGGTAAGTCCTCCCCGCTGCCCGCACTTCCTCATCTTCCGTTTCCACCCGGGTACGTACCTCCTCCAGTAAGTATGGGCACAGGAGGGAGCAGGCACGGGACACTGAGCACCATGCGGAGACGTGGCGACTACCGCCGAGGGGCAACAGCGGCTGGTGATCCTGGGGTGCGGAGCCTAAACCATGGAGAAGGGCGGGAAGGCCCAAAGGGAACCCCCCCCCCCCCCGCAGCAGCCAAGTGCCTCACCCCGTGCTTGTGTCGTGCCTGCGTCATGCCTGCGACGTGCGTGCAACGAAGGGGAGACGACATGGGCGCCCCTCCCCCCCCACCCACCCCCGCCCCCCCGAGGGCGGGAAATGCGGGTAGGGGGGGGGGGCGAAAAGCGACCCCCCCCCGAGGACAACGCGCCAGGGTAGGGAGGCAGCGGTAAGAGGGTGCGGGACGGACCACACGACCGTGCCCGAAGAGGGCACGCGCCGTGCAAGCCCCGGCGGGGGGACCACCGGGGGTGCGAGCGCAGGGTAGAAAGGGCGACGACGGAAGCCGCAAGGCATGCCCCCCCCCCCCTGCAGAGGGACGGGTGCTGCGCCTCGTGCCTGCGCCGTGCTTGCGTCGTGCCTGCGACATGTGTGCAACGAAGGGAAGACGACAAGGGAGACAAGGGGGATGACGGTAGCGGGATGCGGACCCCCCCCCGAGGGCACCGCGGCAGGGTGGGGAGGCAGTGGAACGAGGGTGCGGGACGAACTACACGACCGTGCCCAAAGGGAGCACGCGCCGTGCAAGCCCCAACGGGGGGAACACCGGGGGTGCGACCGCAGGAAAGGTAGGATGACGACGGGAGCCACACGGCAAGCCCCCCCCCCCCCAGCGGAGGGACAAGTGCCGCGCCTCGTGCCTGCGCCGTGCTTGCGACGTGCTTGCACTATAGGGCGGACAGCGAGGACGCCCCCCCCCCCCCGCCCCCTTCTCCTCCACCCACCCAATAAAAGGGCGAGGACAGCGAGGACACAGCGAGGGGACATGGGGTGCGGCAGAGGACAGACCGAAATGCAGGGGGGAGAGACGAGAGGCAAAAAAAAAAAAAAACAACAAAGGACACCAACACGCCAGAGCGGGGGCAGACAACAGGGGCAGACGGGACATGGCGGGAGCCAGGAAGCACGGCAAGGGGCGCGGGACAGGGGGACGCCCCTGGGGACGAAAGCAAGGAGGCAGGGACCAACACCGCAACGAACGGGGGGGGGCCGGGGTGACAAGAGCCCGCAAAAGACGCTGGTGAGGTACCCGACCTCTGGGGTTCGGGGCCCCACCCGGTGTCCGTATCGGCCACACCTGAGCACAAGCAATCAGGTGGGTTACGCCCGGGACCGTTGGCCAGCGGCCGGAGGTGGCACCGGCCTGGGGGGGTGGCCAATGGGCCTGACCAAGAGCACTCCCCACGGCACGTACTGCGGTTCGTGTCTTGTGAGGGGCTGCGGGTAGGGCACACCGTCCATCGGGGTAGGCAAGAGACGCGCCTATCCCGCAAGGACTCCCCGAGGACCCACAGTGTACCCGACCCCGGTGTGGGGAAGGGCCGACGTACCTGGTTACGACGCAGGTCCATTTGTACCGAGCGGGTACAAATGGACGGCCCGTACAACAGAGTTACACCCTGACGGGGAGTGCATGCATCGGCCCCCCCGTGGGGAAACTCCCGGAGGGAGGGACCAGAGCCAGCGTCGGGCGCCCCCCCCCCCCCCAACCCTGCCTGGCAACAAGCCCGCCAACAACCGGGTTGGGCCCAGGGGCACACCTAGGGGGCAAAACCGGGGGCAAAGGAACACGGAAGGGAAGGGGGGCGCGCAAGAGAGGTGGGCAACTGTGTCGTGCGAAGTGTCGTGCATCATTAGGCCAGCAGCAGGCGGGACGGGCCACAGAGTCCACCCGTTCTCCCATGTCCATAGCTCACACAGCCTTCGTTAGCTAAATGTCGCTATCTGTCCCCACCAATCCCGCGGAGTTGCCACCCTTCCGGCGCCGTGCCCGGCGCCTGGTAGACACAGTGTCTGATCTCGTCAGATACGGGCCGCACACGTACGCGGCGTTCCAGGCGCGCGTGGACGCGGACCGTCCGGCCAGGGACAACGGATGGGACCACTTCGTCGACGTCTGCTTGCGGCAGATGTTGGCCCGCGATCCCCACCCGTAGAACGCGCCCGACGTTCAGGCGCGGTTCGCAGCGGGCACGGTGCCGTTCGGGGTGCACCTGCTCAACCGACTACTCCGATGTCTACAAGATCTCGGGCAGCTTGAGGACGCGCAGCGCGGGCGGCCCCCAGTGGGATCGGCGGGGCGGCCAGGGTATGCGGCGCCGGGTGCGTTTCCGATGCCGCCACCCCCAGGCCTGGGGCGCATGCCCATCCAGCCCTTTGGGGCTCACCACCATCACCAATCCCATCTCCATCACCTACTTCATCACCCCGTCGGGTTCCCCATGATGCAGCATCACCTCCCACACCAACACGTACACCCGGCGGCTGTGCCACAGCTCCCCGTCCACCTTCACCATCACCATCACCTAGCGGCTGTGCGAACACCACCCCGTCCACCTTCACCATCACCATCACCATCACCGTCCGCACCAGCATGTGGAGTACCCGCATCCCCTGCCCCAGCAGCCCCCGCGACCGCCTCAGCACACAATGCCGGTGCCGGTACCGGTACCGGTGCCTGAGCCGGGGCGGAGCGCCCAGCGGCAGGGGGTGTCGCAGGGGGCTGTGCCACAGCACCCCGTCCACTTTCACCATCACCATCACCATCACCGTCCGCACCAGCATGTGGAGTACCCACATCCCCTGCCCCAGCAGCACTCACGGCCGCCTCAGCACACAATGCCGGTGCCGGTACCGGTACCGGTGCCTGAGCCGGGGCGGGGCGCCCAGCAGCACGGGGTGTCGCAAGGGGAGGCACGTGGCGTGTCCCCGGGCGAGGCGAGGAGAATGGGGGCGCCTGCGGCTGCGCCACCCCTAGCGGTGCCCCAGCCGGGGCTTACCGCGGCGGGGTCACCTCCGCGGACGGTCCAGGTGCCGGACCCAGCCGTGCCGCGCGAAGCCCCGCCCGTGGTGCCGACGGAGCCTGAGCTGGTGGTGCCGGGTGGTGGTCCGCCCCCGACGCGTGGGATGCAGGGCGCGGCCCCCATGGGGAGGCCTACGGCGGGGGAACGAGCGGGGGATGAAACGCAGGAAGCGGCAGTGGCTGGCCCGCGAGACATAAGCGAGCTGCTCGCGCAGGCCCTGGAGGCGTACCGGCGGACAGCCGCGGGGAGCGATGGAGCCGCGCCGGAAGGGGCTGACGCCGGCGAGCTGATAGCGCAGGCGCTCGCGGCTGTCGCCGCGAGGACGGAAGGGGCCAAGGAGAAGCTGTCGGAGGCGGCTTCTTCGGGGGGACTGGACGCGGGGCGGGGTGTGCCAGAGGCGCAGACACCGGCGGAGGGCGGCGGGGTTGTGGAGCCCAGTGGGAGACGTGCCAAGGGGGAAGGAGTGGAGGACTGGATGTGGGAGTGGCGGGAGTGGCGCCAGGTGGCACCCGGTGAGCCGTGTCCGGCGAGGCTGGCGTACAGCATGGACCTCCATGCGGGCACCAGCTGGGCCCGGCTGCCCGACAACCTGCGGGCACGGCTGGACGCGGCGGAGGCGGCAAGGGGCGGAGGCGCTGACGAGCGGCCTCTGGCGCCCTTCCCGCCGCAACCGGACACGCCGCCGGCGGTGGTCGCGGCTGGAGAAGGGGCGGAGGGAGAGCAGGAGGCGGAGGGCGAGGGGGACGAGGAGGCAGACGGGCCCGGCGAGTCGGCGCTGGCCCTCATGTATGAGGACGACGCCGGGCCCGACGTCTACGCCGGCATGGACGAGGACCCGGCCAACGCGCCGCGGTGGCCCATGCCCACTGCGGTGCCGCCCCCTCCCCTGGGGAGCTGTGAGCGGCAGCACTGCAGGTACCATGCGGCCGAGGGTGCCCACAGGCACCGCCTCATGGGCACGGGGCAGCGGGAGGCAGGGATGCTGGCGAGCGCCCTGGAGGGCTACGAGCTCCAGGGCCCAGGGCAGGTCGCCCGGGAGATGGCCCTGGCGGCAGCGTCCCCGGACAACGGCCAGGTCCGCTGTGTCCAACTGGGGGACGCGGCGGTCCTCGGTCACCACCCCGGTGATGTCCGGGCGGCCGAGCCCCAAGAAGGCCTCCCCCTGTCGTTGCGCCTGTCCGTGGGGCGCCTGTTGGACGAGGCAGGGGTGGAGGACGTACGGCGGGACGAAGGCCTGTACGTGGCCTTGTGGCGAGGTGGGGCTGACGCTTGGCGTCGCGAGCAGGCCGTGCGGCCCCTCACACCCCAGGCGCTGGGGTCCCATGCGCCCCTGGTGGCGGTGCACCCCGAGGGTGCAGAGGTCGTGTTTGGCGCGGACCGCCTGCTGTTGACCGGGGATGGGGCGGTCCTCGTCCCCACCTCCAGCAGCTACCGCCTTGAGAGCCGCGGCGGTGACCTCAAGCTGCTAGTGGCGGTGGGCACGCGCCTCGACGAGAGCGCCGCCCCCCAGGGGTCCAAACACGCGATCCCGGTGGGGGGTGATGAGGAGGCAGGCCGTGGCGGTGACGAGGTGGGGCAGGAGCAACCCACGGGGGAGGAGCAGGAGCAGGATCAGCCGGAGGTGGCCGGGGAGGAGGTGGACGTGCAGGCCATTGTGGCGGCGGCCCTGGCGAAGTTCACGGATGTGGCGGGCCCGCCGCCGACGACGGAGGCACTGGAGGAGGAGGACCAACGCAGGAGGAGAGAGGAGGCGCAAGTCGCCATGGAGCGGGACGAGGAGCCGGAGTTCAAGGGTGAAGAGGCACAGGGCACCGGGGAGCAGGACGAGGAGCTGGTGATCGTGGCGGCGAAGGAGGCGCGTGAGGTGGGTCCACGGGAGCTGGGGGTGGCGGACAGGGCTGGGCCGAAGACGGGGGAGGTGGAAACCGGCAGGCACTGGGCCAAGGGGTGGTGCATGCGGGCAGATGCCTGCCGGTTCGCCCACCCCAAGCCGCCGGTGCCGCGGGGAGTACCCCAGGAATTACTCCTGATCCACCAGGCCATGGCCCGTGTGGGGGCCCTCAGCGTAGACCACAGCCAGGACCACCGCCGGGGCCACGGAACGTTGCTGCAGGAAGCGGTGGTAAAGGCGCAAGGAGGAGGGCTCCCGGCGGTGGGGTATGCGGTGGAGAGTGGGGGCCTGACCGAGTGGGCGGTGGCGTTGCCATGTGGCATGGCGGCCCTGCTCACTCCGTTCCCGGTGGTCCCGTGGAGGGACGTGGTCGCCGTCCAGGAAGCCAATCTGGGGTGGGTGTGCACGTGGCACACACATCCTGCCGGCATGGACCCTCGCGAGTGGCAGGCTAAGGCGGTCGTGACGTACCTGTCATGGTCGTTGCCGGCAGCGCCGGGTGCGTGGGCGCAGTGGTGGGACAGGGCGCTCAGCTGGGCAAGGGATGGTAGTGCTGTGGCGGGCTGCCCTGACCTCCCGCGCGAGCCCGTCTCAGTCCAGCCGTGGACTGTCTCCCTGCATCTCCCCACGGTGGCGGCTCGTCTTGCGGCCACGGACCCGGAGGTCTCGCTGCTGGGAGACCGAGAGGGGCCAGGGCTTCGCCTGGGCCAGGGGCTGGAAGTTCGCACCACCCGCCTCCCCAGCCCTGTGGACGGGGACATCCTGGAGGGACTCCAGTTCACACGGGCTGGCGGGGCAGATGTGTGGACCGCTGTCCATCGCCAGCTCCCAGACGCGTGGCCCAAGGTGTACCGGCCCCCTGGTCACGAGCGTCTGGTGGGAGTGGAATGGCGCGTGTGGGCCGCCAACAGCCCGTGCCCGCCGGTGGTGGTCCTGCCCAGGAGAACCAGCCACCCCAGCTGGGAGACCGTGCGGTCTTGTGGGGATGGGTGGCGGTCCGTGGGACCGATGGCCACGTCTTCACTGCCCCACGGGGCACGGTGATCGAGACCGACGGGGGGACAGCGTTGCAGCTCACGGCAGAGCCCCTGAGCACGCATGCTGTGGTGGCCGTCCTCCAGTGGGGTGCAAAGAAGCCGCAGCCCTGGCGCGATCCGGTCGCTAGGGCTGTCTGGCGAGACCTGCCGGTCCTTAAGGCCGCCGTCTGGTCAGGAGGAGCAGGGCGGCATCTCCCGGGCGCACTCCCATGGCTGCGGGGCTGCGGAGACGCCTCTCCCCCACCGGCTGAGCTGCGGGGCGCCCTGGAGCACCTGTACTCCAAGCCCAGGCACCAATTCCTGGTGGCCGCAGACCATGGGGTGGAGCTCAGCGACGACGTGGTCGCGCTGGCAGCCGACGTGGTGCAGTGCCTGGCACCCCACGCCATGATGCTCCCGAGGGAGGGGTGGGAGGGCCAGCGGCACGACCAAACCCCGGCTGCCCTCCTCATTGCGAGGTACGTCGAGCTGGGGGGCTCGGAGGCGGTGTACCTCGACCGGTTGGAGACGCCGAGCATGCGGCACTGGACGGCCCACCACCTCGTGGCCCCTGACATGCGGTTGGCCGTGGACCCGCTGGGCCGGCCTGTGGTGTCGGGGGCCCCGCCCCAGTGACCGCACACGTGGGACATGGCGGTCCGGACGATGCGCATGGCACCCAGGGGCAAGAGGACGGGGTGGCCGGGTGCAGAGCATCTGCTGGCGGAGGCCCGGGCGGCACAGGTGCAGCAGCCGGCCGGCAACACCAAGGACTGTGGCGTGTGCGCCCTTACGTCCGCCGTCGGTACCCTTCTCAGGGTGCCGAGGCCGGGCAACCTCCTGTCCGCGCTGGATAGGCGGTGGGTGGCGGCGGTGGTCCTCAAAAGGGACATGGGGCCCATCGCGCGTCTGCCGTCCCTGGGGGAGCTGCCTGCAGCGGTGTTGGATGCCCTGCCGGCGCCCCGCACGCCCTTGGACCTGGCGGACGTCCCGCACAACGTGGGGCTGCCCGGGGCGCGCATGCAACATGCCCCGCTGTGTATGGCGGCGGCGGAGGACGGGGGGATGTCCATGCTGGCGACGGTGTCCCTGCAGCACGTGCAGGACGCGATGCAGCAGCAGCGGATGCATGCCCCCAGGCCGTGGGAAGAAAGCGCCAAGCGGTGGCTCAGGGTGGAGAGCGTGCCTTCCACCCATACGGTGGGCGTGGCGGATATGGGGCGGCTGGTGGTGTTGGAGGGGGCGGAGTATTGGGGCTGTGTTCGGGTGGAAACAGGGGGACTGGAGTGGGTCGTAGTCACCGCGTGCCGGCTCAGGAGGCAGCAGTCCAGGGGCCCGGCCTGCTACCGGGTTTTCTCGGAGTGCCTCAGGGAGCTGGGGCCGGTGCGCAGGGCGCACAGGTGCACGGCCGAGGACATCCCGCCGACGCCGGCGGTCTTCGTGGAGGTCACGCGACCGCCGGCGATCCAGGGGCAGGAAGTCTGGCCCATAGCCCCGAGCAACATGTGGCAGGCTGAGCAGGCAGCTGGCATGTGTAGGGCGCTGCAGGGTCACGCGGCGGCCCTCCCCAGGGCCCCGGCAGCGCTGTCCTCCAGCAACAGGCCGGCAGCCTCGCTGTCACTGCTGCATAGCGTATCGCGAGCGTGGTGCTGGGTTGTGTCGGCATTGGAGCCCCACTCCTCGGCGCTGCGCCTGTACGATCGCGGAGAGGCCACGGTGCTCACGGTCCGCCCCGCCGGCCTGGAGGCCCTGCACCTTAGTGCACTGAGTGGCGACGGGGGTGAGGCGCTGTACCTCCAAGGGACCGTGGCAGGCGCGGCCGCGACACGCTTCGGCCGGCAGAGCGGAGGAGATGCCCTCCGCTTGGTCATGGCGGAGAACATGGGGCCGTGGCTCCGGGCGTTCTCCACGTCCAGGTGGAAGGTCGAGGGCAACGGGGAGAAGTTCGCCGACGCGTGGCGCCGCTGGGTGGAGGAGCAGTTTCCCGTGGGGGGAATGCTGCACCTGCCGCAGCCACCAAGCATGCCACCAGTACGGCCTGCGGCACCCCCGGCCGCGGCGGCGAGGCAGGCCCCGAAAGCGGCGCCCAAGCCGCGGCCCAAGAGGGGCCAGCCGCCTCAGTATGGCGGCTATGCCAACATTCGGTACGTGCTGCAGCACTTCAGTGGTGACTTGGCCACGGAGCAGCGTGGGACAAAGACGATCAACGTCTGCCCCTGGTCTCGGCTGGATGGGGCTGGCCACTGCACATGGAAAGCTGGCACGCACTGCCGGCCTACCCACCTCCACCCCAAGGACCTGCTGGACCACATCAAGCTGGACCATGCGACTCATCCGGCGCAAAGGGACCAGGCGCTGGCCATGCTGGCTGACGTTATGCCGGGGGGCCAGGCGGGGCCTTTCGCGTCGGCCCAGGCGGGGTCCAGAGCGCTCACGCTGCCCACGGGTGCCCGCCCTGCGGCGGAGCGCGGGGCGTCGCCGTCGGCGGCACGATTTGGAGCGATTGGGTCTGCAGCACGGCGTGGGGCGGTGACTTCTACGGGGAGTACGGCGGCAAGTACATCCGGCAGGCAGGCAAAGGGGGACCCCGCCGCATCTGCCGGGTCTCAGCAGGCGACGACCGCCTCGGGCGGAGGCCCACGGGGACAGGGGCCACCTCGCCGGTCGCCTGCGCCGGGTGCGGGTGGTCCCCCTGAACCTGCTGGTGGCCCCCCTCCGTCCGGTGATCCGGATCCGGCGGGGGGCCCCGATCCACAAGTGCAGCCATGAAGGGGCCCCGCCTCCGACACCCGAGCAGCGGTGTCCTGGAACGTCCAGGGCTCGATGCGGGGGGACGGCGTACCAGTGGCCCCAGGTATGCTCGACGGTGAAGCGGTGGCGGCGGGCATCATGAAGGCCGAGGGTGCCATCCTGGGCCTATTCCAGGAGACCGGCCTGCAGGACCATCAGGGTGTGGGGCACTCGGAGAACCAGTGGCGTCACCACGGGTATCATGCGTACCCAGGGGTGGATGCCCAGGCAGCGTCGGCGGCAGCGGTGCGCGGCGGGCTCTTGATTGCCCTTCGGGCGGACGTGTTCGCCGCGGAGGAAGTTCGAGATATCGTGGACATCGTGCCGGGCAAGGCCATGGCCCTCGATGTGGTGACCGCAGGTGGCACCCTCACGGTCATCAACGTCCACGGCCCGGGTAGCGGCGGCGACTCCTGGGCGTCTAAGACGTCCTTCTGGGCTGACGTGGCCATGTACGCGGCGGCCAAGAGCGCGGGTGGCACCAGGGCCGTGCTCCTCGGAGGGGACTTCAACGTGTGGCTGGAGTCCCCGTGGCACCCCACCACGAGGAGGTTCCAAGCCCTGTGGGAACAGTGTGGTTTCCACAGGGCAGGCCCGGAACGGGAGGAGGACAGGAGGCCCACGAGGGCAGGGCACCGACTAGACTCCTTCCTTCTAAACTCGCCTCTGGTCCCATGGGCGGCGCGTGAGCGCCCACACTTGGCGCCGGGGCGGTCTCCTGCGTCACTGGGGTCGGATCATGGCCCTGTGGTCCTGGACATCCCGCTGGCGGTGGCCGGCGAAGAGAGGGTCACCAGGATGGCCTACTCGCACGCCCAAGGCAGGCTGCATGCCATACGCCCGGACTCCCCGGGGGTTCGTGAGGCGGCGGCAGTGGTACTGCAGAAGGCCTGCGAGGATCGGCGGCTGCGAGCGTGGCTCTCGTCGGACCGGGACACTGCCACCATGGGCACGTCGGAGGTGCAAGCGGTCTTTGACCTGCTCTACGCCTTCCGTGATGACGTGTCCAGGGTCGCGGGAGTGCACATGCCATCGGGCGTGGACCCGCAGTACCCGTACGGGCAGGCGGAAACGGAGGCGTCTTTGGACCAGGTCCTCTCAGATCAGTAGGCCCTGGCCTGGCGCGCCCATGAGCTGTGGTAACGGGACGCGGCGGCGGCCGGACTCCACTCCCAGGAAGCAACTGCCCTGCTACAGCACCTCCGGCGAGTGGACCCCGACCTGTCCCCCGCCTCGGTAGAGGACCTACGTGCCGCGTTGGACCAACAGCTCCAACAGCTAGAGACACGCGTGGAGGAGCTGCGGGGTGTCCTCAGGAGCAACAGGCGCCGGTCCATCAAGGACTATTGGCGGGGCAGGGTACCGGGTCTGCAGCTCCGATGGACGGCGATACGGGGGGCCATCAACGTCGTGAACTATGCCCCGTCAGGCCTATGGTCCGTACGCGTCCGCGAGTCGGAGAAGGTGCTCTTGGAGGCCTCGGACGTCATTGGCGAGGTCCAGAGGTATTGGGAGGCGCTGTACGCCAAGCGGCCAGTGAACCTGCCGGCCTTGGAGCGGCTGGTCCGGGCCAACATTCCCAGGGGGGTGCCGGAGGAATGGAGGTCGGTACAGGACTACACCCTGCAGGACCTCAAAAACGCCGTGAGGCAGGCCGTGGCGGACGACAAAGCTCCGGGGTGCAACCGGGTCACGGCTGCCCTCATAGCAGAGCTGCCTGAACCGGTGCACGGGCTCCTGGTGCACGCGTACAGGGCAATCCTACGGGGTGCAGACGTCCCGGAGTCCTGGCACGAGGCCATTATATGGCTGATGCCCAAGGGCACAGCCACGGGCAACCTGGACGAGTACAGGCCGATAGCGCTGGGGCAGCAAGACATGCGAATGCTCATGACTCCCCTCATGCGGAGGTTCACAGCTGTTCTGGCACGCAAGGGACTGGCTGCGGACTGGCAGTTCGGAGCCATGCCGGGCTCCACGGCGGCTGCCACGGTGTTCCTGGCCCAGCGCAGGCTACACCGTGGGCTGGAGGAAAACCACGTCCTAGCCTTCGATGTGTCAAAAGCTTTTGACACAGCGCCGCACGGAGCGCTGGCGCTCCTCTTGCCCCACATGGGTGTCCCGGAGGAGCTCATCAGGCTCTTCCACACCCTCAGCTGCGGGTCTCTGGTGCGCATCGTCACCGCGCACGGCCCGACGCCGAGCATACGGCTCCACAGGGGCCTGCGGCAGGGCAGTGCGGAGAGCGCAGTGCTCTACCTCCTCCTCTTGGAGCCACTCATGCGGAGCCTTGCCTGCAAGGCGCGGGGAGATGCTCGCCATGCGGTGCCACCCGTGGTGCAAGCGTACTGTGATGACCTCTTGTTGACAGCGCACTCCCTGCCGCAATTCCTGGAGTATGCGGCGGCGATAGCGCGGTATCTCACGGATATGGGCATGTCCCTCAACATCGGCAAATGCGCCTATGCCAATACTGCTCGCATCCATTCGATAATGGTATACCTGAACCCGGGCAACACGGCGGCCCCATGGGTATGCTTACGTGCCAAGGGCACGGTACCATACTTGGGCCTGCGCCTCGATCCCAGGGGGATGGCGACCATGAAGGAGAAGCATGTACTCCGGTGTGAAGCTCTGCTGGGCTGGTGCAAGAACACGTTAGGGCCGGCGTCGGTGCCTCATGAGGTGATGGCGGCTGTGGTTGGAGGCATCGTGCGGTACCCGGCGCCCTACCTGTCCGACACGGCGGAGGCGGTGATCAAACTGAATACTGCCATCAAGGCTGCGGCCCTGCAATTCCAGAAGCTGCCCAAGGACCTGTCCAACGTGGCAGTGCGGTCGGGTCATGGGTTACGGTTGGCGGATGTCCAGGTTATCTGCCGCGACTCCGTCGTGGCGACCATGGCTCAGCTCACCCACCACAGGTCGACGACAGTCCGGGATGAGCTGCGGGCCATGCTCCGGGACATGCACGTGCAGTACGGAGTGTGCGGGCAGTTCATGGTGCCCTCTGCGTCATTCGCCACGCACGCTGGCAATATGTGGGTGGACAGGGTACTCCGGGCGATGGGGACGTTGCGCGTAGGACTTCTCATGCCATCGTCGGTGTACACGTGTGTACACGCCCATCTGCCGCAAGTGCAGTGGGAGGGGCGGAAGTGGGTGTCCTAGTCCTATTCCTTCAAGGGTAGGGACATCTGCGTTCTCTCGGGGCCCCGCACAGATGCGACGGTGCAGTCCCTGACTGATCCCGCAAATGACCTCCTGCATGCGCGGCTCCCCTGTCCTGCGCCTGGGCACTGGGCTGTCCAGCTTCAGGAGTGCCATGAGGACCACCTGCACCTTCCGCACGCGGGAGTAGGGCCCCATCAGCTGGACCACGTGTGGCTCACGGGGCTCCGCGACGTCTTCCGGCCGCAGCTGCCCGGTCTGTTGACTCACCGGCTAATACACCCGGTGCGCCGAAAGAAGGCCAGCAAACGCAATAGACAGTCCACTGCGGGGGACGTGTATGTGGTGGGCGGATACAGGGAGGAAGGATGGGACCCAGCCAACCCGGGGCTGTCCATGCCGTTCGTCCCGCTAGCCGCCCTCCTGTTTCTATTGGGGGACGTCTTTGAGGGCTACCAACAGCAAGACGATCCGGCGTCCGTCCCCCTACTCACTCCTCACGCCGGGGGCGGCATAAGCCCGCCACCACTGTGGGTTGTGCACGGGCGGCCAGCGTTTTCCAGGGCATGCGCGGCGGTGCACGGGTGTGGCGAGTGGGCAATCGTCCTTCTGCTGCCAACAGGCCCTATCCCGGATCCGGATGAGTACTCGGTCCCGGAAGTGGTCCGGATGTCCAACGTGCCACACGATCCGCACGTCGCCGTCACGTCGTTGCGTGATGGGGGCGCAGTGGAGCAGGGGTCTGTGGTGGTATACCAGCCTTCCTGCTCCGCAACAGTTTGGGGGGCGGAGTATACCACCGCCCTGGACGCCATAAAGTCAGTCTGCGGGTGTGACCTGGCCTGGAGACCACATGCGGTATATCGACCGAGGGTGGTCCTGTCCCTGGAGCTCACGGCCTCCAGCGCGGCGTCCCTAGGAAAGGTGGTGCAGAGCCCCCACTCCGACGTGGCGTGGCTGGAGCCCCACCGGTACTGCTGGGTGCCGGTGGCGACTAAAGTCACATCGTCTGACGCGTCGCCCCAGGGAGACGACGCCACAAACGTGGCGGTCGCCAGCCACGGAATCCCCACGTGGACGGGTGCCATCTACGGCACGGTCCCGGAGGCAAAGATCATCGGCGCGGCGGCGTACCTCTTGCACACGCCTCCGTCAGCATGCACGGTACACCCGGTGGATGCGTCCGTCATAGGAGCACATCTCCGCAGGGCGCAGGAGGCCCTGTACCGTGGCATCAAGGGGCCGACATCACATTTGGTCAATCAGCACGCACTGAGCTGGATAGTGGAGAGGCTGCGGCGGCTACCGCGCCGAGTTGGGGGGCCGCACCACTGGGTGGTGAGGCAGAGCTCGCACTTGGCGGCGGTCCCGCTCGAGGCGCCGGACTCTGCCGCAGCCCGTGCAATGGCCCCGCCTGTCCATCTCGTCCTACCAAAGGAGCACGCCATCCTCTTAGTGTCGGGGGATAATGGAGAGCTCGAGCCGTGTGTGCCATCCATGCAAGCCCTTCAGCAAGTCCGGGAGATGGAGTGGCGTTCGCTAGCGGCACGCACCAGGGCGCACACGCCACTGGCTGGCGCCTGCGAGGCGATGCCCCTGGGAGCTGTGCACCACGGCCCAACGCACAGAAATATGCTGCGGGCACGTGACGGTCGCTTGTCCACCATGCAGGTCATGCGACGGTGGAGACAGAAGTTCACGCGTATGGCAATACCGGCCCACCCCTGTATCTTCTGTGGGGGGCCGGAGGAGGACATTGGCCACATGCGCCTACTGTGTGCGCGGGACGAGGAGGTGGCTGGGCTCCTGTGCAGGCGTGTGGAGGAGTTCACGGCGGAGCTACCTCTGACAGGGCGGTGGAGTTCGTGGCGTGGAGGGAACACGGCTGCAGGTGGACTGAATCCGTGATGGCGGGTGTCGTCCCCGGGGACCTGAAGCGGCTGTTCGCTGCGGTGCGAGCGGCGTCGTCCCGGGGCCCTGCCAAGGCCAGGCTCTTTGTGGAGGACATGGTCCAGATTGGGGAAGATGTGTATGCCCGCATGAACCATCGGCTCACCCAGATCATGCAGCTGCCGATGCAAGATCGAAGGAGGGCGGTATACGCGTTCCTGCGCGGTGACACACCCTTCTGCCCGCCGGCAGGGAGGATCCAGCAGCGTCCGCCGTGGAACCCGTTTGCCGGCCTCCCCGGCGACCTGCGGGCAACCTTTCAGAGGGCACCGCTGCACGCACTGCTAGTGTCACGGTCGTGCATCGCGCATGAAGAGGCCATGTCCTTGTTCCCTCACTGGATGGCGGCGGTGGCGCAGGCCTTCGACCTGTGGATCGGCTCCTGGGTGGCGCGGGACATCACGACATTCAGGGAGTGGTCCCGCGTGGTGTCGGCGCAATCGTGGGCCCAGGTGCGTAGTACCATTGTGAGAAGCCCTGACGGCCAGAGTGATCCCTGGCTTCAGGTGTACGCCAACCATACAGCTGTGGGGAACGTCATGGGCTCGCCTCGCGAGGTGCTGCCGGTCCTTCAGCAACCTCTGTGCAGTCTCCCAGTCCTGGCGGTGGCTGTCGTACTTGACCTGGGTACGCCGTGGCTGTATGACCGGCAGCTGCGACGAGCCATACCAGCGGTCACGGAGCAGCGGTCCATGGCAGTGTTAGTGGGCTCCAAGCAGCTGGCACGGGTACAGGGCGACGACGCGCAGGGCCACGTCACCGAGGCCATGTTCTCTCTGCCAGAGGGGGACGACCACGTGGCTGCCGATGCCCGTCACACCCTTGACACCCTGGGCCTCGAGGCAGTCATTGAGGCTCGGGCGGGAGGACAACGCTTGGTTCTGGCTTCCGCCAGGGGCCCGGAGCAAGACGGGGTTGATGTCATCGGGGAGGTCTTACGGGACTACGGTTGGGAGCTCATGGCGCATGGCACACACAGCCCCAAAGTGGCGCGGTGGCCCCGGCTGCTTGAGAGCCCGCCGGTGATGCCCGACGTGCGACCGATACTCCGCCCGGTGTCCACGTGGGAGGAAGCGAGGCGCAGCCTCCTCAGTTGTGCCACAGCACGCACGCTGGCGGGTCCTTTGCTCGGACTCCAGGACGCGGGCTGTGATGTGTGGCAGGACCTGTGGTCGCAGTGTTGTGATGGTAGCTGCGTTCCGTCGCGGTCTGTGCTTCCGCGGCGATGCCAGGGGTGCAGGGAAACGGTGTCAGTTTGGGTTCATCAGTGTGCCTCCGTCCCGCTATGCGGGACATGTAAGGAGCGTGCCGATAGGGGGTGGCCCAAGGCGAGGTGGGCACTGCGGCACTGTGGACAGATGTCCTCAAGTGCCTGGAAGACTATCCAGGGTGGCATGAAGAGCGTCCGAGTGGAAGGGGTACGGTGCCCTGGTGCGCCGTCTGCGGCCCTGCCCCTGATGCTGTGGTGGGCGGCTCTGGAGGGCGACTCACGGATACTCTGGTTGTGGCATCACGGAGGAAATGGTGACGGCGTGGTGGGGGCCGGGGGTGCACATTGATGGGGTTAGGAATTGTGGGTGCACCTGCTACCGTCCCTACGCTGGACGCAGCGGAGGGGGTAGCGCGTGAGAAGCAGTGCCTTCACGGCCTGATTGTGCGGTACTGGCAGGCGGCGTATGACGGCCAACGCGATGTGACAGGTCGTGCCGGCCTGATGGTGAGCCGTACTGCCCCCGTGCATGAGGGTCGGACAGGGATGCTTCACCCGCCTGCCCCAGGTCGCCGCATACAACAGTGAGGTGTCATGGGTCGTCCCGACCAGGGTAATAAGGCCCAAACCCCTGTAGGGTATTCCCATGGCACCGGGGTCTCTACTGGCGGCCCGGCTACGGCAGTGTTGGGAGTGGTTGCTCGGGATACACCGGGGGTGCACGGAGTTGTCTGGGGGTTACGGCGTTACGGCGCCCCCTGGGAGTGTTACACGGGGTTGCGGGGACAGCCTGCATGCCCCAGGGGCGGCGACGAGGCGAAGATGTGTGCGTAGAGGGATATGACAGCGGGGTCGTCAGGTGGACAGTATGGCGGGCGCCCTGGAGACGGCGTGGCAGCCTGGGAGGAGCACTCACGGGGGGCACGTGGAGTTCAAGGTGACGGTGTACTGGCGTCCTGGGGGTATACGCGGCGGTAATGGGGTCCGTACGGTGGGGGTACGCGGCGGTACTGGGGAACCGTACAGTGGGGGAGCAGCGGGGATGCATGGCGGTACTGGGGTGTCCCCCTGACCCCTCTAACAACTCAAGGGGAGCGTGGGGGCATCCCCTGTCCCCGTTGACAAACTAGAGGGACCGTGCCTGCGGGCATGTACATAGTCTAACGTCTGACCATGGCCTTGTGGTCGCGGTGGTGCGTGTCATGGCGGCTCGCGGGTGGCGTCGGCGTGGCAACAGCGGTACTGCGTGGCGTCGTAGCGAAGTGTATGCGGTCGCCTCACCACTGTAACGGCTTACCCCTGGGGGGCGCCAGTCCGGTCGGCTAGAGGCGAGGAAGGAGGGAGAGCGGCATGCTGAGTGGTCCGGGGGGTGACGCGCGGGCCAATGCTATAAGTAGGCTCGCCACGTCGTCGGTGGGGGCCGAACCTGCGGCCTGGCCGCTGCTGTGGCGGAAGAGGCGCAACCACGGGAGCTGGCCAATCAGTGCAGGTAAGGGTCAAGGGTAGGCGCCAGGGCAATGTATGTGGGCCAGATGAGGTGCACCTGGTTGCCACAGCCCGGGGCGAGCCTATGGTGGGTACCCCTGCAGGGGGTCGATAACCAAGCTACGGCACCCACCACCCCGAATCCCAGCCAGCGATATTCACGGGTTGCGCCACTCCCGTCGCGTAGCGGCCGGCGTCCCCCCCTGTAGACCCTCAAGTTATATTATACGTGGGCAAGTGGATGCCTCAAAGCTCATTGGGTGCTGGCCCCTGACATGGAGTGCCGGCATGGTATATATCTGGGGTGTGGGAGCAGCTCAGGGCCACGGGGACGTGGAATTGATACCGTGTTTCTGTACTATACTAGGGGGCTGGTGCGGTGGGTCGGCGGCGTACATTGTGGGGACATGGGGGCGATGAAAGCTGAGGGCCAGGCTAGGCTGGAGCCTCCCAGAAATCCTAGCTATGCACATACGGGCTATTGCGTGCTGGCAGAGGGATACGTGGAGTCACGGGTGGTGGGCAATTTCGAGTACGCAGACGGGAATGGATTCCGTGGGGTCACGGGTGATGGACGTCTCCACGGTGGCGGGGGTACGCGAACGACGGAGGGTCAGCTCTCGCTTCGCCGCATGCGTGCTGCTTTGTTTCTTGGTTGCCGCTTTGCGACGGACAGAGAAGCCCTTGCTTTCTACTTGTTGCGATGCTGCTGCGTTGCTTTGCCTTGCCCCCTTACCCCCGGCGAACAAACGGGCCGGCGCCCGTCGCCGTTGCTAATGCTAACGCTATGCAGTTGCCACTGCCCCCAAAGCCTGGTTGACCGGTATCCCCGGTCCTCTGGGTCCTCCGTCGTGCTGTGACCCACGGTATCGAGCGAGGCAGGAACCACCTGTCGGCGCGAGATGCCCGGTAACTCCAGTAGACGGCATGATAAGTGGTTATGACTAGGGCTATGACTATGACTATATATATATATATATATGTATATATATGTATATATATATATATATATATATACATATATATATATATATATATATATATATATATATATATATATATATATTTTATATGTCAGTATGTATGTATGTATGTACTGTTCACCTATTTTCGGTATGCTGTGCTCAAATCATTAGAATCAATGATGCAGTCAGATTGGAGTTCATGATCTCAGGTGCCCCCTTCCTTGGCCCTAGTGGGTCAGGGTGAGGAAGGGATCCAAGGGAAGGCATTGGTGGCAATGGTATGGGGTATTGGTGGGTTTTGTGACGCAGCCCTAGAGACCCAAATCAAATCCAATATATGTAATATTTGACCAAAAGATAATTGATGAAACCAAAGTTGCTGCTTTTTGCGGGGGGTTAGGGGCGTGGCTTTGGCAAATTTTCACCGCCATGGGATGCCTTCTGTGTTTGTCGGCCATTTTACCCCAAGGGTGGGTGGTTGGGGGGTCCATCCGTGTTGGTGTGCAAAAATATTCAAATGGCGCTCGCCTTTTTGACGTTAATTTTTGGCTTAAACTTTGCAGATTTTAAATATTATTGGATTAAAAATTAAACCAAGAGAATTTAAACCAACTTTCCAAAAGTGAAACCTCCCTACACACGCTCAAAAACACATAGAACATACCCGTTAGCCAGCGTGGCTCATGTCCTTGGCCATTTGGGCAATAGTTCACGTGCTACACCTCTCAGGAGCCCGTTTCCGGGTCCCATAGTGCTGGGGTACCCTGGGTTGCGGTGGGGGGGTTAGGTGGGTTCGTGGGGGTGCTTTGGTTGGGTTGTGGGTTTTCTTGGGGGTTAGTGAGGGGTTTAGCGGGCTTCGTTGGGGGAGGGCGGGTTGGTGGTGGCGGTCTTGCCCTTGCGCACTTGCTGAAGGTGCGCCTCCGCGGCTTCGGCTGTGCCGAAGATGAGGTGGTGCTGCACCAAATAGAGCTTGGGGTTGTTTAGGTACTTCACCCAAACAACCACGCTCTTGCGGGTGTGGACACGAGTGACGGTGCCCACCTCTACCCGGCCCCCGCATGGGACGTGGGCGGTCGTCCCCACAAGGGGATCGTTGGGTTCCCCGTCCCTCCTCCTACTTCTCCCCCCGCCCCCTGCTTCTTTCCCACCCCATGCCTCCTTCTTCTCCCCCCCATCTCTTTCGGGGCGGGGACGGCTTTTGTCTTTGGGGAGGGGATCCTCGCCGGAGGAGGACAAACAAGAAGAGGCGGGGTGTTCGGACTCGTCGTCAAAGTCCGACTCAAACCGCTTCCTCTTCTTGCCGGTGGTGGCTCTGCCACCCTTGCCTTTCTTGGGGGGGGCGGGGGGGCTTGGGCTTCGAAGGGGGGGGGGGGGTGCTTGCCCCCTTCCTTTCCTCCTTCACCTCCTTTGCCCCGTGACCTCCCATCTCCCGCAAAATCCTCCCTCCGCGAAGTGTGCCCATTGACTGGGCTTGTGGGGCCTCGATGGGCCCCACAACTCGGAGCACATGCGGCCGCGCTCCCACTCCTTCATGCCGCGGAGCACGGGCAACCCAAGCGTTGCAAGCCCCCCAACCCCGCACTCTTCTCCCCATCCTTGTCGTTCCACACAACACGGATGGGGAGAACATCCTCGCCGCACACCACCAAATCCTTCACCTGCAACAAAATAGGTGGAGGCCGTGGTGTGGCAGAGAAAATGAATTTTTAGGACTACTGCGTTAAAATTTTTGTCGTTTACTTTTTAACGTTCATCTTTAATTTTTGCAGCGCCGCTCAAAAATTCAAAAACTAAACCAAAAGTTTTGAAAGAAGCGTCAAAAAGGTTAAACAAACGCACGTGCACACACGCACATACACACATACCTTGTGAAATTGTGCACACCCCTAGGCATGTAGGACCCCCATCGTCAACCAGAAGTTGGAGGCCGCGGTGGGGTCCACGGGGCCGGCGGCGGCGGCGGCGGCGGCGTTGGCGGCGGCCGCAAGGGGTGCCGTCCAAGTGACGGCAGCCAACCCCCGCGTGGTCCGGGACCCACTCACAAGCCCCTCATAGGTGTGTTGAGCCCCGGGATATTGGGGGGGGGGGGGGGCGGGAAGGGCCGGGAGGGCAGGTCAGACCGGTGCAACATGCACCAATTTGCCCTGCCGCCACTGTTGGCTCCGAGCCAATGGCCACCAAGTGTAGCAGGCACACCACGTAGTGGCCGGTGCCAAAATTGACCCCCCCCGTGGGTCCCTCAAAAGGTTGAGGGCCCCCAACGTCCCCGAGCTGACCCTCTCCCCCATGGGGGACATTGGACCGCCCGGCACTGGTTGCTAGCTCTGGGCACCCCCTTTAGCAGGATCTTTCCGCCACTCCCCCTTGCCCTCCCCATTTTTCCCAATTGGGCACCGAAAAGGTCGGCGCATCACCCACTGCAAGGTGTAGTGAAGCTGGTTTGGGTCAGAAAAAATTTGTTGGCTTGGCCCACAGCACCGGTCAAGGACTTGGGCAAACCGGCGGGCAGCGGCTGCCTTGCGGCCGACCTCGAAGTCGTTCCCGAGGGCCTTTTGCAGGCCCTCCGGGAGACGTAAAACAAAGGGTTGCAGGGGGGGGGGGGGGCTGATCCAAGACCACATCCCCATACTCATCCCCATCCCTACCTTCACCCTCCGGCACCATACCTCCCCCTCCTGCCCCTTCACCTTGACCGCCCCCCTTGTCCTTGGATGGCCCTCCTCTCCTCCTTTGCCCTCGTCGTGTCCTCCCTCGCCTTGCACTGCTCCTCCTTCTCACGCCGCTAGTCTTCCTTCACTTTGAGGCGGCTCTCACAGGAGGCGGCGACAGACCACCCCCCCTCCCCCTCCGGGCGTTGGGAACCGCTGGCTGCTGGAGCTGGAGGACCTTGAGCTGGAGCTAGAGGAGCTGGAGCTACTCCCCCAAGGGGTGCCCCACCTAGCTGCAGGCGGTCCTCCACTTTTTGCGTCTGAGCACAAAAACAGATGCAAAAAATCACCTAGGGTTGAAATTGGTTACTTCATTTTCAATTCTTCATTTTTAGTATAAATTTTAGATATTAAACGGCGACGTTAAAATAAACCCGAAAATGGCAATGCCCTTGTTAAATCGTAAACGAAAAACAGAAAGTGCGCTCGACAAGCAAGCAAAAAGACACACACGCAAGCACATACCACTCTATTGGTCATTTTCTCCATCATTTTTTCCATTATCGCCTCCATCGTCGCCGGGACCATGGATATGGTTGACAAGAGGCAGTGATGCAAGGGAAAGAGACATTGCCGGGGGGCTGTGAATAGACATGAGCGTGGCCATTGTACATGCGGCCACATGGGGGGTTCTTAGGGGCCTAAGGGGGAGATCAAATTTCAAAAACCACCACTCCCAAACTTGCAAAACAACCTGCGCCTCCCTTTCTAGTGAGGTGGCCCCCAGCATCCCCCCCCCCCCCGCCAGGCCGTGTGATCGTTGAAGTCCATTTTCAAAATGGCGTTTACACTTTACGACATGCGGGCAAACCGCGCCAAACCCCACCCCAAACGGGCCGCATTAGCCATCGTTGTCGTCTCATCCTCCTCCAAGAAGAGGAGGTAGTTGGATTGGCAGGCGGCCTTTCATCAATGTGCACGGTAGTCCGGCGTGACAAGAGGCGCCCCAAGGTCAATGACAGGGCGCGTGGCGCTGCACAAATCCCGACGTACATCCCTCCCGGCAACAACGGCTTGCCATTCGGGGTTCTCCGGTGCATAGGCCAATAGTTGGCCCATCTCCTCCCACGCAAGGAAGAGGGCCCTAGTCTCCTCCCCGTCGGATGCGGCGGAGGCACCCAGCTTCACCCCCGTGCGTGCCCAGTACAGCAACCGTTGCACAGCCTCGGCATTCTCCTTGGGGAGTGCCTTCAGGCACACGTCAACAAAAGCGACCTCGAGGCGGGCGATGGCCATGCAACAACGGAGGTTGACATAGGAAAACCCAACACCGGTCAACCACGATGTGAGGTTCCGCTATGCACGCCCCATTATCCAAGCTCCGACCCACCACGTGATATTGGCGACGGGCGGCCGCCTTGTTGGCCAAAGGCCGGCGCACGTCCACTGGCAACCACGTCGCCATAGTGTAAGTAGACCCAGGGGGGGGGGCGTTTCCGCGAAATTTGAGGTCATGCCGTTTTGCCTAAAATTGGCCACTTCGAAAAAAGGGGGGGGGGTTACCCCTTTTGCGCGCAACTGAAACTTTCCAAAACGCGCCGCGGGGGGTTACCTTGGATGTGCACAAGTGCGTATTTGCCCATTTTTTGGGCATGCAGAAGGAAATTTGGGGGTGTCTTGCTTCAAAAGTGACGGATCTTTGCACGCTTACTTGATGCTGCTGTTTCACATATGAAGTGTGGCAGGGACGCAGTGGCCTAAGGGGTTAGCATACAACAACGGAGGCGTCCACTGTACCTCCTCACCAATGCAATGGTGGTTGTAGCCGCCCACACCCCCTGCCGGGGGGGCCATGGACGATTTCTCTTCGGCGCGGCCCAACACCGAAGAGGGTGCCTCACTGGGTGCCCAATCCTGCCAGACGTACGTTTCGTCACGTTTCGCGTTTCGCGTCACCGCTTCATGGGGTGCCCAGTCCCACAATACGGTCGTTTCGAATCGTTTCGCGTTTCGGATCACCGCTTCATGGGGTGCCCAATCCCACAATGCGGTCGTTTCGAGTCGTTTCGTGTTTCACGGGGTGCCCAATCCCGGAACTTCGGTTGTGCCACAACAAGTACATCGTCTGTCATGCTATGGTTGTGTGTTGTTGTGTGTCTCGCGGCAATGCGCGGAACCGCATGCACTTCGCACCCCCCGAAAAACGCGCACATCTCCCTTTTCCCCAACGTCGTCCAAAGCGATACGGTGGTGCAGCGTGACCCCCCTTGTCCCTACATCCTCAGGTTGGCACGGGGGAAGCTGCAAGTGCTTCGCTCCACTTCATGAAATAGGCACCAGACACATTGATGCTGCCAGGCAACTTCAGGACCGTCGTTGCTTGTGGTGGCTTTATCGAACACGTACCCAACTGCGGTGCGTTGAGCGCGTGAGCAGCCGTGGCAACGCAACAAGTCCGCAACAAGTTGTATTGCGTGGGTGCCAAAGTGCCGCACGTAGCAACAAGGCCCAATAGCAACGCACAAGACGATCGACTAGTTTGATCGCCAAGAACGCGGAGGGTGGTGGCGTCGTGCTTGCAAATGATCCAATTGCATGTGAGGTCACCCAAACGGACAGGCAAAATTTCTGAGGCATGTTGCTGAGCCATTAGACCCAACGTTGTGATGTGAGAAGTGGGGGCTGGAAGACACACAAGGCAAAATTGTTCGAGGCTCCGTCCTACGCCATAAAGCCTGCCAAAAACCCCCTGTCACAAAGATTCAACTTCCACGTGCTAACCGTTGGTGTCCGGGGGGACCATCAAACAAAAGGGGACAAAATCCAAATTGGCCAGATGTTCCTAAGCAACGCAAGCTGGGGGCAAAATCATAAGGGGCCCAGTTGTGGGCAAGGTGGCTATGTCACCCCTGCCGTCTCGGGGATCCCCACCGCTTCGGAGCGGGGGAACAAAATCAGAAGTGGCCCACTTGTGGGCAAGGTGGCTACGCAACCCCTGCCGCCTCGGGGATCCCCACCGCTTCGGAGCGGGGGGACAAAATCAGAAGTGGCCCACTTGTGAGCAAGGTGGCTACGTCACCCCTGCCGTCTCAGGGATCCCCACCGCTTCCGAGCGGGGGGACAAAATCAGAAGTGGGCCACTTGTGGGCAAAATGGCTACGTCACCCCTGCCATCTCGAGGATCTCCAACGCTTCAGATTGGGGCGACAAAATCAGAAGGGGCCCACTTGTGGGCAAAATGGCTACGTCACCCCTGCCGTCTCGGGGATCCCCACCGCTTCAAAGCGGGGGGACAAAATCAAAAGTGGCCCACTTGTGGGCAAGGTGGCTACGTCACCCCTGCCGTCTCGGGGATCCCCACCGCTTGAGAGCGGGGGGGGTTATTTAGAAGTGGCCCACAAAGGGTCAAAAATGCTATATAGTGGTAGTGTGAGGTGTGCTAAGCAAACCCTTCGCACAAAAAAAGGGGGGGGTTTCGGTTACGTGAAAACCCTACTTTTGCCTAAAATTTTGGCCAACGAAGAAAGGGGGGGGTTATGTAAAACCCCCCATGCTGTCGTTCTCCGCAGAAACGCCCCCCCCCCCTGAGTGAACCCCACTTGGGGCGAAATGGACACCCCAATGTGGCGGCAAATAAACGGCTGCTCACCCCCAAGGACCAGCGCAACCGGCACCCAACGGGTTGCCTAATGGAAACTTTTGCGGTCGTGAATCCACTGAACACCTACAAAAAAAGTGTGCATTGTTATCTGTGCGGAACGTTTTCGTTTAAATTTTAGCTTGAAATTTCATTTGGTTTAAATTTCAAACGAATTTTGGTTTTTAAACGCGGAACTTTGAAACGAAACGAGCCCGAATTCAATGCAACACAAAAGCGACAAGTACGTCAAGGCGCTCGGCCCAAATAGTGGCCAAAGCGCCCATGTCTTTGTCGCGGCACAGGGCCATCCCAATGACCTACGGCTAGGTCAGTGCGCCGTACCGTTAGCCGTGGTTAAGGAGCCCAATGGACAATTGTGTCCAACTTCCACCTGCACATGGGTAAGAATCCCTGCGCACAATAAAGGTGAGGGGCCGGCCCCAATCAATGGTGTCCACTGGTGGTGGAAGCGATTGAACGTAGTGGGCCCAAGAGTGCTCGGTCCAACTACGGCCACTAGCGGGTGGGTCGTCCACGATTGCGGGGGGCCGCAACTCTAGCGGCTTAGCCATATCCTTCCATGTGTCCAACAAGGCTTGCCCGCAATGGGATAGGTCGCGGGAAAGTGTGGCCCGTAGCAGTCAATCCCTCGCCGGGTCATGAACTCGGAGAGGTGGCGGAACCCCGTCTTTGTGACATTGAGGTCCCCGAGTAGCCCAATAAACTCGGGCGGGTGGGGGAAGGAGGGAGGCTTATTGCTTCACCGCCTCCAGTTGCTTTGTACGAATAAGGGAGGGGTAGCCAACGTCCGTGGCTCCGCCCATTGGCTCTTGGCCAAGGGAGATGAGGCCACGCACTCACCAAGGAGTTGGGAGACCAAAGGATCCGGCAAACTCTTGGCTCCACTCAAACGCACAAGCGTCATATTACCCTCGAGAATGGCGTCCCGAGGGAAAGGCATAACAAGTGCTGTACAAGAGAAAAGGGTGTGCGGAGTGGATTGGAGGTGGACGCAAAGAAAAGGACTAGCGGTTGGAGACCCAACCCTTAGGCAATCCAACATCTCTACACACCCGTTGTGCAACATTCTACCACATAAAACCCCCTCGAGACCACAGCATACACATGTAATTGACATTGCAAATAATTTAAAATCTAGAAAATTCCAGGTATTCTCGTTTACCGTGTTACAATTTACCAGCTTCACATTTACCCCCTTTCAAAAATTAAAAATTGAAAATTTAACATATTGGATGTAATATTGGTCTTTGAGGAGAGAGCGCCATTTTTCGATTTTAAGTCTATTTTGGGGGATGCCGTGACTCGGTAAGAAGACCCCAATTCAGAAACTTGGAATGGTCATGGCAACCTGCCACTATCTCAAATGCTTCAAAAAGGTTTTTTTGAATTCTCGACCCCAAAGTGGGGGGCGAATGGCTAACTCCAGGCCAACCTTGGCCCTTGGTGCCCTGGCGCGGGGGGAAGGGGGGGTGGCGTCTACTTCTCCCATATATTGCTACAGCTCGATCTCCTTAAGTCTAGCTGACAACAAGCAAGCAAGGAAGCGACTAGCCAGCCACCATCACTTTTGTTTTGTGTTTTGGCTAGTCGTTCGCCTCATTGCTGCGGCTCTACTCTACTCCAGCCGCTGTGGAGCCTAGGAGGTGGCCTTGCCAAATCTAGATTTCGAGCCAAAAGCTCTCCGGTGGCGCCCCAGGCTCGGGGCGCCAAGTTGGGAGGTGCCCTCCCAAAATTACGCATTTTGTGCCCCAAAACCGGTCTTTTTTGGCCCAAAACTACCCTCATACCAGGTCAAAATGGACAAACGAAGGGAAGTGGTTACTGCACTTCACGTGCGCCTTCATTGCCCCGTGATAGAGACCCCTTTTTGGCCCACTAAGTCCACGATATGTCCCAGAGACGCCCCAAAAATGGCCCAAATTGGCCAAAATTGCGCTTAGTGTGTGGCAACAAGCCCCAAAAACCGAGAACGGGCCGTATCTTGGGCTACGTAGCTCAAATCCTGAGACCGAGGTCACCTAATCCACCCAAAACCACCCCTTTCTGTCATTTCCAAGCCTCATAATCGCCCAATAAGACACCCTGAACTGTATACCCGTGGTCATTTGGCAGAGGCACAGGGCACCTCGGGATGTGCACGGTGGTGGCCAACGGTGGGTCCACCAGGGTTCCCGTGGAGGAAAAAATCAGTTTTTTCCAAAGCTGTTCCTAGACTCATAAGGGTGCTCAAACAAGTGCTTTGAGCCCATTTTGAGCCCGTGGTGACGCGTTTTGGCATATGGAAAATCCCAACGTGCCTTGAAAAAGGGCCGTTTTGGGACCAAGGACGGTTGAGGATGGGGCAAAAATATGTTTTTCCAAAGGTGATCCTGGAACATTTGGGGTGTACAAACATGTGCCTTTAGCCCGTTTGGAGCCCGTGGTGACGCGTTTTGGCCCATGGAAAACCCCAAAGTGCGTTGAATGAGGGCCGTTTTGGGACCAAGAATGGGGGAAATGGGGGAAATGTGCATTTGTTAAAAAGCGATCGTGGATCAATCGGGGTGGAAAAGCAAGTGACATGACCTCCACAAGAACCCTTGGCCGCTTGAGGCTCCGTGGCGTTCTTCTTGCCCGCACAACACCTGTTGGCCGCTTGGGACTCCGTGTTCTGCAAAAGAACCCTTGGCTGCTTGGCACTCTGTGGTGTTGGTCCTGTCCTTGTTGGCTTGGGGACTCTGCGGTGGTCTTCTCTCCTCAACAAGAGCGTTTGGTGGCTTGCGACTCAGGAGTGTTCAAACTTGACACGGTTGCCGCCTAAAGCCTAAGTGTGGTGCGCTTTTCGAATCGCTTCATCAACGTGGCACGCAACTACGCCTGCCGCCGACGGATGGTAGGTTGAGATACTTGGCTAAGGAGCTTGATGAACTCTGCCACTAGGTAGTCAATGTTTGTGTCCAACCATTGTTGCAACTCCTGCTCCCAAAACTTTGACATGGTGTGAAATAGAAGGTAATTCCGTAAAGAGTACACCTTTACCCCAAGTCCAACCGCGGAGAGCAAAGAAAGACAAAATAGTTGATAACAAAGTCACATCGTGGGGGCATACATAGATAACAAGGATTAGAACGTTGCTTGACAAGTTGCAATGCGAGTTTATTGCGCAATGTTGGTAACCCTTCTACTTGTAGAACCACAAACCAAAGACAATGGCAACGTGTTGCTTTGTGTTGGTGGGCTTGTAGAACCTCAAACCAAAGCCCGTGGCAATGTGTTGCCTTGTGTTGGTGGGCCTTGCCCTCCCCAAAGAATGAGCCACATTCCTACGCACTAGTACCCAAGCCCAAACATAACCTCACACTTGCTAGTCTTGGAAGAACAAAGCATGCGAATAGCAAACACGGTAAGATACTATTGGTCCCTCTTGTACAAAACACTCCACAACGGTTTTTTGATTCCATAGAGGGGCCAAAATGGCTTGAAGGAGGCTGAAAATGGGCTCATTTCACTTGTTTGTGCACCCCAAATAGTGTAGGATCCCTTTTGGAAAGATGCAATCTTGACCCATTTTGACCCATTTTTGGTCCCAAAAAAGCCTACTTTCAAGGCATGTTGAGATTTTTGTTGGGCCAAAACGCGTCACCATTGGCTCAAAATGGGCTAAAAACACTTGTTTGAGCATCCCAGGTGGTCTCGGAACAACTTTGGAACCCTGGTGGCCCCATTGTTGGTCCCCACCGTGCGCGGCCCGCGCTGCCCTCCGGCTCCATCAAGTGACCCATGGAACAGGGGGGGGGGGGTTTGGTTTGGTTTGAATCTCGGCTTGCGCCAAAGGTGGTGACCCACGGCCAGTGTGCCCGTACATCACCGGCTCGATTGGGTACCCCCCTTGGTTGTCTGGTCTCACAGCCGCGCAGACTGCTGACGATCCCCGTGCCTCGTCAATGCGCTGGCGAGAGGGAGATACCGCCGTGCCTGTATGTGTAGGCGCGCGTGCTGTGGGGGGTCCTTGGGGGGGGGAGGGGTCTTTCAAGCCACGTGCTCACCTTTTGTCGTTCTCCTGCGGGTCCTCGTTGGCGCGTTTGGGGGGTTGTGTGTGCCCGGTGCTCCGGGCCCCAGCACCGGGGCATGGGTGCCCTACCACGAGGCTGCTGAGGGAGTCTGTGGGTCGGGTGACCTGCAGCTTCCTCCCACCCAAGACTGAACCCAGAGGGGTGAACGGGGCGTGTGGTCTGTGGTGATCCTTGATTGACCCAGAGGGTCAGAGGCAGCGTTGCACAGAGTGCGGAACCAGGTGGGGGTGTCCCGGTAGAAGGAGGGTCCTGGGGCGTGTTGAGCACTTCATTGCCCCAGGAGCACTCTAGGGAGCGGAGCTCCCAGTGAGCATGCTGCGCCCTGGTCACCTCTGATGAGGCGGGACGGGAACGGGGGGGGGGGGGGGTTCACGTTTGGTTGGGTGCTTCTGAGGGTTGGAAAAGTGGGCAGTTCTGGGTGGACTAGGTGACCCCGGAATTCTGATTTGACCAACGTAGGCCAAGATCGGGCCGTTCTTGGTTTCCCCCATTCAGGGCCGATTGCGGCCATTTTTGGGGCGCTTCTCCATATCGTGGAGTCAAAGGGCATGAAAGAGCTGTTTGTCACAGGGCAATCAAGGCGCACGTCGAGTGTAGCCACCTTTTCCCTTCCTTTGACCGTTTTGACTAGGTTTCATGGCCATTTTTTGGGGGGGGAAGCCTGTTTTGGGGGCACAAAATGCGTAGTGTTGGGAGGGCACCTCCCGACTTGGTGCCCCTGCCCCGGGGCGCCACCAAAGAGCTTTTGGCTCAAAACTCGGGTTTGGCAAGGCCACCACCTAGGCTCTAGGGTGGCTAGAGAAGAGTAGAGCCCGGAGCCATGAGGCGAAGCAATAGCGAAAACGGAAAAGAGAAGAGCTTGTTGCTTGCTTGCTTGCTTGCGTGCTTGCTGCTTGTTAGCTAGATTTAAGGGGCGAGGGGTGTGGGAATATATATGGGCGTCTTCATTCCACGGCAAAGTGCGAGATTGTTTTCCTCGTCCATTTCTTAAAACCGTCGTTGCGTAGGGAGGGATAGGTTATACCTTTTAGAGATGTCCAAGAAAAGGCCGTCACGGATTCCTATGGGTTTCGGGGGGGGGATAGGAGGCCATATTTTTGAGATCCGGAGCCCAACTTTTCAGCATTTCGGGTCTACAGGGTTTTTCTGCCGCTGAGCTGCATGCGTGCGGCATGCCCCAAAAGATCTCATAGGGCACTGCTCCAACATGTTCCCACTTCATCCAAAAGTGAAAAGTGGTCACTTTGTGAAGCTTACTGTGCAACTTCCAGAAATGAAGGTTGTGCGGCTCTAGGAGATGACATGCAGAAGAAATTGTCAATTTACTACTATAAGGTTGTGTGTGGCAATGGTTTCACTCTGAGCTGTACCATTCTAGCAAACGCCTATTGGCCAATATTTGGACCATTTGGCTAACATGCCGTTTTATTGGGCCATCATTCCTACATATTTGAATTCAGGACATCAAACTGCATCAAGTAACCACTCTTCGTTTATTGATGAAATAACAACATGTTGGAGCAACGGTGGTAGCAAGGTGGGTTGCCATTGATAATGGACAAACAGGCAGCAACAAACACATTTTGGCAAAAAGTACCCCAGTTTCGGGCTTCCCCCTCACCGCCTACTGCTCCAAATCAACCTGAAACCTTGATTTTTGAATTCTCCACATCCAAAATAGGGGGGGGGGGCATGTTTTCACTAGTACACCCACCGACGTCAACGAGAAAATAAAAAAACGGCAACAGATACTCGCAATTTGCGTCAAAGGCCCAAAAAAGCCCCCCCCCCGCCCGCACCAAGAGGTCCATACATATTACTACACCCCTCTCGCCTTAAATCTGGCTAACAAGCAACACGCCAGCAACAACAAGCAACAAGAACTTCTCCTTTCCGGTTTGGCCATTGCTCCGCCTCATCGCTCCGGGATATACTCTACTCTAGCCATCCTAGAGCCTAGGTGGTGCCCTTGCCGAATCTAAGTGATAGAGAGCCCTTTTTTGCCCTCTAAGTCCACGATATGTCCCAAAGAAGCCCCAAAAATGGCCCAAATTGGCCAAAATTGCGCTTAGTGTGTGGCAACAAGCCCCAAAACCGAGAACGGGCCGTATCTTGGGCTACGTAGCTCAAATCCTGAAACCGAAGTCACCTAATCCACCCAAAACCACCCCTTTCTGTCATTTCCAAGCCTCATAATCGCCCAACAAGACACCCTGAACTGTATACCCGTGGTGACTTGGTAGAGCCATAGGGCACCTCGGGATGTGCACGGTTGGGGCCAACGGTGGGTCCACCAGGGTTCCCGTGGAGGAAAAAATCAGTTTTTTCCAAAGCTGTTCCTAGACCAATAAGAGTGCTGAAACAAGTGCTTTGAGCCCATTTTGAGCGCGTGGTGACGCGTTTTGGCATATGGAAAATCCCAACGTGCCTTGAAAAAGGGCCGTTTTGGGACCAAGGACGGTTGAGGATGGGGCAAAAATATGTTTTTCCAAAAGTGATCCTGGAACATTTGGGGTGGACAAATGTGTGCTTTTAGCCCGTTTGGAGCCCGTGGTGACGCGTTTTGGCCCATGGAAAACCCCAAAGTGCGTTGAATAAGGGCCGTTTTGGGACCAAAAATGGGGGAAATGGGGGAAAATTGCGTTTGTTGAAAAGCGATCGTGGATCAATCGGGGTGGAAAAGCAAGTGACATGACCTCCACAAGAACCCTTGGCCGCTTGGGACTCCTTGGCGTTCTTCTTGCCCCCACAACACCTTATCCTCCGCAAACAATGAGCCGGATTCCTAAGCACTAGTACGCAAGCCCAAACATAACCTCACACTTGCTAGTCTTGGAAGAAGAAAGCATGCGAACAACAACCACGGCAAGATACTATTGGTCCCTCTTGTACAAAACACTCCACAGCGGTTTTTGATTCCATAGAGGGCCCAAAATGGCTTGAAGGAGGCTGAAAATGGGCTCATTTCACTTGTTTTTGCACCCCAAATAGTGTAGGATCCCTTTTGGAAAGATGTGTTCTTGACCCATTTTTGACCCATTTTTGGTCCCAAAACGGCCTACTTTCAAGGCATGTTGAGATTTTTGTTGGGCCAAAACGCGTCACCATTGGCTCAAAATGGGCTAAACACACTTGTTTGAGCATCCCAGGTGGTCTCGGAACGACTTTGGAACCCTGGTGGCCCCATTGTTGGTCCCCACCGTGCGCGGCCCGCGCTGCCCTCCGGCTCCATCAAGTGACCCATGGAACGGGGGGCGGGGGGGGGGGTTTGGTTTGGTTTGGATCTCGGCTGGCGCCAAAGGTGGTGACCCACGGCCAGTGTGCCCGTACATCACCGGCTCGATTGGGTACCCCCCCTTGGTTGTCTGGTCTCACAGCCGCGCAGACTGCTGACGATCCACGTACCTCGTCAAGGCGCTGGCGAGAGGGAGATACCGCCGTGCCTGTATGTGTAGGCGCGCGTGCTGTGGGGGGTCCTTGGGGGGGGGTCTTTCAAGGCAGGGGCACACCTTTTGTCGTTCTCCTGCGGGTCCTCGTTGGCGCGTGTGGGGGGTTGTGTGTGCCCGGTGCTCCGGGCCCCAGCAGCGGGGCATGGGTGCCCTACCACGAGGCTGCTGAGGGAGTTTGTGGGTCGGGTGACCTGCAGCTTCCTCCCACCCACGACTGAACCCCAGAGGGGTGAACGGGGCGTGTG
This sequence comes from Eutreptiella sp. 'Long Island Sound 2002', assembly GCA_964036045.1. Classification (NCBI taxonomy): domain Eukaryota; phylum Euglenozoa; class Euglenophyceae; order Eutreptiales; family Eutreptiaceae; genus Eutreptiella; species Eutreptiella sp. 'Long Island Sound 2002'. The sequence continues at coordinate 106,461,759 of OZ038380.1, forward strand.
GTCTGTGGTGATCCTTGATTGACCCAGAGGGTTAGAGGCAGCGTTGCACAGAGTGCGGGACCAGGTGGGGGCGTCCCAGTAGAAGGAAGGTCCTGGGGCGTGTTGAGCACTTCATTGCCCGAGGAGCACTCTAGGGAGCGGAGCTCCCAGTGGGCGTGCTGCGCCCTGGTCACCTTTGATGAGGCGGGACTGCAACGGGGGGGGGGGGGGGCTGTTCACGTTTCGTTGGGTGCTTATGAGGGTTGGAAAGCACGAAAAGTGGGCAAGTCTGGGTGGACTAGGTGACCCCGGAATTATGATTTGACCAACGTAGGCCAAGATCGAGGCTTTCTTGGTTTCCCCCTTTGGGGGCCGATTGTGGCCATTTTTGGGGCGCTTCTCCATATCGTGGAGTCAAAGGGCATGAAAGAGCTGTTTGTCATGGGGTAATTAGGGCGCACGTCGAGTGTAGCCACCTTTTCCCTTCCTTTGACCGTTTTGGCTAGGTTTCATGGCCATTTTTGGGGGGGGGGGCTGATTTTGGGGCACAAAATGCGTAGTGTTGGGAGGGCACCTTCCGACTTGGTGCCCCCGCCCCGGGGCGCCACGAAAGAGCTTTTGGCTCAAAACTCGGATTTGGCAAGGCCACCACCTAGGCTGGAGGGTGGCTAGAGTGGAGTAGAGCCCGGAGCCATGAGGCGAAGCAATAGCGAAAACGGAAAAGAGAAGAGGTTGTTGCTTGCTTGCTTGCGTGCTCGCTGCTTGTTAGCTAGATTTAAGGGGTGTGGTAATATATATGGGCGCCTTCATTGCGACGCAAAGCGCGAGATTTTTTCCTCGTCCATTTCTTACAACCGTCGTTGCGTAGGGAGGGATAGGTTATACCTTTTAGAGATGTCCAAGAAAAGGCCGTCACGGATTCCTATGGGTTTTGGGGGCAGGGATAGGAGGCCATATTTTTGAGATCCGGAGCCCAACTTTTCAGCATTTCGGGTCTACAGGGTTTTTCTGCCGCTGAGCTGCATGCGTGCGGCATGCCCCAAAAGATCTCATAGGCACTGCTCCAACATGTTCCCACTTCATCCAAAAGTGAAAAGTGGTCACTTTGTGAAGCTTACTGTGCAACTTCCAGAAATGAAGGTTGTGCGGCTCTAGGAGATGACATGCAGTAGAAATTGTCAATTTACTACTATAAGGTTGTGTGTGGCAATGGTTTCACTCTGAGCTGTACCATTCTAGCAAACGCCTATTGGCCAATATTTGGACCATTTGGCTAACATGCCGTTTTATTGGGCCATCATTCCTACATATTTGAATTCAGCACATCAAACTGCATCAAGTAACCACTCTTCGTTTCTTAATGAAATAACAACATGTTGGAGCAACGGTGGTAGCAATGTGGGTTGGCATTGATAATGGACAAACAGGCAGCAACAAACACATTTTGGCAAAAAGTACCCCAGTTCCGGGCTTCCCCCATCACCGCCTACTGCTCCAAATCAACCTGAAACCTTGATTTTTGAATTCTCCACATCCAAAATAGGGGGGGGGGGGGGGCATGTTTTCACTAGTACACCAACCGACGTCAACGAGAAAATAGAAAAAACGGCAAAAGGTACTCGCAATTTGCGTCAAAGGCCCAAAAAAGCCCCCCCCCCCGCGCCCGCACCAAAAGGTCCATACATATTACGACACCCCTCTCGCCTTAAATCTGGCCAACAAGCAACACGCCTGCAACAACAAGCAACAAGAACTTCTCCTTTCCGTTTTGGCCATTCCTCCGCCTCATCGCTCCGGGATATACTCTACTCTAGCCATCCTAGAGCCTAGGTGGTGCCCTTGCCGATTTAAGTTTGTCGGCAAAAACTCCCCGGTGGCGCCGCGGGGCAAGGGCGCCAAGTCGGGAGGTGCCCTCACCAAGCTGCGCATTTTGTGCCCTAAAACGGCCTTTTTTTGGCCCCAAACGGCCCCAACACCCATAAAACAAGGACAAACAAAGGGAAACAAGTGCTACACTCCACAAGCGCCTTAATTGCCCCATGACCAAGAGCCCTTTGTTGCCCTCTACCTCCACGATGTGTCCAACAAACGGCCCAACAATGGCTAAAAATGGCTAGAATGTGCGGTGTTTGTGTCAAACAGGCCCGAAAACAACAACGGACCGTATCTTGGGCCAGGTGGCTCAAAACCAAATTCCGAGGGCACCTAGTCCACCCTCAACCCCGCACTTTTTGTGGTTTCCAAGCCGCAGAATCACCCAACGAGACGCCTGGATCCCCATACCATTGGTCACTTGGTGGAGCCGGAGTCTAAGGGCAGCCCGGCCCCGCGCGGGACGGGGGCAAACGGTGGGTCCACCAGGGTCCCATGAACGAAAAAAACCAATTATTCGAAAAGTGTTCATGGAGCAGTTAGGATGCTCAAACAAGTGTTCTTAGCCCATTTTGAGCCCCTGGTGACGCGTTTTGGCCCGTGCAAAATTCCAAAAATGCCTTGAGAAGGGGCCTTTTTTGGGAGCAAAGATGGGTCCAAAATGGGTCAAAAGTGTGTTTTTCCAAAACTGATCTTGGGCCATTGGGGGCGCACAAACAAGTGAAATGAGGCCATTTTGAGCCGATTTTGACCGAGTTTAGCCCCTTCCGCCACGTGTGTGCACCAAGTTGTGCCCTTCGCACGTACGTTAGAGCCGTATGGTGCAGCCACAAAGAGTTGGGGAGAGGAGTGTACATTACATCTACACCAATGGATTCGGGACGAAAAACTGCATCTTTTTACCCCCTAGCATATTTTGCTGAAGTCCCCATATGTTGGAGAAATATCCCCCGGACTATTGTTGGTCACCTGCGCACTCTGCAAGCAGAACAGCTAAATCGGGCCTTTGGAACCTGAACGTTCTTTTCATCCGGCCCGGCATTTCGACATATCGATGAGTTAGACCCCAACTTAAATCGCATTTAAAAGCCCTTTCCATGCACTTTTCAAAAAGGTAGAACATGCCCTTGTGATTTGACACCCATTCTTCAGAAATCAGCCGGCGCCGGGATATATATATATATATATATATATATATATATATATATATATATATACACATATATATATATATATATATATATATATATATATATATATATATATATATATATATATATATATATATATATATATATATATATATATTGCGGCAGGTGTTGGCCCGCGATCCCCCCCGTTCAATGCGCCTAACATTCAGGCGCATTTCGCAGCAGGCGTGGTGCCATTCGGGGGACACTTGCTCAACCGACTACTCCGACGTCTAGAAGATGATCTCAGACAGCTCGAGGACGCACAGCGCGGGCGGCCCCCAATGGGGCCAGTGGCGGGTTGGCCGGGGTATGCAGCGCCGGGTGCGTTTCCAATGCCACTGCCCCCAGGCCTCGTGCCCCTGCCAATCCCGCCTTTTGGGGCCCACCACCACCACCAACTCCATCACCATCACCTCTTCCACCACCCCATCGGGTTCCCCATGATGCAGCATCACTTCGCACACCAACCCGTACACCCGGCTGCTTTGCCACAGCTCCCCGTCCACCATCACCAGCATCATCACCACTACCATCACCATCCGCACCAGCATGAGGCATACCCAAATCCCTTGCAGCCACCGCAGCATGCGTTCGCTCAGCCGCCACAACATGCGGCACCGGTTCCCCCCGCGGCGCCATTGGGGGGTCCGGCGGTGGCTGCATCGTCTGCATCATCTGCGACGTCTGCGCCCCCGTGAGTACCTGCGCCAGGACTGGGGGTCCAACACCCGGGGTAGTCGCAAGGAGAGGCGCACCGCGTGCCCCAAGGCGCGGGGGGGGGAACGGCTCCCGTTGGGGCGCAGACGACGGCACCACCCCTGGCGGTGCCCCTGGCCGGACCTACTACAACGGGACCTCCACCGCAGGCGGCCCCGGCACCGGATCGGGCCGTGCCGCGAGGGGCTCCGCCCGTGGTGCCAAGAGGGCCCATGCCGGTACCGGGTGGCCCGCCCCCGACGCATGGGGTGCAGGACGCGCAGGGACCTACAGCGGAGGTGGAAGCGGCAAATGCGGCGCGGGAAGCGGCCGCGGCCGGCCCGCGGGACATCAGCGAGCTACTGGCGCACTCCTTGGACGCGTACCGGCAAGAAGCCGCGCAAGCGGCACCGGGGAGTGAGGCGGACGCTGGCAAGTTGATCGCGCAGGCAGTCGCAGCTGTCGCGCCGAGGACGGAGGAGGCCAGAGAGGAGCCGTCGGAGGGGGCCGACTCGGGGGGACACGGTACAGAGCGGGGAGTACAGGAGACGCAAGCACAGGCGATGGGCAGTGGGGTCGTGGAGCCAAGCGGGGAGCGTGCCAGGGTTGAAGGAGTGGAGGACTGGATGTGGGAGTGGCGGGAATGGCGCCAGGTGGGACCCGGTGAGCCGTGTCCGGCGGGGCTGGTGTGCAGCATGGACCTCCATGCGGGCACCAGCTGTGCCCGGCTACCCGACAACGTGCGGGCACGGCTGGACGCTGTGGAGGCGGCAAGGGGCGGACGCGCTGACGAGCGGCCTCTGGCGCCCTCTGCCCCGTGACCGGATACGCCGCCAGCGGTGATTGCGGGCGGAGGCAATGCGGAGGAAGAGCAAGAAGCGGAGGACAAGGGGGACGAAGAAGCGTACGGGCCCGGCGAGTCGGCACTGGCCCTCATGTACGAGGACGACGCCGGGCCCGACGTCTACGCCGGCATGGATGTGGACCCGGCGAACGCGCCGCTGCTGCCCGTGCCCACCGCGGTGCCGCCCCCTCCCCTGGGGAACTGTGAGCAGCGGCACTGCAGGTTCCATGCGGCCGAAGGTGCCCACAGGCACCGCCTCGCTGGTACGGGGAGGCGGGAGGCAGGGACGCTGGCAAGCGCCCTAGAGCGCTACGAGTTCCAGCGCCCGGGGCAGGTTGCCCAGGAGAAGGCCGTGGTGGCCGAGTCCCCGGACGACGGCCAGGTCCGCGGCATCCAATTGGGGGATGCGGCGGTCCTAGATCACCACCCCAGTGATGTCCGGGCTGCCGGGCCGCACGACGGCCTCCCCCTGTCGGTGCGCTTGTCGGTGGGGCGCCTGCTCGACGAGGCGGGGCTAGAGGACGTGCGTCGGGACGGCGGCCTGTACGTGGCCGTGTGGCGGCGTGGGGCTGACGCTTGGCGTCGCGAGAAGGCCATGAGGCCCCTCACACCCCAAGCGCTGGGGTCCCATGCGCTCCTGGTGGCGATGCACCCTGAGGGCGCAGAGGTCGTGTTCGGCACGGACCGCCCGCTCCTTGCCGGTGATGGCGTGGTCCTCGTCCCCACCTCCAGCAGCTACCGCCTTGAGAGTCGCGGCGGCGACCTCAAGCTGCTGGTGGTGGTGGGCACGCGCCTCGACTCGGGCGTAGACCCCCAAGGGTCCGAGCCGCACGCGGTCCCGGTGGGGGGTGATGAGGAGGCAGGCGGTGACGGTGACGCGGCGGGGGAGGGGCAGTCCACGGCGGAGGAGCAGGAGCAGGACCAGCCGGAGGCGGCTGAGGAGGAGCTGGACGTGCAGGCCCATGTGGCGGCGGCCCTGACGAGGATCATGGCTGTAGCAGGCCCTACGCCGACGACGGAGGCGCCGGAAGAGGAGGACCAACGCAAGATGAGTGACAGGGCACAGGACGCCATGGAGCAGGACGAGGACCCGGAGTTCGTGGGGGTGAAGGAGGCACATGAGGTGGGGCCACAGGAGCTGGGAGTGGCGGACAAGGCTGAGCCGAAGACGGGGGAGGTGGAAACCTGCAGGTACTGGGCCAAGGGGTGGTGCATGCGGGCAGATGCCTGCCGATATGCCCACCCCCAACCGCCGGTGCCGCAGGGAGTACCCCAAGATTTGCTCCTGATCCTCCAAGCCATGGCTCATGTGGGGGCCCTCAGCCTGAGCCGGAGCCACAGCCTAAGCCGGAGCCACGGGGCGCTGATGCGTGAAGTGGTGGCAAAGGCACAAGGGGGAGGGCTCCCGGCAGTGGGGTACGGGGTGGCGTGCGAGGGCCGGACCGAGTGGGCGGTGGCGTTGCCATGTGGCATGGCGGCCCTGCTCACCCTGTTCCCGGTGGTCCCGTGGAGGGATATGGTCGCCGTCCAGGGGGCCAACCTCGGATGGCTGTGCACGTGCCACACACATTCTGCCGGCATGGACCCACGCGAGTGGCAGGCTAAGGCGGTCGTGACGTACTTGTCCTGGTCGTTGCCAACGGCGCCTGGTACGTGGGCGCAATGGTGGGACAGGGCACTCCACTAGGCGAGGGATGGCAGTGCTGCGGCGGCCTGCCCTGACCTCCCGCGCGAGCCCGTCTCCGTCCAGCTGTGGACTATCTCCCTGCACCTTCCCACGGTGGCGGCCCGCCTTGCGGCCGAGGACCCGGACGTCTTGCTGCTAGGGGATCGAGAGGGGCCACGGCTACGCCGGGGACGGGGACTGGAGGCTCATACTGCCCGCCTCCCCAGTCCTGTGGAAAGGGACATCCTGGAGGGACTACAGTTCACGCGGGCTGACGGAGTGGATATGTGGACCGCCGTCCATCGCCAACTCCCGGACGCATGGCCCCAGGCATTCCGGCCCCCTGGCCACGAGCGTCTGGTAGGGGTGGAATGGCACGTATGGGCCGCCAACAGCCCATGCCCGCCGGTGGTGGTCCTGCCCAGGAGGACAAGCCACCACAGCTGGGGGAGTGTGGTGGTCTTTTGGGGATGGGTAGCGGTCCGTGGGACCGGTGGCCATGTCTTCACTGCCCCGCGGGGCACGGTGATCAAGACGGACGGGGGGATGGCGTTGCAGCTCACGGCGGAGCCCCTGACCACGCATGTGGTGGTGGCTGTCCTCCAATGGGGAGCCGACAGGCCTCAGCCATGGCGCAATCCGATCGCTCGGGCCGTTTGGCGCGACCTGCCGATCCTTAGCGGCGCCGTCTGGTTAGGAGGAGCAGGACGGCATCTCCCGGGCGCACTCCCCTGGCTGCGGGACCGCGGAGATGCCTCTCCCCCGCCAGCTGAGATGCGTGGCGCCCTGGAAGGCTTGTACTCCACGCCCAGCCACCACTTCCTGGTGGCCGCGGACCATGGGGTGGAGCTGAGCGACGACGTGGTCGCGCTGGCAGCCGACGTGGTGAAGTGCTTGGCCCCCCACGCCGTGATGCTTCCGAGAGAGGGATGGGAGGGCCAGCGGCACGACCAAACCCCGGCTGCCCTCCTCATTGGGAGGTACGTCGAGCTAGGCGGCTCGGAGGCGGTGTACCTCGACCGGTCGGAGACGCCGAGCATGCGGCACTGGACGGCCCACCACCTTCTGGCCCCTGACATGCGGTTGACCGTGGACCCGCTGGACCAGCATGTGGTGCCGGGGGCCCCGCCCCAATGGCCGCACACATGGGACATGGCGGTCCAGACGATGCGCATGGCACCTAGGGGCCAGAAGGCGGAGTGGCCGGGTGCAGAGCATCTGCTGGCGACGGCCCAGGCAGCACAGGTGCAGCAGCCAGACGGCAACGACAAGGACTGTGGCGTGTGCGCCCTCATGTCCGCCCTCGGTACCCGTCTCAGGGTGCCAAGACCGGGCAACCTCCTGTCCACGCTGGACAGGCGGTGGGTGGCAGCGGTGGTCCTCAACAGGGACATGGGGCCCATCGCGCGTCTGCCGTCCCTGGGAGAACCGCCCGCTGCGGTGCTAGATGCCCTGCCAGCGCCCCGCGCACCCTTGGACGTGGCGACCGTCCCGCACAACGTGGGGCTGCCCGGGGCGCGCATGCAGCATGCCCTGCTATGTAGGGCAGCGGCGGCGCACAGGGGGATGTCCATGCTGATGACATTGTCCTTGCAGCATGTGCAGGACGCGATGCTGCAGCAGCAGATGCATGCCCCCGAGCCGTGGGAGGAGAGCGCCAAGCGGTGGCTGGAGGTGGAGAGCGTGCCTCCCACCCATACGGTGGGCATGACGGATATGGGGGGGCTTGCGGTGTTGGAAGGGGCGGAGTATTGGGCCTGTGTTCGGGTGGAAGCAAGGGGGACTGGAATGGGTCGTCGTCACAGCGTGCCGGCTCAAGAGGCAGCATTCCAGGGGCCCGGCCTGCTGCAGGGTGTTCAGAGAGTGCCTCAGGGAGCTGGGCCCGGTGCGCAGGGCGCACAGGTGCACGGACGGGGACATCCCGCAGGCGCCGGCGGTCTTCGTGGAGGTAACGCGACCGCCGAAGGTCCTAGGGCAGGACGTCTGGCATGTAGCCCCGAGCAACATGTGGCAAGCTCAGCATGCAGCTGTCATGTGTAGGGCGCTGCAGGGTCAGGCGGCGGCACTCCCCAGGGCACCGGCGGCGCAGTCCTCCAGCAACAGGCCAGCAGCCTCGCTGGCACTGCTGCACAGTGTGTCGCGGGCGTGGTGCTGGGTCGTAGTGGCGCTGGAACCCCACTCCTTGGCTCTGCGCCTGTACGATCGCAGGGAGGGCACGGTGCTCACGGTCCGCCACGCCGACCTGGAGGCCCTGCACCTTGCTGCTCTGAGTGGCGACGGAGGCACGGCGCTGTACCTCCAAGGGACTGTGGTAGGCTCGGCCGCGATGCGCTTCCGCAGGCAGAGCGGAGGAAATGCCCTCAGCCTGGTCATGGCGGAGAACATGGGGCGGTGGCTCCGGGCGTTCTCCACGTCCAGGTGGAAGGTCGAGGGCGACCGGGAGGAGTTCGCCGATGCGTGGCGCCGCTAGGTGGAGGCGAGTTTCCCGTGGAGGGGATGCTGCACCTGCCGCAACCACCAGGCGTGCCGCCAGTTCAGCCTGCGGCGCCCCCGGCCGCTGCGGCGAGGCCGCCTCCAAAGACAGCGCCCCAGCCGCCACCCAAGAGGAGCCCCCCACCTCAGTATGGCAGCTATGCCAACGTTCGGTACGTGCTGCGGCACTTCGGCGGCGACTTGGCCACGGAGCAGCGTGGATCGAAGGTGATCAACGTCTGCCCCGGGTCTCGACTAGATGGAGCTGGTCACTGCTCGTGGAAAGCCGGCAAGCACTGCCGGCCCGCCCACCTCCAGCCCAGGGACCTGCTAAACCACCTTCAGCGGGACCATGGGGCTCATCCCGCTCCACGGGACCAGGCGATAGCCATGCTGGCCGGCATTATGATAGGAGGCCAAGCGGGGCCTTTCGCATCGGCCCAAACGAGGTCCAGAGCGCTTGCGATGCCCACGAGTGCCCGCCCTGCGGGAGGGCAAGGAGCGTCGCAGTCGGCGGCACAGCATGGGGCAGTTGGGTCTGCGGCACGGCGTGGAGCGACAACTTCTACGGGGAGCACGGGAGCAAGTACATCGAGCGGAGGAGCCGCGGGGTCGACCGCTGCATCAGCCGGGTCTAGGCCGACGGCGGCCACCTCAAGCGGTGACCCATGGGGACAGGGGCCGTCTCGCCAACCGCCCGCACCGGGCGCGGGTGGTCCCCCTCCGTCCAATGATCCGGATCCGGCGGGGGGCCCTAATCCAACGGCGCAGCTGTGAAGGGGCCCCGCCTCCGACACCCGGACGGCGGTATCCTCGAACGTCCAGGGCTCGATGTGGGGCGACAGCGTACCAATTGCCCCAGGTATGCCCGACGGTGAGGCGGTGGCGGCGGGCATCATGAAGGCTGAGGGTGCCATCGTGGGCCTCTTCCAAGAGACGGGCCTGCAGGACCCCCAAAGCGTGGTGCACTCGGAGAATCAGTGGCGTCACCATGGGTATCATGCGTTCCCGGGGGTGGATGCCCAGGCAGCGTTAGCGGCAGCGGTGCGCGGCGGGCTCTTGATTGCCCTTTGGGCGGACGTGTTCGCCGCGGAGGGAGTTCGAGACATCCTGGACATCGTGCCAGGCAAGGCCATGGCCCTTGATGTGGTGACCGCGGCTGGCACCCTCACGGTCATCAACGTCCACGGCCCAGGCGGTGGCGGCACCTCCTGGGCGTCTAAGGCGTCCTTTTGGGCTAACCTGGCCATGTACGCGGCAGCCAAGAGCGCGGGAGGCACAAGGGCCGTGGTCCTCGGAGGAGACTTCAACGTGTGGCTGGAGTCCCCGTGGCACCCCACCACGAGGAGGTTTCAGGCCCTGTGGGAACAGTGCGGGTTCCACAGGGCGGGCGCGGCAGAGGAGGAGGACAGGAGGCCCACGAGGGCAGGGTATCGACTGGACTCCTTCCTTCTAAACTCGCCGCTGGTCCCGTGGGCGGCGCGTGAGCGCCCGCGCCTGGCGCCGGGACGGTCCCTGCGTCGCTGGGGTCTAATCATGGCCCCGTGGTCCTCGACATCCCGCTGGCGGTGGCCGGCAAAGAGAGGGTCACCAGGATGGCCTACTCGCACGCCCAAGGCAGGCTACATGCCATACGGCCGGACGCCCCGGGGGTTCGTGAGGCGGCGGCAGTGGTATTGCAGAAGGCCTGCGAGGATCGGACGCTGCGGGCCTGGCTCTGGTCGGACCAGGACATCGCCACCATGGGCACGTCGGAGGTGCAAGCGGACTTCGACCTGCTCTACGCCTTCCGCGATGACGTGTCCAGGGTCACGGGAGTGCGCATGTCGTCAGGCATGGACCCGCGGTACCGGTACAGGCAGGCGGAGACGGAGGCGTCTCTAGCCCAGGTCCTCTCGGATCAGCAAGCCCTGGCCTGGCGCGCCCATGACCTGTGGCAACGGGACGCGGCCACGGCCGGACTCCACTCCCAGGAAGCAACTGCCTTGCTACCGCACCTCCGACAGGTGGACCCCGACCTGTCCCCTGCCACGGTGGAGGACCTGCGCGCCGCGTTAGACCAGCAGCTCCACCAGCTAGAGACTCGCGTGGAGGAGCTGCGGGGTGTCCTCAGGAGCAACAGGCGCAGGTCCATAAAGGACTATTGGCGGGGCAGGGTACCGGACCTGCAGCTCCGATGGACGGCGATACGGGGGGCCATCAACGTGGTGAACTATGCCCCGTCACGCCTGTGGTCCGTACGCGTCCGGGAGTCGGAGAAGGTGCTCATGGAGGCTTCGGACGTCATCGGCGAGGTCCAGAGGTACTGGGAGGCGTTGTACGCCAAGCGGCCAGTGAACCTGCCGGCCTTCGAGCGGTTGGTCCGGGCCCACATCCCTCGGGGGGTGCCGGAGGAATGGAGGTCGGTGCAGGACTACAGCCTGCAGGACCTCAAAGACGCCCTGAAGCAGGCCGTGGCAAACGACAGAGCTCCAGGGTCCAACCGAGTCACGGCTACCCTCATCGCGGAGCTGCCTGAGCCGGTACACGGGCTCCTGGTGCACGCGTACAGAGCCATCCTGCGAGGTGCGGACGTCCCGGAATCCTGGCACGAGGCCATTATCTGGCTAATGCCCAAGGGTGCGGCCACGGGCAACCTGGACGAGTACAGGCCCATAGCGCTAGGGCAACAAGACATGCGGATGCTCATGACCCCCCTCATGCGGAGGTTCACAGCCGTCCTGGCACGCAAGGGACTGGCTGCAGACTGGCAGTTCGGGGCCATGCCAGGCTCCACGGTGGCTGCCCCGGTGTTCCTGGCCCAGTGCAGGCTGCAGCGCCGGCGGGAGGAGAACCACGTCCTGGCCTTCGACGTGTCCAAGGCATTTGACATAGCGCCGCGTGGGGCGCTGGCACTCCTACTGCGCCACATGGGGGTCCCGGAGGAGCTCATCAGGGTCTTCCACACCCTGAGCTGCGGGTCTCTGGTGCGCATCGTCACTGCGCACGGCCCAACGCCGAGCATTCGGCTCCACAGGGGCCTGCGGCAGGGCAGTGCGGAGAGCGCTGTGCTCTACCTCCTCCTCTTGGAATCTCTACTGAGGGGCCTTGCCTGCAAGGCGCGGGGAGATACTCGCCATGCTGTGCCGCCCCTGGTACAAGTGTACTGCGATGACCTCCTGTTGATAGCGCACTCCTTGCCGCAATTCCTGGAGTACGCGGCAGCGATTGCACGGTACCTAACGGACATGGGCATGTCCCTCAACGTCAGCAAGTGCCCCTATGCCAATACTGCTCGCATCCCTTCGATCATGGTGTGCCTGAACCCGGGGAACGCGGCAGCCCCATGGGTGTGCTTGCGCGCCAAGAGCACGGTGCCCTACTTGGGCCTACGCCTTGAGCCAAGGGGGATAGCAACCATGAAGGGGAAACGGGTAATCCGGTGTGAAGCTCTGCTGGGCTGGTGCAAGAACACGCTGGGGCCCGCATCGGTGCCCCATGAGGTGCCGGCGGCAGTGGTTGGAGGCATCGTGCGGTACGCGGCGCCGTACCTATCCGACACGGCGGAGGCGGTGGTCAAGCTGAATGCTGCCATCAAGGCTGCGGCCTTGCAATTCGAGAAGCTGCCGAAGGACCTTCCCAACGTGGCGATGCGGTCTGGTCATGGATTACGACTGGCAGATGTCCAGGTTAACTGCCGTGACTCCGTTGTAGCAACCCTGGCTCAACTCACGCACCACCGGTCGGCGACGGTCCGGACTGAGCTGCGAGCCATGCTTCGAGACATGCACTTGCAATACGGTGTGTGCGGACAGTTCCTGGTGCCCTCCGCGTCATTCGCCACGCACACTGCCAGTACGTGGGTGGACAGTGTACTCCGGGCGATGGGGACGTTGCGTGTAGGACTCCTCATGCCGTCGTCAGTGTACTCGTGTGTACACGCCCATCTGCCGCACGTGCAGTGGGCGGGACGGAAGTGGGCGTCCCAGTCCTACACCTTCAAGGGTAGGGACATCTGCGTTCTCTCGGGGCCCCGCACAAACGCGGCGGTACAGTCACTGACGGATCCCGCAATTGACCTCCTGCACTTAGGCGTCACAAGTTGCCCACCCCCCACCTGGCACTATGGCCCACGGAAGTCCATGTTGTAATGAGGGGAAAAGTATGTGAAAAGGGGTGTTATTTTTTGGGTATCCAAACCCCCCTGGTGGCAACATGCAAAAACAAGGTGTGTATTTCAAATATATGCCATTATTTGCATTTCTGGAAACACACAGATTTTCAAAAAAAAGACATTCAATCACCAAAATATAGTGTTGTTTTACATTTAGACCACTGCATTCCAGTGTGTGGGGGGGGGGGGGGGCTGCCTATTTTTCTCTCCCCTTTGTTCGAGCTTGATCACAGAACCCCCCTATACACCACAGATGAGGGAACCCCAAACATACCTTTCATTGAAGCACACAGAAAACTATCCCAAAGCATGTACTTGTATTTCCTATTTTAACCAACCTGGCCGAAATTTCGGCCACCTCTTCGAAAAATGTCCAAACACATGGTCCTATTTGACAGACAGGCCTAAGCTGGCCGAAATTTCGGCCAGGTCCATCGAAACTCCGAATATGATCACTGAAATGGGTACCTAAGACAATAGACATGAGCAAGGAACACATGAGCAGTGACATTTGAACAGGGTGTACAACATAATATACTCAATTACAGGCAAATACTTGCCACTTGACGAATCAAAGCAGACTTTTGCAGTGCCTATGGGGAAACACAATAAATAAAGGCTGAAGAGGCTGAGGACTGCATGCTGGCCGAAATTTCGGCCAGACTTCATACTGACAGGCAATATAAGCAGCAGGACTGGCATTAGCGCTTGCGCACACCAGATGCACGGGGCTTCTTAGCACCTGTGTTAGCAGGAGGCTTGGCAGGGGCTGCAGCACCAGGCTTGGCAGTGGCAGAGTTCTGTGACTGTGTGTTTCCACCCTGGGATGGTGAAAAATGACTCACAAAAAGATTCATACCTTTGCCAGTAGGGGCAACAGTGCCTGAGGAGGAAGCTGGGGTGGCCTGAGCGCACTGCGTGCCACTGGGTGAGGGGGCAGGGGCAGTTTTGGGTTTTTTCTTTGGAGTGTGTGTCTCTGGTTGCGACTTTGCATCCCCATCTTGCTCCTCAGGATCCTCATCTACATACCTAACCCCAAAACAATCCACAGGAAAACCTGCCCCCAAGTCGTGGTACACATCCTCCCATGACTTGGGGGGGCACGTGTCGGCGTTGGTGATAGCTGCTCTGATGAACTGAACAAACTCATCAGGCACAACAGTCTCCTCACCCAAAAGGGCACACACAACATTAAAGTCCTTGGAAAACCTCGTAGACATCATGCTTGCAAAATACACAGACAGAGTCCCCAGCAAAAACCAGTTGCCTGCCCGTTCTTGGACCGGAACCAGGCTCAAAAGAAATGAGAATATCTCAACAGGCATCACAGACGACATGGGTCCTTCAGTAAACGCCACGAAACGGGGCAGCCTGTTATCAAAGGCAGTGGCAGAACAAATGGAAACCAGATGGGACGTAGAAGTGTACAGCGGGGTCTTGCTTGACAAATTGTAAATTGCAACATCACACTGATACATATCTTGAGCCACAGTGGCCTTCAAAGCAGCAACAGTTGCTTTCACATCACCAGACTCACCCGCAATGAACACATGCACACCGGACAAAAGCAGCTGCGCAACCAGGTTGTGCAAACCATCTGTATAGAGGCGGGGCACCTCAATGACACAAGCAGCAAAGGGCAGTGAACTAATGATACTGGGAACAGGGACTCCACAACGCATTGCCATCAGTTCCAGACGGCCTCCTGCATGCGCGACTTCCCTGTCCTGCATCTGGGCAGTGGGCCGTCCAGCTCCAGGAGTGTCATGAGGACCACCTGCACCTTCCTCACGCAGGAATGGGGCGGAATCAGCTGGACCACGTGTGGTTCACGGGGCTCCGCGACGTCTTCCGAAAGCAGTTGCCTGGTCCATTGACTCACCGTCTAATTCACCCGGTGCGCCGCAAGAAGGCCAGCAAACGCACTAGGCAGTCCACTACGGGGGACGTGTATGTGGTGGGCGGGTACAGGGAAGAAGGATGGGACCCGGCGAACCCGGGGCAGTCCATGCCGTTCGTCCTGCTAGCCGCCCTCCTGTTCCTGCTGGGGGATGTCTTTGAAGGTTACCGACAGCAAGACGATCCGGCGTCCGTCCCCCTGCTCACGCCATATACCGGGGGCGGCATAAACCCATCACCCCTGTGGGTTGTGCACGGGCGGCGGGCGTTTTCCAGGGCATGCGCGGCGGTGCATGGGTGCAGACAGCGGGCAATCGTCCTTCTGCTGCCAGCAAGCCCCCTCCTGGACGCCGATGAGTGCTCGGTCCCGGAGGTGGTTCGGATGTCCAACGTGCCACACGATCCGCATGTCGCCGTCACGTCGTTGCGTGATGGCGGGGCGGTGGAACAGGGCACTGTGGTGGTGTACCAGCCCTCCTGCTCCACGACGGTGTGGGGAGCGGAGTATACCACGGCCCTTGACGCCATCAAGTCTGTCTGCGGATGCGACCTGGCCTGGAGGCCACATGCGGTGTATCAGCCGAAAGTGGTCCTGTCCCCGGAGCTCACGGCCTCCAGCGCGGTGTCCCTGGGAAAAGTCACGCAGAGCCCCCACTCCGACGTGGCATGCCTGGAACCCCGCCGGTACTGTTGGGTGCCGGTGGCAACCGAAGTCATGTCGTCTGACGCGTCGCCCCAGGGGGATGAAGCCACCAATGTGGCGCTGGCCAGCCACGGGAGCCCCACGTGGACGGGTGCCATCTACGGCACGGTCTTGGAGGCGGAGATCATCGGCGCGGCGGCATACCTGTTGCACACGCCCCCGTCGGCGTGCATGGTGCACGTGGTGGATGCCTCCATCATTGGAGCGCACCTGCGCAAGGCGCAGGAGACCCTGTACCGTGGCATCAAGGGGCCCACCTCGCATCCGGTCAACCAGCACCCACTGAGCTGGATAGTGGAAGGGCTGCGGCGGCTACCACGCAGAGTAGGGGGGCCACACCATTGGGTGGTGCGGTAGAGCTCGCACTTGGCGGCAGTCCCGCTTAAGGCGCCGGACTCTGCCGCAGCCCGTGCAATGGCCCTGCTATCATCTTGGCCTGCCCAAGGAGCACGCCATCCTCTTGGTGCCTGGAGATGATGGAGAGCTCGAGCCGTGCGTACCCTCCATGCAAGCCCTTCAGCTCGTCAGGGAGATGGAGTGCCGCACGCTGGCGGCGCGCAGCAGGGCCCACACGCCACTGGCTAGCGCCTGTGAGGCGGTGCCCCTGGGAGCTGTGCACCACGGCCCAACGCACATGAATATGCTGTGGGCACGTGACGGTCGCTTATCCACCATGCACGTCATGCGACGGTGGGGGCAGAAGCTCACGCGTGTGGCAATACCGGCCCACCCCTGTATCTTCTGTGGGGGGCCGGAGGAGGACATTGGCCACATGCGCTTGCTGTGTGCGCGGGACGAGGAGGTGGCACGACTCCTGTGCAGGCGTGTGGTGGAGTTCACGGCAGAGCTTCCCCTGACAGACAGGGCGATGGAATTCTTGGCGTGGAGGGAGCACGGCTGCAGGTGGACGGAATCCCTGATGGCGGGTGTCATCCCCGGGGACCTGAAGCGGCTGTTCGCGGCAGTGCGGGCGGCGTAGTCCCGGGGCCCTGCGAAGGCCAAGGTCTTTGTGGAGGACATGGTCCGGGTTGCAGAAGATGTGTACGCCCACGGGAATCATCGGCTCACCCAGATCATGCAGCTGACGATGCAAGATCCATGGAGGGCAGTGTACGCGGTCCTGCGAGGTGATACACCCTTCTGCCCGCTAGCAGGGAGGGTCCAACGGCGTCCGCCGTGGAACCCGTTCGACGGCCTCCCCAGCGACCTGCAGGAAACCTTTCAGAGGGCACCGCTGCATGCGCTGTTGGTGCCCAGCTTGTACATCGCGCACCAGGAGGCCGCGTCCTTGTTCCCTCTCTGGCTGGCGGCAGTGGCGCAGGCCTTCAGCCAGTGGATCGGTTCCTAGATGGCTCGGGACCTCCCGGCATTCCGGGAGTGGTCCCGCGTGGTGTCGGCGCAGTCGTGGGCCACGGTGAGTGGTACCATGGTGAGGGGCCCTGACGGCCAGAGTGACCCCTGGCTCCAGGTGTACGCAGACCATCCGGCTGTGGGGAACGTCATGGGCTGGCCTCGCGAGGTGCTGCCGGTCTTTCACCAGCCTGTGTGCAACCTCCCAGTCCTGGCGGTAGCTGTCGTGCTCGATGTGGGGACGTTGTGGCTGTATGACCTCCACCTGCGACGAGCCATTCCAGCAGTCACGGAGCGGCGGTCCATGGCCCTGTTGGTGGGCTCCAAGCAACTGGCACGAGTGCAGGGCGACGACGCGCAGGGCCACGTCACGGAGGCCATGTACTCTCTCTCTGAGGGGGACGACCACGTGGCTGCTGATGCCCGTCACACCCTCCGCCTCCAGGAAGCGTGCTGTGATGTGTGGCAGGACCTGTGGTCACAGTGTTGTGATGGTAACTGCGTTCCGTCGCGGTCCGTGCTCCCACAGTAATGCCACGGGTGCAGGGGGACGACGTCGGTTTGGGGTCATCAATGTGCCTCCGTCCCACTATGCGGGACGTGTCGGGAGCGTGCCGATAGGGGTTGGCCTAAGGCGAGATGGGCGCTGCGACACTCCAGACAGATGTCCTCAAGTGCCTGGAAGGCAATCCAAGGTGACCTGAAGAGCGTCCGGGTGGAAGGGGTGAGATGCCCCGATGCGCCGACGGCAGCCCTGCCCCTACTGCTGTGGTGGGCAGCTCTAGAAGGCGACTCGAGGGTTCTTTGGTTGTGGCATCACGGAGGAAATGGTGACGGCGCGGTGGGGGCCGGGGGTAATGCAGCTTGAGAGAGTATGGGAAATGTGGGTGCGCTTGCCACTGTCCCTATGCTGGACGCAGCGGCGGGGGTGGCACCTGCGAAGCAGTGCCCTCATGGCCTGATTGTGCGGTGATGGCAGGCGGCGTACGACGGCCAACGCGATGTGATAGGTCGTGCCGGCCTAATGGTGAGCGGTACCGCCCCCGCGCATGAGGGTCGGACAGGGATGCTTCACCCGCCTGCCCCGGGTCGCCGCGTACAACAATGAGGTGTCATGGGTCGTCCCGACCAGGGTAATAAGGCCCAAACCCCTGTAGGGTATTCCCATGAAACCGGGGTCTCTACTGGCGGCCCGGCTACGGCAGTTACGGGGATAGTTGCTCGGGATACTCCGGGGGTTCACAGGTTTGTGTGGGGGCAAGCGACAACGCTACCGGCGCTGCGGTGCATGCGTTGCGACGCCCCCTGGGCGCGTTGCACGGGGTTGCGGGAGCAGCCTGCAGGCCTAGGAAGCGGCGAAGTGTGCAAAGAGGATTGCGACGGCGTGATGGTCAGGTGGACCGTATGGTGGGCGTACTTAGGATGACGTGGCGATCAGGGAGGTGCTGTCATGAGGGGTACGCGGAGTTGCAGATGACAGCGTACTGGCGTCACGGGGGTATGCGTGGCGGTACTGGGGTCCGTATGGTGGGAGTACCGGGGACGCGCGGCGGTACTGGGGAGCCGTACTGTGGGGGTAACGCGGAGTCGCATGGCGGTACTGGGGTGTCCCCCTGACCCCTCTAACAACTCAGGTGGATTGCAGGGGCATCCCCTGGCCCCGTTAACAAACTAGAGGGACCGTGCTTGAGGGCATGTACATAGTCTAACCGTCTGACCACGGCCTTGCAGTTGCGGTGGTGCGTGCGGTGGCGGCTCGCAGGTGGCATCGGCGTTGCGACGGCGGTACTACACGGCGGCGTAGCACCGAGTGTGCAGTCGCCTCTATATACGTGTAACCTACATAGTCTTCACTGTAGCGACTTGCTCCTGGGGGGTGCATGCCTGATCGGCTCGAGGCGACATGTAGAGTGGTCCAAGGGGTGACGCGCGGGCCAATGCTATAAGTAGGCTTGCCACGTCGTCGGTGGGGGCCGAACCTGCGGCCTGGCCGCTGCTGTGGCGGAAGAGGCGCAAACACGGGGGCTGGCCAATCAGTGCAAGTAAGGGTGAAGGGTAGGCGCCAGGGCAATGTATGTGGGCCAGATGGGGTGGACCTGGTTACAACGGCCTGGGGCGAGCCTCTGATGGGTACCCCTACAGGGGGTCGATAATCAAGCTACGGCACCCTCCAGCCCGAATCCCAGCCAGCGATATTCACGGGTTGCGCCACTCCCGTCGCGGGGCGGCGGGCGCCCCCCCCTGTAGACCCTCTTGATATATTATACGTGGGAGCACGCGGGTACCTCGAAGCTGATTGGGTACTGGCCCCTGACATGGAGTGCCGGCACGGTGTATATCTGGGGTGTGGGTGCAGCTCAGGGCCACGGAGAAGGTAGACGTGCTACCATTTTTCTGTACTAACCTATGGGACTGGTGCGATGGGTCGGCGGCGTACATTATGGGGACATGGAGGAGATGAAGGCTGAGGGCGACGCTAGGCTGGAGCCTCCCAGAAATCCTGGCTATGTATCTACGGGTTATTGCATGCTGGCAGTGGGTTACGTGGAGTCAGGGGTGGTGGGCAATTACGAGTACGCAGCTGGCAATGGATTACGTGGGGTCACGGGTGGTGGTCGTCTCCACGGTGGCGGGGGTACGCGAACGACGAGGGGTCCGCTCTTGCTTCGCCGCATGCGTGTTGCCTTGTACCTTGGTTGCTGCTTTTTTCCCATAGGAGACGCCCTTGCATTTTGCTTGTTGCTGTGCTGCTGCGTTGCTGTGCCTTGCCCCTTTACCCCCGGCGAACAAACGGGCCAGCGTCCGTCGCCGTTGCTAATGCTAACGCTTTGCAATCGCCACTGCCCCCAAAGCCTGGTTGGCCGGTGTCCTCGGTCCTCTGGGTCCTCCGTCATGCTGTGGGCCACCTCAGGCAGCCGTTGGACCCACGGGATCGAGTGAGGCAGGAACCACCTGTCGGCGCGAGATGCCCGGTAATTCCAGTAGACGGCATGATAAGTGGTTATGACTATGACTATGACTATATTAATATATATATATTACTACACCCCTCTCCCCTTAAATCTAGCTAACAAGCAAGCAACAACAAGCAAGCAACAAGCAACAAGCACTTCTCCTCACATTTTTGGCCATTGCTCCGCCTCATCGCGGCGGGCTCTACTCTACTCTAGCCATCTTGGAGCCCAGGTGGTGCCCTTGCCAAATCCCAGTTTTGAGCCAAAAACTCACCGGTGGCGGCCCGGGGCGGTGGCGCCAAGTTAGGAGGTGCCCTCCCGGATTTGCGCAGTTTTGGGCCAAAAGCAGCCATTTTTCGCCCAAAACGGCCCCAAAACCCGGGCGAAACGCCCAAGCGAGGTAAACGGTGACTACACTCCACGTGCGGCTTGACTTCACCGTGTCAAAGAGCTCTCTAGTGCCCTTTAACTCCACGATATGTCCGAGAAACGGCCCAAAAAGGCACCAAAAAGCCCCAAAAACCTGCGCAATGCGCACCAACACCCCGAAACCAAGCACGGGGCGTATCTTGGGCTACGTGGCTCAAATCCGAATTCCGAGGGCACCTAGTCCACCCGCAACCCCCCACTTTTTGTGGTTTCCAAGCCTCAGAATCGCCCAACGAGCCACCTAGACCCCCGTACCAGTGGTCACTTGGTGGAGCCAGAGGGCAGCCCGGCCCGCGCACGGTGGGGGCCGACGGTCGGTCCACTAGGGTCCCCGGGGCGAAAAAAATAATTTTTTCCAAAAATGTTCCTAGACCACTTGGGATGCTGAAACAAGTGTTTTTAGGACGTTTTGAGCCCGTGGTGGCGCGTTTTGGGCCACGGAAAATCCCAAAATGCCTTGAAAACGGGCCGTTTCGGAACCAAAAATCGGTCAAAAATGGGTGAAAAACGTGTTTTTCCAAAAGTGATCTAGGACCATTTGGGATGCTCAAAGAAGTGGTTTTGACCCATTTTGAGCCCGTGGTGCCGCGTTTTGGCCCACGGAAAATCCCAAAATGCCTTAAATATGGGTCGTTTTGGGACCAAAAATGGGTCCAAAATGGGTCAAAACCGCGTTTTTCCTAAAGTGATCCTAGACCATTTGGGATGCTCAAGCAATTGTTTTTAGCCCATTTTCAGCCCATTCAGATGGGTTTTGGCCCATGGAAAATCCCAATATCCGTTGAAAAGGGACCGTTTTGGGACCAAACTAGGTCAAAAATGGGTCATAAATGGGTCAAAAACGCGTTTTTCCAAAAGTGACCCTGAACCATTGGGGGTGCACAAAGAAGTGTTTTGAGACACTTGGAGCCTGTTTTGATGGAGTTTAACCCCTTCCGCCACATGTATGCACCACATTGTACCTTTCGCACGTGCCTTAGAGCCGGATGGTGGAGCCACCTAGAGTTGGGGAGAGGGGTGTAGATTGGAGGATATATATACATATATAGTCATAGTCATAGTCAAAACGACTTATCATGCCGTCTACTGGGGTTACCGGGCATCTCGCGCCGACAGGTGGTTCCTGCCTCGCTCGATCCCGTGGGTCCCTGGGCTGCCTGATGTGGCCCACAGCATGACGGAGGACCCAGAGGACCGGGGATACCGGTCAACCAGGCTTTGGAGGCAGTGGCGGCTGCAAAGCTTTAGCATTAGCAACGGCGACGGACGCTGGCCCGTTTGTTCGCCGGGGGTAAGGGGGCAAGGCACAGCGATGCAGCAGCATCGCAACAAGCAGAAAGCAAAGGCTTCACCCTGCGGCGCAAAGCGGCAACCAAGGCACAAAGCAGCACGCATGCGGCGAAGCAAGAGCAGACTCTCCGTTGTTCGTGTACCCCCGCCACCGTGGAGACGTCCAGTACCCGTGACCCCACGTAATCCACCGTCAGCTGCGTACTCGTAAATACCCACCACCCCTGACTCCTCATATCCCACTGCTAGCACGTAATAACCCTTTTATGCACAGCCAGGATTTCTGGGAGGCTCCAGCCTAGCCTGGCCTTCAGCCTTCATCGCGCCCGTGTCCCCACAATGTACGCCGCCGACCCACCGCATCAGTCCCCTAGTATAGTACAGAAACACGGTATCAACTCCACGTCCCCGTGGATCTGAGCAGCACCCACACGCCACATATATATACTGTGCCGGCACTCCTTGTCAGGGGCCAGAACCCAATCAGCTTCGAGGCATACTCTTGCCCACGTATAATATAACCTGAGGGTCTACAGGGGGGGACACTGGCCGCTACGGGACGGAAGTGGCGCAAACCGTGAATATCGCTGGCTTGGATTCGGGCTGGCGGGTGCCGTAGCTTGATTATCGACCTCCTGTAGGGGTACCCACCACATGCTCGCCCCGGGCTGTGGTAACCAGGTGCACCTCATCTGGCCCACATACTTTGCCCTGGCGCCTACCCTTGACCCTTACCTGCACTGATTGGCCAGCTGCCGTGGTTGCGCCTCTTCCGCCACAGCAGCGGCCAGGCCGCAGGTACGGCCCGCACCGACGACGTGGCGAGCCTACTTATAGCATTGGCCCGCGCGTCACCCCCCGGACCACGCAGCATGCTGCTCCTCCTCTCTCCCCGCCTCTAGCCGACCGGACTGGCGCCCCCCAGGGGTAAGTCGTTACAATGGTGAGGCGACCGCATACTCTTCGCTACGACGCCGCGCAGTACCGCTGTGGCCACGCCGATGCCAGCTGCGAGCCGCCACCACACGCACCACCGCAACCGCAAGTCCATGGTCAGAGGTTAGACTATGTACATGCCCGCAGGCACGGTCCCTCTAGTTTGTTAACGGGGCCAGGGGATGCCCCCACGCGCCCCCTGAGTTGTTAGAGGGGTCAGGGGGACACCCGACTACCGCCATGCATCCCCGCAGCTCCCCCACTGTACGGCCAGTACCGCCGCGTACCGCCACCGTACGGACCCCAGTAACGCCGCGTATACCCCCAAGACGCCAGTACACCGCCACCTTGAACTCCGCGTGCCCCCCGTGAGTGCTCCTCCCAGGCTGCCACGCCGTCTCCAGGACGCCCGCCATACTGTCCACCTGACGACCTCGCCGTCATATCCCTCTACGCACACATCACCACTTCGTCGCCGCTCCCTGGGCCAGCAGGCTGTCCCCGCAACCCCGTGTAACACTCCCAGGGGGCGCCGCAACGCCGTAACCCCCAGACAACTCCGTGCACCCCCGGTGTATACCGAGCAACCACTCCCAATACTGCCGTAGCCAGGCCGCCAGTAGAGACCCCGGTGCCATGGGAATACCCTACAGGGGTTTGGGCCTTATTACCCTGGTCGGGACGACCCATGACACCTCACTGTTGTATGCGGCGACCCGGGGCAGGCGGGTGAAGCATCCGTGTCCGACCCTCATGCAAGGGGGCAGTACGGCTCACCATTAGGCCGGCACGACCTGTCACATCGCGTTGGCCGTCATACGCCGCCTGCCAGTACCGCACAATCAGGCCATGAGGGCACTGCTTCTCAGGTGCTACCCCCTCCGCTGCGTCCAGCGTAGGGACGGTAGCAGGTGCACCCACAATTCCTAACCCCATCAATCTGCATCACCCCCGGCCCCCACCGCGCCGTCACCAATTCCCCCGTGATGCCAAAACCAGAGTATCCGCGAGTCGCCCTCCAGAGCCGCCCACCACAGCATCAGGGGCAGGGCTGCCGACGGCGCACCAGGGCACCGTACCCCTTCCACTCGGACGCTCTTCATGCCACCCTGGATTGTCTTCCAGGCACTTGAGGACATCTGTCCACAGTGCCGCAGTGCCCACCTTGCCTTAGGCCACCCCCTATCTGCACGCTCCTTACATGTCCCGCATAGTGGGACGGAGGCACATTGATGAACCCAAACTGACGCTGTTTCCCCGCACCCGTGGCATCGCTGCAGAAGCACAGACCGCGACAGAACGCAGCTACCATAACAATAGTGCGACCACAGGTCCTGCCATACATCGCAGCACGCGTCCTGGAGTCCGAGCAAAGCACCCGCCAGCGTGCGTGCTGTGGCACAACTGAGGAGGCTGCGCCTCGCTTCCTCCCACGTGGACACCGGGCGGAGTATCGGTCGCCCGTCGGGCATCACCGGCAGGCTCTCAAGCAGCGGGGCCACCGCGCAACTTTGGGGCTGTTTGTGCAATGCGCCAGGAGCTCCCAACCGTAGTCCCGTAAGACCTCCCCGATGACATCAACCCCGTCCTGCCCCGGGCCCCTGGCGGATGCTAGAACCAAGCGTTGTCCTCCCGCCCGAGCCTCAATGACCGCCGCGAGGCCCAAGGTGTCAAGGGTGTGACGGGCATCGGCAGCCACGTGGTCGTCCCCCTCTAGCAGAGAGAACATGGCCTCCGTGACGTGGCCTTGCGCGTTGTCGCCCTGTACCCGTGCCAGCTGCTTTGAGCCCACTAACACTGCCATGGACCGCCGCTCCGTGACCGCTGGTATGGCTCGTCGCAGCTGCCGGTCATACAGCCACAACGTATCCACGTCAAGTACGACAGCCACCACCAGGATTGGGAGACTGCACAGAGGTTGCTGAAGGACCGGCAGCACCTCGCGAGGCCAGCCCATGACGTTCCCCACAGCTGGATGGTTGGCGTAAACCTGGAGCCAGGGATCACTCTGGCCGTTAGGGCTTCTCACTATGGTACCACGCACGTGGGCCCACGACTGCGCCGACACCACGCGGGACCACTCCCTGAATGCCGTGATGTCCCGTGCCACCCAGGAACCGATCCACTGGCTGAAGGCGTGCGCCACCGCCGCCATCCAGTGAGGGAACAAGGACATGGCCTCTTTGTGCGCGATGCACGACCGTGGCACCAGCAGTGCTTGCAGCGGTGCCCTCTGAAAGGTTTCCCGCAGGTCGCCGGGGAGGCCGGCAAACGGGTTCCACGGCGGACGTCGCTTGATCCTCCATGCCTGCGGGCAGAAGGGTGTGTCACCTTGCAGGAACGCGTATACCGCCCTCCTTCGATCTTGCATCGGCAGCTGCATAATCTGGGTGAGCCGATGGTTCCTGCGGGCATACACATCTTCCCCAATCTGGACCATGTTCTCCACAAAGAGGCTGGCCTTGGCAGGGCCCCGGGACGACGCCGCTCGCACCGCAGCAAACAGCCGCTTCAGGTCCCCGGGGACGACACCCGCCATCAGGGATTCACTCCACCTGCAGCCGTGCTCCCTCCACGCCACGAACTCCACCGCCCTGTGTGTAAGGGGTAGCTCCGCCGTGAACTCCTCCACACGCCTGCACAGGAGCCCAGCCACCTCCTCGTCCCGCGCACACAGTAGGCGCATGTGGCCAATGTCCTCCTCCGGCCCCCCACAGAAGATACAGGGGTGGGCCGGTATTGCCATACGCGTGAGCTTCTGTCTCCACCGTCGCATGACCTGCATGGTGGACAAGCGACCGTCACGTGCCCGCCGCATATTTCTGTGCGTTGGGCCGTGGTGTACAGCTCCCAGGGGCACCGCCTCACAGGCGCCAGCCAGTGGCGTGTGCGCCCTGGTGCGTGCCGCTAGCGAACGCCACTCCATCTCCCGGACTTGCTGAAGGGCTTGCATGGATGGCACACGCGGCTCGAGCTCTCCATTATCCTCCGGCACCAAGAGGATGGCGTGCTCCTTTGGTAGGACGAGATGGACAGGCGGGGCCATTGCATGGGCCGCGGCAGAGTCCGGTGCCTCGAGCGGGACCGCCGCCAAGTGCGAGCTCTGCCTCACCACCCAGTGGTGCGGCCCCCCAACTCGGCGTGGCAGCCGCCGCAGCCCCTCCACTATCCAGCTCAGTGCGTGCTGGTTGACCAGATGGGATGTCGGCCCCTTGATGCCACGGTACAGGGCCTCCTGCGCCCTGCGGAGATGCGCTCCTATGATGGACGCATCCACCACGTGCACCGTGCACGCTGACGGGGGCGTGTGCAACAGGTATGCCGCCGCGCCGATGATCTCTGCCTCCGGGACCGTGCCGTAGATGGCACCCGTACACGTGGGGATTCCGTGGCTGGCCACCGCCACGTTTGTGGCGTCGTCTCCCTGGGGCGACGCGTCAGACGATGTGACTTTAGTCGCCACCGGCACCCAGCAGTACCGGTGGGGTGCCAGCCACGCCACGTCGGAGTGGGGGCTCTGCACCATCCTTCCAAGGGACGCCGCACTGGAGGCCGTGAGCTCCGGGGACAGGACTACCTTCGGCCGATACACCGCATGTGGTCTCCAGGCCACGTCACATCCACAGACTGACTTGATGGCGTCCAGGGCGGTGGTATACTCCGCCCCCCAAACCGTTGCGGAGCATAAGGGCTGGTACACCACCACAGATCCCTGTTCCACCGCGCCGCCATCACACAACGACGTGACGGCGACGTGCGGATCGTGCGGCACGTTGATCATCCGAACCACTTCCGGGACCGAGTACTCATCCGGATCCGGGATAGGGCCTGCTGGTAGAAGAAGGACAATTGCCCACTCGCTGCACCCGTGCACCGCCGCGCATGCCCTGGCAAACGCTGGCCGCCCGTGCACAACCCACAGTGGTGACGGGTTTATGCCGCCCCCGGCGTGTGGAGTGAGTAGGGGGACGGACGCCGGATCGTCTTGCTGCTGGTAACCCTCAAAGACGTCCCCCAACACAAACAGGAGGGCGGCTAGCAGGACGAACGGCATGGATAGCCCCGGCTTGGCCGGGTCCCATCCTTCCTCCCTGTACCCGCCCACCACATACACTTCCACCGCAGTGGGCTGTCTATTGCGTTTGCTGGCCTTCTTTCGACGCACCGGGTGAATTAGCTGGTGAGTCAACGGACTAGGCAGCTGCGCCCGGAAGACGTCGCGGAGCCCCGTGAACCACACGTGGTCCAGCTGATGGGGCCCTACTCCTGCGTGCGGAAGGTGCAGGTGGTCCTCATGACACTCCTGGAGCTGGACAGCCCAGTGCCCAGGCGCAGGACAGGGGAGCCGCGCATGCAGGAGGTCATTTGCGGGATCAGTCAGGGATTGTACCGCCGCATCTGTGCGGGGCCCCAAGAGAACGCATATGTCTCTACCCTTGAAGGAATAGGAGTGGGACACCCACTTCCGCCCCGCCCACTGCACTTGCGGCAGATGGGCGTGTACACATGAGAAGTCCTACGCGCAACGTCCCCATCGCCCGGAGTACCCTGTCCGACCACGTATTGCCAGCGTGCGTGACGAATGACGCAGAGGGCACCATGAACTGCCCGCACACTCCGTACTGCACGTGCATGTCCCGGAGCATGGCCCGCAGCTCATCCCGGACTGTCGTCGACCTGTGGTGGGTGAGTTGAGCCATGGTCGCCACGACGGAGTCGCGGCAGATAACCTGGACATCCGCCAACCGTAACCCATGACCCGACCGCACCGCTACGTTGGACAGGTCCTTGGGCAGCTTCTCGAATTGCAGGGCTGCAGCCTTGAGGGCAGTATTCAACTTGATCACCGCCTCCGCCGTGTCCGACAGGTAGGGCGCCGCGTACCGCACGATGCCTCCAACCACAGCCAGCATCACCTCATGAGGCACCGACGCCGGCCCCAACGTGTTCTTGCACCAGCCCAACAGAGCTTCACACCGGAGTACATGTTTCTCCTTCATGGTCGCCACCCCCCTGGGATCGAGGCGCAGGCCCAAGTATGGTACCGTGCCCTTGGCACGCAAGCATACCCATGGGGCCGCCGTGTTCCCTGGGCTCAGGCACACCATGATCGAATGGATGCGAGCAGTATTGGCATAGGCGCATTTGCCGACGTTGAGGGACATGCCCATGTCCGTGAGATACCGCGCTATCGCCGCTGCATACTCCAAGAATTGCGGCAGGGAGTGCGCTATCAACAGGAGGTCATCACAGTACGCCTGCACCACGGGTGGCACCGCATGGCAAGCATCTCCCCGCGCCTTGCAGGCAAGGCTCCGCAGGAGAGGTTCTAAGAGGAGGAGGTAGAGCACAGCGCTCTCCGCACTGCCTTGCAGCAGGCCCCTGTGGAGCCGAATGCTCGGCGTCGGGCCGTGCGCGGTGACGATGCGCACCAGAGACCCGCAGCTGAGGGTGTGGAAGAGCCTGATGAGCTCTTCCGGGACTCCCATGAGGCGCACGAGGAGCGCCAGCGCTCCGTGCGGCGCTGTGTCAAAAGCTTTTGACACATCGAAGGCAAGGACGTGGTTTTCCTCCTGCCCACGCTGCAGCCTGCGCTGGGCCAGGAACACCGGGGCAGCTGCCGTGGAGCCTGGCATGGCCCCGAACTGCCAGTCCGCAGCCAGTCCCTTGCGTGCCAGGACAGCTGTGAACCTCCGCATGAGGGGAGTCATGAGCATTCGCATGTCTTGCTGCCGCAGCGCTATCGGCCTATACTCGTCCAGGTTGCCCGTGGCTGTGCCCTTGGGCATCAGCCAGATAATGGCCTCGTGCCAGGACTCCGGGACGTCTGCACCCCGCAGGATAGCCCTGTACGCGTGCACCAGGAGCCCCTGCACCGGTTCAGGCAGCTCTGCTATGAGGGCAGCCGTGACCCGGTTGGACCCCGGAGCTTTGTCGTCCGCCACGGCCTGCCTGACGGCGTCTTTAAGGTCCTGCAGGGTGTAGTCCTGTACCGACCTCCATTCCTCAGGCACCCCCCTGGGAATGTGGGCCCGGACCAGCCGCTCGAAGGCCGGCAGGTTCACTGGCCGCTTGGCGTACAGCGCCTCCCAATACCTCTGGGCCTCGCCAATGACGTCCGAGGCCTCCAAGAGCACCTTCTCCAACTCGCGGACGCGTACCGACCATAGGCCTGACGGGGCATAGTTAACCACGTTGATGGCCCCCTGTATCGCCGTCCATCGGAGCTGCAGATCCGGTACCCTGCCCCGCCAATAGTCCTTGATGCACCGGCGCCTGTTGCTCCTGAGGACACCCCGCAGCTCCTCCACGCGTGTCTCTAGCTGTCGGAGCTGTTCGTCCAACGCGGCACGTAGGTCCTCCGCCGAAGCGGGGGATAGGTCGGGGTCCACCCGCCGGAGGTGCTGTAGCAAAGCAGTCGCTTCCTGGGAGTGGAGTCCGGCAGCCGCCGCGTCCCGTTACCACAGCTAATGGGCGCGCCAGGCCAGGGCCTGCTGATCCAAGAGGATCTGGGCCAGAGACGCCTGCGTCTCCGCCTGCCCGTACGGGTACTGCGGGTCCACGCCTCATGGCATGCGCACTCCCGTGACCCTGGACACGTCATCACGGATGGCGTAGAGCAGGTCAAAGACCGCTTGCACCTCCGACGTGCCCATGGTGGCAGTGTCCCGGTCCGACGAGAGCCACGCCTGCAGCCGCCGATCCCCGCAGGCCTTCTGCAGTACTGCCGCCGCCGCCTCACGAACCCCCGGGGAGTCCGGGCGTATGGCATGCAGCCTGCCTTGGGCGTGCGAGTAGGCCATCCTGGTGACCCTCTCTTTGCCGGCCACCGCCAGCGGGATGTCCAGGACCACAGGGCCATGATCCGACCCCAGCGACGCTGGAGACCACCCTGGCGCCAAGTGTGGGCGCTCACGCGCCGCCCATGGGACCAGAGGCGAGTTCAGAAGGAAGGAGTCCAGTCGGTGCCTTGCCCTCGTGGGCCTCCTGTCCTCCTCCCGTTCCGGGCCTGCCCTGTGGAAACCACACTGTTCCCACAGGGCTTGGAAACTCCTCGTGGTGGGGTGCCAAGGGGACTCCAGCCACACGTTGAAGTCCCCTCCGAGGAGCACGGCCCTGGTGCCACCCGCGCTCTTGGCCGCCGCGTACATGGCCACGTTAGCATTAGCAACGGCGACGGACGCTGGCCCGTTTGTTCGCTGGGGGTAAAAGGGCAAGGCAAAGCAACGCAGTAGCACAGCAACAAGCAGAAAGCAAGGGCGTCTCCTATGGGAAAAAAGCAGCAACCAAGGCACAAAGCAACACGCAAGCGGCGAAGCAAGAGCGGGCCCCTCGTTGTTTGCGTACCCCCGCCACCATGGACACGTCCATCACCCGTGACCCCACGTAATCCACTGCATGCTGCGCACTCGCATATGCCCACCACCCCTGACTCCACGTAACCCACTGCCAGCATGCAATAACCCGTAGACACATAGCCAGGACTTCTGGGAGCCTCCATCCTAGCCTGGCCCTCAGCCTTCATCACCTCCATGTCCCCATAATGTACGCCGCCGACCCATCGCACTAGTTTCCTAGTATAGTACAGAAACATGGTAGCAGCCCTACTTTCTCGGTGGCTCCGAGTTGCACCCACCCCCAGATATATACCGTGCCGGCACTCCATGTCAGGGCACAGTACGTAATCAGCTTCGAGGTACCCGCATGCTCCCAGTTATAATATATCAAGAGGGTCTACAAGGGGGACGCTGGCCGCCCCTCGATGGGAGTGGCGCAACCCGTGAATATCGCTGGTTGGGATTCGGGCTGGTGGGTGCCGTAGCTTGATTATCGACCCCCTGTAGGGGTACCCACCAGAGGCTCGCCCCGGGCCGTGGTAACCAGGTCCACCTCATCTGGCCCACATACGTTGCCCTGACGCCTACCCTTGACCCTTACCTGCACTGATTGGCCAGCTCCCGTGGTTGCGCCGCTTCCGCCACAGTAGCGGCCAGGCCGCAGGTTCGGCCCCCACCGACGACGTGGCGAGCCTACTTATAGCATTGGCCCGCGCGTCAGCCCCTGGACCACTCTACATCTCGCCTCGAGCCGATCAGGCATGCACCCCCCAGGAGCAAGTCGCTGCAGTGAAGACTATGTAGGTTACACCTATATAGAGGCGACTGCACACTCGGTGCTACGCCGCCGTGTAGTACCGCCGTCGCAACGCGGATGCCACCAGCGAGCCGCCACCGCACACACCACCGCAACTGCAAGGCCGTGGTCAGACGGTTAGACTATGTACATGCCCTCAGGCACGGTCCCTCTAGTTTGTTCACGGGGCCAAGGGATGCCCCTGCAATCCACCTGAGTTGTTAGAGTGGTCACGGGGACAACCTAGTACCGCCATACGACTCCGCAGCGCCCCCACTGTACGGCTCCCCAGTACCGCCGCGCTTCCCCGCTACTCCCACCATACGGACCCCAGTACTGCCACGCATACCCCCGTGACCCCAGTACATCGTCAACTGCAACTCCGCGTACCCCTCAAGACAGCACCTCCCTGATCGCCACGTCATCCTAAGTACGCCCACCATACGGTCCACCTGACCGTCACGCCGTCGCAATCATGGATGTACACTTCGCCGGTTCCTGGGCCTTCAGGCTGCTTCCCCAACCCCGTGCAACGTGCCCAAGTGGCGTCGTAACTCATGCACCGCAGCGCCGGCAGCGCTGTTGCCCGCCCCCACGCAGACCCTTGAACCCTCGGAGTATCCCGAGCAACTACCCCCATAATTGCCGTAACTTGGCCGCCGTTAGAGACCCCGGTGTCATGGGAATACACTTCAAGGGTTTGGGCCTTATTACCATGGTCGGGACGACCCATGACACCTCACTGTTGTAGGTGGCGACCCGGGGCAGGCGGGTGAAGCATACCTGTCCGACCCTCATGCACGGGGGCAGTACGGCTCACCATCAGGTCGGCACGACCTGTCACATCACGTTGGCCGTCATACGGCGCCTGCCATCACTGCACACTCAGGCCATGAGGACACTGCTTCTCAGGTGCCACCCCCGCCGCCGCGTCAAGCATAGGGGCGGTGGCAAGCGCACCCGAGTTTCCCACACTCTGTCAAGCTGCATTACCCCCGGCCCCCACCGCGCCTTCACCATGTCCTCCGTGATGCCACAACCAAAGAACCCTTGAGTCGCCTTCCAGAGCTGCCCACCATAGCAGTAGGGGCAAGACTGCCGTCGGCGCATCGGGGCATCTCACCCCTTGCACCCGGACGCTCCTCAGGTCACCCCGGATTGCCTGCCAGGCACTTGAGGACATCTGTCGAGAGTGCCGTAGCGCCCATGTCGCCTTAGGCCACCCCCTACCGGCACGCTCCCGACACGTCCTGCAGAGTGGGGCGGAGGCACAGTGATGAACCCAAACCGACGTCGTCTCCCTGCACCCGTGGCATTGCTGTGGGAGCACGGACCGCGACGGGACGCAACCATCATCACAGCACTGCGACCACAGGTCCTGCCACACATCACAGCACGCTTCCTGGAGGCAGAGCAAAGCACCCGCCACTGCGCGTGCAGTGGCACAGCTGAGCACGCTGCGCCTCGCTTCATCCCACGTGGACACCGGGCGAGTATCGCCTGTCCGTCGGACATCATTGGTAGGCTCTCAAGCAACCGGGGCCACCGCGGTACCTTGGGGCTGCGTGTGCCATGCGTCAGGAGTTCCCAACCATAGTCCCGCACGATCTCCCCGATGACATCAACCCCGTCCAGCCCCGGGCCCCTGGCGGACGCGAGAACCAAGCGTTGTCCTCCCGTCCGAGCCTCGACGCCCGCCGCCAGGCCCAGGGTATCGAGGGTGTGACGGGCATCGGCAGCCACATTGTCGTCCCCCTCGGGCAAAGAGAACATGGCCTCCGTGACGTGGCCCTGCGCGTCGTCTCCGTGGACCCGTGCCAGCTGCTTGGAGCCCACCAACACGGCCACTGTCTGCGGGACCAACACCGCTCGGCAGCGCCCTGTCGCCTTTGAGAATGGCGTGCCAAACCAAGGGACATGGGCGTAACAGCTACGCGTACCCAGGTGGAAGGGGTGTGCAAACGTTGGAACATACCGGTACCGCGAGAACCTGCGAGCAGGTGGGCTTGAAGGCGATAGGACGTCTCATACGGCGTTCCACGTGCCAGTTAGGGCTGATCACCGCCAGCGGGTGGGTAAACACAAGGGGGGGGGGGAGAATGACATGTGGCAGGTTTAGGGACCTGAGGGTGTGGTTGTTGGGGTAGGGCAGGGTGTGTGTTCACTGTGCGTTTTCTCACAGCGGTCCCGGCGTTACGGTGCCCTCATCGGGCATTCGGCGAGCCAAGCTGGACTTGCTTCATCCCACGGGTCACCAGTCACAGCAGTCCCGGCGTTACGGTGTCCTTCTAGGGCATTCGGCGAGCCAAGCTGGACGTGCTCCACACCACAGGCCACCAATCACAGCAATCCCGGCGTTACAGTGTCCTTCTCGGGCATTCGGCGAGCCAAGCAGGACGTGCTTCACGCCACGAGACACCAATCACAGCAGTCCCGGCGTTACGGTGTCCTTCTCGGGCATTCGGCGAGCCAAGCAGGACATCACTACACGAACCAAACGACACAGCAGTACCAGTGGTCAATTGGCAGGGACAGGATAAGATGTCGAGCCAGCTTTTCACTGCGTTGCTCTCTGTGTTGATCTTTGGTCACAGGCTGTTCTCTGGGGCAGGGCTGGGCCTTCCGGTGGTGCCTGGTGCCACACTACCCTGGGTCACGGATCTGTCCGTACGCGTGCCGCCTCGGGCGCTGGGGCAGGGTGGCCCGTACACATTGCAAGTGCTGTACTGTGATGTCTTGCGGTGCCAGGCGGCTGAGGCAGGACCGAGGTACAAGAACGCCTGTGTCGTGTGCTCGTGTGAGCGAGGGCACGCTCCGCACTGGGACTTCTATGCACTGTACAATACAGTGGCTCTCTATGTGTCCCGCGAATTCACGGTTCCGGAGTAGCAACTATATTGATGAATGTAGTGTGCTGTAGGGTGCTGCGCCTTGGGACAGGTAGGGATCACTGATACGCTGGAGTTCGGAGATCGCCGGAGCACTTTACCTTTACCTTTACCACCAACACGGCCATGGCCCGCCGCTCCGTCACTCCGGAAGGACTCGCCGCAGCTGCCGGTCATACAGCCACAACGTCCCCAAGTCGAGCACGACAGCTACCGCCAAGATTGGGAGGTTGCACAGAGGCTGCTGAAAGAACGGCAGCACCTCGCGAGGCCAGCCCATGATGTTCCCCGCAGCCGGATGATCTGCGTACACCTGAAGCAAGGGATCACTCTGGCCGTCAGGGACCCTCACCATCGTACCACGCACCATGGCCCATGACTGCGCCGATACCACGCGGGACCACTCCCGGAACGCAGGGTAGTCCCGAGCCATCCAGGAGCCGACCCACTAGCTGAAGGCCTGCGCCACCGCCCCCATCAAGTGGGGGAACGAGGACATGGCCTCCTCGTGCGCGATGCACGACCTGGGCACCAACAGCGCCTGCAGCGGTGCCCTCTGAAAGGTCGCCTGCAGGTCGTTGGGAGGTCCGTCGAACGGGTTCCATGGCGGATGCCGTCGCATCCTCGCTGCTGGCGGGCAGAAGGGTGTGTCACCTCGCAGGAACGCGTACACTGGCCTCCTTCGATCTTGCATCGGCAGCTGCATGATCTGGGTGAGCTGATGGTTCCTGCGGGCATACACATCTTCCCCAATCTGGACCATGTTCTCCACAAAGAGCGTGGCTTCGCAAAGCCCCGGGACGACGCCGCCCGCACTGCCGCGAACAGCCGCTTGAGGTCCCCGGGGATGACACCCGCCATCAGGGATTCCGTCCACCTGCAGCCGTGCTCCCTCCACGCCATGAACTCCACCCCCCTGTCCGTTAGGGGAAGTTCCGCCGTGAACTCCTCCACACACCTGCATAGGAGTCGTGCCACCTCCTCGTCCCGCATACACGGCAAGCCCATGTGGCCAATGTGCTCCTCCGGCCCCCACAGAAGATGCAGGGGTGGGACGGTATCGGCACACGCGTGAGCTTCTGCCTCCACCGCCGCATGACCTGCATGGTGAACAAGCGACCGTCACGTGCCCACAGCATATTCCTGTGCGTGGGGCCGTGGTGCACACCTCCCAGGGGCACCGCCTCACAGGCGCTAGCCAGTGGCGTATGGGCCTTGGTGCGCGCCGCCAGCGTGCGCCACTCCATCTCCCTGACGAGCTGAAGGGCTTGCATGGAGGGTACACGCGGCTGGAGCTCCCCATCATCTCCAGGCACCAAGAGGATGGCGTGCTCCTTGGGCAGGACGAGATGAACAGGCGGGGCCATTGCACGGGCTGCGGCAGAGTCCGGCGCTTCAAGCGGGACTGCCGCCAAATGTGAGCTCTGCCGCACCACCCAATGGTGTGGCCCCCCTACTCTGCGTGGTAGCCGCCGCAGCCCCTCCACTATCCAATTCAGTGCGTGCTGGTTGACTAGATGCGAGGTCGGCACCTTGATGCCACGGTACAGGGCCTCGTGCGCCCTGCGCAGGTGCGCTCCAATGATGGAGGCATCCACCACGTGCACCCTGCATGCCGACGGGGGCGTGTGCAACAGGTATGCCGCCGCGCCGATGATCTCCGCCTCCAAGACCGTGCCGTGGATGGCACCCGTCCACGTGGGGCTCCCATGGCTGGCCACCGCCACATTGGTGGCCTCGTCCCCCTGGGGCGACGCGTCAGACGACGTGACTTTGGTCGCCACCGGCACCCAACAGTACCGGCGGGGTTCCATTCATGCCACGTCGGAGTGGGGGCTCTGTGTGACTTTTCCCAGGGACGCCGCACTAGAGGCCGTGAGCTCTGGGGACAGGACCACTTTTTGCGGACGATACACCGCATGCGGCCTCCAGGCCAGGTCGCATCCGCAAAATGACTTGATGGTGTCAAGGGCCGTGGTCGCTCCCCACACCGCCGTGGAGCACGAGGGCTGGTACACCACCACAGAGCCCTGCTCCACCGCCCCGCCATCACGCAACGACGTGACGGCGACATGCGGATCGTGTGGCACGTTGGACATCCAAACCACCTCCGGGACCGAGCACTCATCGGCGTCCGGGACGGGGCCAGCTGGCAGCAGAAGGACGATTGCCCACTCGCTGCACCCACGCACCGCTGCGCACGCTCTGGAAAACGCGGGCCGCCCGTGCACAGCCAACAGGGGCGATGGGTTTATGCCGCCCCCGGCATGTGGTGTGAGAGGGGGAGTGACGCCGGATCGTCTTGCTGTCGGTAACCTTCAAAGACGTCCCCCAGCAGGAACATGAGGGCGGCAAGCGGGACGAACGGCATGGACTGCCCCGGGTTCGCCGGGTCCCATCCTTCCTCCCTGTACCCGCCAACCACATACACGCCCGTAGTGGACTGCCTAGTGCGTTTGCTCGCCTTCTTTCGGCGCACCGGGTGAATTAGACGGTGAGTCAGTGGACCCGGCAACTGCGGCCGGAAGACGTCGCGGAGCCCCGTGAACCACACGTGGTCCAGCTGATTGGGCCCCACTCCCGCGTGAGGAAGGTGCAGGTGGTCCTTATGACACTCCTGGAGCTGGACTGCCCACTGCCCAGACGCAGGACAGGGGAGCCGCGCATGCAGGAGGTCATTTGCGGGATGAGTCAGGGACTGTACCGCCGCGTCCGTGTGGGGCCCCGAGAGAATG
Organism: Eutreptiella sp. 'Long Island Sound 2002'; assembly: GCA_964036045.1. Taxonomy (NCBI): domain Eukaryota; phylum Euglenozoa; class Euglenophyceae; order Eutreptiales; family Eutreptiaceae; genus Eutreptiella; species Eutreptiella sp. 'Long Island Sound 2002'. The sequence goes on from OZ038380.1 coordinate 106,497,951, forward strand.
CAGATGTCCCTACCCTTGAAGGTGTAGGACTGGGACGCCCACTTCCGTCCCGCCCGGTGCACCTGCGGCAGATGGGCGTGTACGCACGAGAACAGTGACGATGGCATGAGGAGTCCTACACGCAACGTCCCCATCGCCCGGAGTACCGTGCCCACCCACGTACTGCCAACGTGCGTGGCGAATGACGCGGAGGGTACCAGGATTTGACCGCACACACCGTATTGCAAGTGCATGTCTCGAAGCATGGCCCGCAGCTCCGTCCGGACTTTCGGTGACCGGTGGTGCGTGAGTTGAGCCAGGGTCGCTACGACGGAGTCGCGGCAGATAACCTGGACATCCGCCAGTCGCAATCCATGACCAGACCGCACCGCCACGTTGGACAGGTCCTTGGGCAGCTTCTCGAATTGCAGGGCCGCAGCCTTGATGGCAGCATTCAGCTTGACCACCGCCTCCGCCGTGTCCGACAGGTACGGTGCCGCGTACCGCAAGATGCCTGCAACCACAGCCGCCATCACCTCAGGGGGCACCGATGCGGGCCCCAGCGTGTTCTTGCACCCCCCCCGCAGAGCTTCACATCGGAGTACATGTTTCTCCTTCGTGGACGCTATCCCCCTTGGATCAAGGCGTAGGCCCAAGTAGGGCACCGTGCCCTTGGCGCGCAAGCACACCCATGGGGCTGCCGTGTTCCCCGGGTTTAGGCACACCATGATCGAAGGAATGCGAGCAGTATTGGCATAGGCGCACTTGCTGACGTTGAGGGACATGCCCATGTCCGTTAGGTACTGTGCAATCGCTGCCGCGTACTCCAAGAATTGTGGCAAGGAGTGCGCTATCAACAGGAGGTCATCACACTACGCATGCACCACAGCGGCACAGTATGGCGAGCATCTCCCCGCGCCTTGCAAGCAAGGCTCCGCAGGAGAGGTTCCAAGAGGAGGAGGTAGAGCACAGCGCTCTCCGCACTGCCCTGCCGTAGGCCCCTGTCGAGCCGAATGCTCGGCGTTGGGCCGTGCGCAGTGACGATGCGCACCAGAGACCCGCAGCTGAGGGCGTGGAAGACCCTGATGAGCTCCTCCGGGACCCCCATGTGGCGCAGGAGGAGCGCCAGCGCCCCATGCGGCGCTCTGTCAAATGCCTTGGACACGTCTAAGGCCAGAACGTGATTCTCCTCCCGCCCAAGCCGCAGCCTGCACTGGGCCAGGAACACCGGGGCAGCCACCGTGGAGCCTGGCATGGCCCCGAACTGCCAGTCCGCAGCCAATCCCTTGCTTGCCTGGACGGCCGTGAACTTCCGCATGAGGGGTGTACCTCCGGCTCACTGGTGGCTAAATAGAAATGTGAAGTTGGGGCTCATTTGCGGCTCAGTTGTGCATTGCGATGTCTTTGTGCTTGGTTGTTGTGCGTTTTGCATGCTAGGTAATGTGCATTCAATGTTTTTTAGAAGTTTTAGATACTCACTTGGTCAAGGTTCAAGGTGGGGAGTACTTTTTTTGGCGACGGCTCAGTTGACTGAGCGCCCGACTGAGCCGTCACTGAGCCGGCTCATTGAGCGCTCAGTGAGCGCTTACTGAGCGCGCCAAATGGCTCAGTGAGCGCTCACTGAGCGCTCACTGAGAGCTAATTGGGGGCTCACTCAGGGCTCACTCAGGAGTTTCTCCCCCTTTCCGCCCTCTGTTCCCACCCTTGCTGGCCCACACCTCACCCTTTTCACACCAACATTTGTCCGCAGTTCTCACCACGTCTTTTCTCCAAGAACTTGAGCGTGCATGCACACATACATACTTGCATACATGTACCCGTGGCGACAAACACACAAACATCCAAACACACACACTTCGTCAGGGACACAAATATCCAAACACATACACACACATACACCATACACACGTCCACACACACATGCACATGAACAAATTGACAACCACATTCATTCTTGTGTGCAATTATCTTGCGTGTACATAAACACATGGCCACATTGAACCATGTGAAGTGAAGGACTAGGGAGAGATGGTTACGGGGTTGGGGTTCGGGGATATGAACCTAACCATTTGCGAGGGTGTTCCTTGTTGCCTCATGAAAATGGCAACCCCCCCCCCCACACACACACACACGGGCGCGCGTGCCATGAAGCACAAATAGGGCACAAAGGACATTGCTCGCTTTTGTGAGGTTGATCATACAACCAGCGTGACCTACACCATGACACACTCATTCCCCTCCCTCCTTATCCCCTCCCGTCCCCTTTTGCCATGCCTGATCCCCCCGCTTACCCCATGCCAACCCCTTCTCTTATCTTGCCTGTCGCGTCCCCTTGCCCTGCCCTTGCCATGCCTTCCCTATTTGCTGGCCATGGCATCCAGTGCATGATGGTGCCGGCAATGACGATGACCTTTGCTGGTATGTTGTGTTAGTGTGTGTGTTCGCGGGTGTGTGCTTGTGCCCATGCGCATGTGCGCAAGTGTGGATGGTTTGTTCCCTCTTGGTTTCTCTCATTTAGTGTGTTTGTATGTATGTTTGTGTGTGAGTCGGGGGGGGGGGGGGGGCGCTTGCTTGGATCGATGCGTGGGTGAAGGTGTCCTCGTGCGTCACTGTGAGTGCGTGACTGCATTCTTTGGTTTCCGGTTGTCTAAGTTTGTGTGCGTATGTGGATTCGTGAATGTGTGTACGCGCAGGTGTGTGTGTGTGTGTGTGTGCCAATGTGTGTGTGTGTGTGTGTGTGTGTTTTGTGTTGCAGCTTTTGCATCTGTTGTTTTGGATCGTGTTGTTGGTTTTGGTGTTGTGTGGCATAGGCTTTGATTGTGTGCGCATAACATTGTGTTTGTGGCCGCAGATGCAGGTATGGTTGTGTTTGTGGTTGTGGCTGTGGTTCTGGGCTTGCGTGAGGTTGTTGCCATGGCTGTTGTGGTAGTTGTCGTTCTTGGTGTGGTTATGGTAGTGGTTGTGGTTGCGGCTTTGGTTGTGGGTGTGGGTGTGGGTGTGGGTGTGGGTATGGGTGTGCGTGTGGGTGTGGGTGTGGGTGTGGGTGTGGGTGTGGGTGCGGGTGTGGGTGTGTGTCTGCAAGCTGTGTTGTCTGTGGATTTGGTTGTGGTTTGGTCAGTGTGTGTGGCCCTGGCTGTGGCAAAGGCTGCAGTTGCCGCTTTCACTGTGGCTGCAGCTGTTCTTAAGGCTCAGGCTGTAGATGTGGGGGGGGGGGGGGGCGCGAGGTAAAGGACTACAAAGAGGGGGGCTCAAATCACCATCCACCCCCTCCCAAAAAAGACCGCACCAAGTTTACAGTGACAGTGTACAGTGACAGTGTACAATGACAGTGTATAGTGAGAGCATACAGTGCGTGTAGAGTGACAGTGTAGAGTGCTAGTATAGAGACTTGGGCGTTGTGGCGGACGTACTGTGTGTGGGGATACATTCTATGAGACCTTGGGGAGTACAATGTACAGAGTACAGTGTATAGTGTACAGTGTACACTAACAATGTACAGTGATAGTGTATAGTGACAGTGTGCAGTGGCAGTGTGCAGTGTGCAGTGACAGCGTACAGTGCCAGAATACAGTTTACCATGTCCAGTGACAGTAGACAGTGACACCATTGACAGTGTACATGGACAGTGTACAGTGGCAGTGTACACTGAGAGCGTACAATGACAGTGAACCATGAGTGAGCCCTCACTGAGGGCTCATTGAGCCATTTGGCGCGCTCAGTGAGCGCTCATAGCGCCTTTTGGCGGGATCACTGAGCGCTCAGTGAGCGCGCGAAACGGCGCAATGAGCACTGAGTGAGCGCGCCAAATGGCTCAGTGAGCGCTCAGTGAGGGCTCACGCATGGTTCACTGTCACTGTACACTGTCACTGCACACTGTGTATTGCACACTGCACACTGCACACTGTGTATTGCACACTGCACACTGCATACTTTGTATTGCACGATGCACACTGTGTGTTACAAATTGCACGATGCACACTGCAATGCACACCGCACACTGTAATGCAAACTGCACACCCTGTAATGCACACTGCGCTCTGTGTAGTGCACACTGCACACTGCACAGTGCACCGTGTGCAGTGTGCAATACCAAGTGTGCAGTGGCACATTGCACACTGCGCAGTGCACCGTGTGCAGTGTGCAATGCCCAGTGTGCAATGTGCAGTGTGCAATACACGGTGTGCAGTGTGCATTACACAGCGTGTAGTGCGCAGTGTACACTGCGCACTGCACACTGTGTACTGCACACTGCACACTGTAATGCACACTGCACACTGTGTATTGCACACTGCACACTGTAAGGCACACCGCACACTGTGTCATGCACACTGCACACTGTGCATTACAAACTGCACACAGCACGCCGTCATGCACACTGCACACCGTGTATTGCACACCGCACACTGCACACCGTGTGTTACAAATTGCACACTGCACATTGCAATGCACACTGCACACGGTGCATTGCACACTGCACACTGTATACTGTGTATTGCACAGTGCACATTGCATACTGTGTATTGCACACTGCACACTGCACACTGTGTGTTACAAACTGCACACTGCACACTGTAATGCACACTGCACACTGTGTAATACACTCTGCACACTGTGTGTTGCACACTGCACACTGCACGCTATGTATTGCACACTGCACACTGCACACTGTGTGTAGTGTGCACTACACAGGGTGTAGTATGCCGTGTGTGATGTAATCCACACGGCACACCGTGTAATGCACACTGCACACTGTGTCATGCACACTACACCCTGCACCCTGTGTATTGCACATTGGGTATTGCACCGTGTACCGTGTGCAGTGTGCAATACCCAGTGTGCATTACGCAGGGTGCGGTGTGTAGTGTGCAATACACAGTGTGCAGTGTGCATTACAGTGTGCAGTGTGCAATTTGTAATGCACAGTGTGCAGTGTGCAGTGTGCACTGTGCGATGCACACTGTGCAGTGTGCAGTGTGCAATACACAGTGTGTAGTGACAGTGTACAGTGACAGTGAACCATGAGTGAGCCCTCACTGAGCGCTCACTAAGCCATTTGGCGCGCTCAGTGAGAGCTCACTTCGCCGTTTCGCGCGCTCACTGAGCGCTCAGTGAGCGCTCAGTGAGCCCGCCAAATGGCTCAGTGAGCGCTCACTGGGCGCGCCAAATGGCTCAGTGAGCCCTCAGTGAGGGCTCACTCATGCTTCACTGTCACTGTACACTGTCACTGTACACTGTCACTGTACACTGTCCATGTACACTGTCAATGGTGTCACTGTCTACTGTCACTGCACACGGTACACTGTATTCTGGCACTGTACGTTGTCACTGCACACTGCACACTGCCACTGCACACTCTCACTATACACTGTCACTGTACATTGTCACTGTACACTGTACACTGTACACTGTACATTGTACTCTGTACACTGTACTCCCCAAGGTCTCATAGAAGGTATCCCCACACACAGTATGTCCGCCACATTGCCCAAGTCTCGATACTAGCACTCTACATTGTCACTCTACACTCACTGTATGCTCTCACTGTACACTGTCATTGTACACTGTCGTTGTACACTGTCACTGTAAACTTGGTGCGGCCTTTTTTGGGAGGGGGTGGATGGTGATTTGAGCCCCCCTCTTTGTAGTCCTTTACCTCGCGCCCCCCCACAGCCACAGCCTGAACCCAAAGAACAGCTGCAGCCACAGTGAAAGCTGCAACTGCAGCCTTCGCCACAACCGGGGCCACACACACTGACACAACCACAACCAAATCCACAGACAACACAGCTTGCACACCCACACCCACACCCACACCCACACCCACACCCACACCCACACCCACACCCACACGCACACCCACACCCACACCCACACCGACACCCACACCCACACCCACAACCAAAGCCGCAACCACATCCACTACCATAACCACACCAAGAACGACAGCTACCACAACAGCCATGGCAACAACCTCACGCAAGCCCAGAACCACAGCCACAACCACAAACACAAGCATACCTGCGTCTGCAGCCACAAACACAATGTTATGCGCACACAATCAAAGCCTATGCCACACAACACCAAAACCAACAACAACATCCAAAACAACAGCTGCAACACACACACACACACACACCTGCGCGCACACACATTCACGAATCCACATACACACACAAACCTAGGCAACCAGAAACCAAAGAACGCAGTCACACACTCACAACCACTCACGCACAAAGATACCTTCACTCACGCATCCATCCATGCGACCTCCCACCCCCACACACAAGCAGACATACAAACACACTAAATGAGAGAAACCAAAAACGAACAAACCATCTACAACTGCGCACATGTGCATGGGCACAACTACACACGCATGCAAGCACACACACACACACCCACACACATAATAGCACAACATACCTGCAAAGGTCATCGTCCTTGCCGCCACCATCATGCATGTGATGTCATGGCCAAAAAATAGGAAAGGTAGGACAAAGGGGACGGGTCAGGCAAGAGAACAGAAGGGCTACGCACGAGGGAAGCGGGGGAACGCAGCATAGCGAAAGGGGAGGGGAGGGGATAAGGAGGGAGGGGGATCAATGTGTCATGGTGTAGGTCAAGATGGTTGTATGATCAACCTCACAAAAGCAAGCAATGTCCTTTGTGCCCTATTTGTGCTTCATGGTGTGTGTGTGTGTGTGTGTGTGTGTATGGGGTGGGTGGGTGCCATTTTCATGAGGCAACAAGGAACACCCTCGCAAATGGTTAGGTTCATATCCCTGAACCCCAACCCCGTAACCATCTCTCCCTAGCCCTTCACTTCACATGGTTCAATGTGGCCATGTGTTTATGTACACGCAAGATAATTGCACACAACAATGAATGTGGTTGTCAATTTGTGCATGTGCATGTGTGTGTGGACGTGTGTATCGTGTATGTGTGTGTATGTGTTTGGATATTTGTGTCCCCGACGAAGTGTGTGTGTTTGGATGTTTATGTGTTTGTCGCCACGGGTACATGTATGCAAGTACGTATGTGTGCATGCACGCTCAAGTTCTTGGAGAAAAGACGTGGTGAGAACTGCGGACCAATGTTGGTGTGAAAAGGGTGAGGTGTGGGCCAGCAAGGGTGGGAAGAGAGGGCGGAAAGGGGGAGAAACTCCTGAGTGAGCCCTGAGTGAGCCCCCAATTAGCTCTCAGTGAGCGCTCAGTGAGCCGGCTCAGTGAGGGCTCAGTGAAGGCTCACTCGGGGTGCTCAGTCAACTGAGCTGTCAAAAAAAAGAAACCCCCCCGGTCAAATCCTCTTGGCCTAGGGATTGGTGTCCCTTTGGGGACATTCCAAAACCCCAACCCACCCTCGAAAGCCAAAACTTTTCACATTAAACCCCTTGAAAAACACAACTTAGCCCCAAATGAGCGGTTTTGGGCCCAATTGAGCCCCAACTTCACCTTTCCAAGTGAGCCGCAGGTACAGGGGTCATGAGCATCCGCATGTCTTGCTGCCCCAGCGCTATTGGCCTGTACTCGTCCAGGTTGCCTATGGCCGTACCCTTGGGCATTAGCCAGATAATGGCCTCGTGCCAGGATTCCGGGACGTCCGCACCTCGCAGGATGGCTCTGTACGCGTGCACCAGGAGCCCGTGCACCAGCTCAGGCAGCTCTGCTATGAGGGCAGCCGTGACTCGGTTGGACCCTGGAGCCTTGTCGTCTGCCACAACCTGTTTCACGGCGTCTTTGAGGTCCTGCAGGCTGTAGTCCTGCACCGACCTCCATTCCTCCGGCACCCCCCGAGGGATGTGGGCCCGGACCAGCCGCTCGAAGGCCGGCAGGTTCACTGGCCTCTTGGCGTACAGCGCCTCCCAGTACCTCTGGACCTCGCCGATGACGTCCGAAGCCTCCATGAGCCCTTCTCCGACTCCCGGCCGCGTACGGACCACAGGCTCGACGGGGCAAAGTTCACCACGTTGATGGCCCCCTGTATCGCCGTCCATCGGAGCTGCAGGTCCGGCACCCTGCCCCACAATAGTCCTTTATGGACCTGCGCCTGTTGCTCCTGAGGACATCCCGCAGCTCATCCGAGCGAATCTCTAGCTGGTGAAGGTGCCGGTCCAATGCAGCGCGCAGGTCCTCCACCGTGGCGGGGGACAAGTCGGGGTCCACCTGTCGCAGGTGCCGTAGCAAGGCGGCCGCTACCTGGGAGTGGAGCCTGGCCGTTGCCGCGTCCCGTTGCCACAGCTCATGGGCGCGCCAGGCCATGGCTTGCTGATCCAAGAGGACCTAGGCCAGAGAGGCCTCCGTCTCCGCCTGCCCGTACGGGTACTGCGGGTCCATGCCTGGCGGCATGCGCACCCCCGTGACCCTGGACACGTCATCGCGGAAGGCGTAGAGCAGGTTGAAGACCGCTTGCACCTCCGACGTGCCCATGGTGGCAGTGTCCTGGTCCGACGAGAGCCACGCCCGCAGCGTCCAATCCTCGCAGGCCTTCTGCAGTACCGCCGCCGCCGCCTCACGAACCCCTGGGGAGTCCGGGTGTATGGCATGCAGCCTGCCTTGGGCGTGCGAGTAGGCCATCTTGGTGACCCTCTCTTTGCCGGCCACCGCCAGTGGGATGTCGAGGAACACGGGGCCATGATGAGACCCCAGCGACGCAAGGGACCGTCCCGGCGCCAGGTGCGGGCGCTCACGCCCCGCCCAGGGGACCAGTGGCGAGTTGAGCAGCAAGGAGTCCACTTGATACCCTGCCCTCGTGGGCCTCCTGTCCTCCTCCGCTGCCGCGCTATATATATATATGTATAAATATATTTCTGAGTGTCCATTTTTTTCGATTTTTGTGATGGATCCCCCCCGGCGACCAGGCGCCGCGGGGGGTACACTGAAACCCTGGCCGGGGGGCAGCTGGGGCCTACCAGGGCCGCGCCCCCCGCGGCATATGGAGTGGCTGCCCGCGGCGGCGGCTCCTGCGGGGGCTGCGGCAGCGGCGGGTGGTCACAGCGTGGAGCCAGCCACCCCGACGACGCCGCCGATAGGGGCCAGGTGCGTGCCTGCGACATGCGTGCGACATGCCTACTCAGTGTCGTGCGTAGTGTCCTGCGTAGTGTAGAGAGGGGAAAGGGCAGGGCAGGGAGGGAGGGGCCAGGTGCGTGCCTGCGACATGCGTGCGACTTGCCTACAAAGTGTCCTGCGTAGTGTCCTGCGAAGTGTAGAGAGGGAAAAGGGGAGGGGAGGGAGGGGGAGGTAGGGCGGGAGAAGAGGGCCGAAGGCTGCGGGCGGGTGCGAACAGAACCAGGGCACCTGGGGGCGGCAAGGTGAAGGAGGAGTGGGAGGGGTGCCTCGCGTATTGCTCCGCGAAGGAAGTGTATGCCGGGAGGGTAAAGGGAGGACGGGGACAGAGACACCGAGGGCCAGGGACCAAGGGACCTGGGAAGAGGGGCAAGGCAGGACGAGGGAGGGCGAGCAGACAGGGGGCAGGACAGGGCCAGGGGGCCAGGGCAGAGAGAGGGGGCAAAGAGGGAGCGCTGCCACGCGAATTGCTCCGCATTGTGCTCGCGCTGGCCGGAGGGCAGAGGGGCAGAGAAGGCAGGGCAGGGAAGAGGGCCTGCCACGGCGGCATGAAGGAGCGAGCGTTGGGCGGAAGCACAAAGGTGCCCCGCAACCGAGCGAGCCGCCCGCAGTGCGCGGAGGCACTGGACAAGGCGGAGCGCCGCGGCGCGCTGCCGCAAAGCGGTCCACCCCCATGGGTGCAATGTCGTGAGTAGCGTCATACAACGAGGGCCAGGTGCGTGCCTGCGACATGCGTGCGACCTGCCTACACAGTGTCCTGCGAAGTGTCCAGCAAGGGGTAGAGGGGTAACAGGGCAGGGGAGGGAGGGGGAGGCACGGCAGGCATAGAGAGACAAAGGCCGCAGGAGGGTGCAGTGCGACATGCGTGCCACAAGCCTAGGGACCAGGGCGCCAGGGGGAGGCAAGGTGAAGAGGGAATGGGAGAGGTGCCACGTGAATTGCTCCGCGATGTGTATGCAGGGAGGGTACAGCGAGGACGGGGACAAGGAGACAGAGGGCCAAGGACCCAGGGGCCTGGGAAAGGGGGCAAGGGAGGACGAGGGAGAACGAACACACGAGGGGCAGGGCTAGGCCAGGGAACGGGAGTAGAGGGGGGGAGCCAAGAGGGAGGGTTGCCTCGCGAATTGCTTCGCACCGTGCTAGCCAGAGCAGAGAGAGGGAGCGACGGGGGAGACAGGGGCATGCTCAGCGCTAGCCGAGCACAGAGGGCGAGGGAGGGAGCATCGGGGGCAGGGTAGGGGATAGTTGCCATGCGTCGTGCCGTGCGCCGTGCGCGTCCAGAAGCCGACTCTGACCTCAATCATGCGTCATGTCACGTCAGTCAAGCCTAGAGCAGGAGGCAGGAAGCGACACGGGGGGACGGGCACCTGCGGCGCCATCCGTAGGGCCCCCCGTGCGATGACCCAACCAGTGGCGCAGAGGGGACACGCGCCAGTGGGGCCATCCACTGGACCCCCTGCGCCTGTTGCAGTAAGTGTGACGCAGAGGGGACGGGCACCAGCGGCGCCAACCGGTGGGCCCCCTGCGGCATAGATTGTGCTGATCTGATTACCTAGGTGGCCAGGGGATGCCACAAATGAATCCCCCGCCCGTCTCCCCGCGTCTCTGCCATAGGACCTCAGGGGCCACCATCGCGCTCGGGGGTGGCAGAGGCCCGGGGGACGAGAGCGCCCGGCCGCTTTGTAGCCGCCACTTCCAGTGGACTGATACCACGGCACCGGTATCAGGCCGCTCGGAAGTGGATACACGGGCACCAGGGAGAGGATGGGCAGTCGCCCCCCCCCGGGCTGTTGGGTGCCGAAACAGGGCCCTCCCCTCGACCAGGGCGGCGGATGGCGCAAGAAGCCTTCGAGGCGTACGGTAAGTCCTCCCCGCTGCCCGCACTTCCTCATCTTCCGTTTCCACCCGGGTACGTACCTCCTCCAATAAGTATGGGCACAGGAGGGAGCAGGCACGGGAAACTGAGCACCATGCGGAGACGTGGTGACTACCGCCGAGGGGCAACAGCGGCTGGTGATCCTGGGGTGCGGGGCCTATACCATGGAGAAGGGCGGGAAGGCCCGAAGGGAAACCCCCCCCCCCCCCGCAGCAGCCAAGTGCCTCACCCCGTGCTTGTGTCGTGCCTGCGTCATGCCTGCGACGTGCGTGCAACGAAGGGGAGGCGACATGGGCGCCCCTCCCCCCCCCACCCAGCCCCGCCCCCCCGAGGGCGGGGAATGCGGGTAGGGGGGGGGCGAAAAGCGACCCCCCCCCGAGGACAACGCGGCAGGGTAGGGAGTCAGCGGTAGGAGGGTGCGGGACGGACCACACGACCGTGCCCGAAGAGGGCACGCGCCGTGCAAGCCCCGGCGGGGGGACCACCGGGGGTGCGAGCGCAGGGTAGAAAGGGCGACGACGGGAGCCGCGAGGCATGTCCCCCCCCCGTGCAGAGGGACGGGTGCCGCGCCTCGTGCCTGCGCCGTGCTTGCGTCGAGCCTGCGACATGAGTGCAACGAAGGGAAGACGACAAGCCCCCCCCCCCCCCCCACACACAACTCCGCCCCCCCAAGGGTGGGGGATGCAGGAAGGAAGGGGCGGACAGCGGCCCCCCCTCCCGAGGACAAAGCGGCAAGATGGGGAGGCAGCGGGGAGAGGGTGCGGGACGGACCACACGTGGGAAGCACGAGGGAAGCACGCGCCATGCAAGCCCCAGCGGGGGGGGCACCGGGGGAGCGAACGCAGAGTGGGAAGGGCGACGACGGGGGCCACGCGGCGTGCCCCACTCCCCAGCAGAAGGACAAGTGCCGCGCCACGTGCCAGCGCCGTGCCTGCGACGTGCTTATGCCGGAGGAAGGACAGCGAGGGCGCCCCCCCCTCCCCACCCCCAACTCCCACACCCACCAGGGAAAGGGGCGAGGACAGCGAGGGGATGGCGAGGGGACATGGGGGATGACGGTAGCGGGATGCGGACCCCCCCCCCCCGAGGACACCGCGGCAGGGTGGGGAGGCAGTGGAACGAGAGTGCGGGACGTACCACCGGGAGTGCGACCGCAAGAAAGGTAGGGTGACGACGGGAGCCACACGGCAAGCCCCCCCCCCCAAGCGGAGGGACAAGTGCCGCGCCTCGTGCCTGCGCCGTGCTTGCGCCGTGCTTGCGCTATAGGGCGGACAGCGAGGACGCCCCCCCCCCCCCGCCCCCTTCTCCTCCACCCACCCAGAAAAAGGGCGAGGACAGCGAGGACACAGCGGGGGGTCATGGGGGGGGGGCAGAGGACATACCGAAACGGCCGGGGGAGAGACAAAAAAAAACAACAAAAAACAAACAACATAGGGCACCAACACGCCAGAGCACGGGCAGACAGCAGGGGCAGACGGGACATGGCGGGAGCCAGGGAGCACGGCAAGGGGCGCGGGACAGGGGGACGTCCCTGGGGACGAAAGCTGGGAGGCAGGGACCAACACCGCAACGAACGGGGGGGGGCCGGGGTGACAAGAGCCCGCGAAAGACGCTGGTGAGGTACCCGACCTCTGGGGTTTGGGGGCCCCCCCGGTGTCCGTATCGGCCCCACCTGAGCGCAAGCAATAAGGTGGGTTACGCCCGGGACCGTTGGCCAGCGGCCCGAGGTGGCACCCGCCTGAGGGGGTGGCCAATGGGCTTGACCAAGAGCACTCCCCACGGCACGTACTGCGGTTCGTGTCCTGTGAGGGGCTGCGGGTAGGGCACACCGTCCATCGGGGTAGGCAAGAGACGCGCCTATCCCGCAAGGACTCCCCAGGCACCCACAGTGTACCCGACCCCGGTGTGGGGAAGGGCCGACGTACCTGGTTACGACGCAGGTCCATTTGTACGGAGCAGGTACAAATAGACGGCCCGTACAACAGAGTTACACCCTGACAGGGAGTGCATGCATCGGCCCCCCCGTGGGGAAATTCCCGGAGGGAGGGACCAGAGCCAGCGTCGGGCGCCCCCCCTCCCCCCCCCGACCCTGCCTGGCAACAAGCCCGCCAACAACCGGGTTGGGCCAAGGGGCACACCTAAAGGGCACAACCGGGGGCAAAGGAACACGGAAGGGAAGAGGGGCGCGCAAGAGGGGTGGGCAACTGTGTCGTGCGAAGTGTCGTGCAACATTAAGCCAGCAGCAGGCGGGACGGGCCACAGAGTCCACCCGTTCTCCCATGTCCTTAGCTCACACAGCCTTCGTTAGCTAAATGTCGCTATCTGTCCCCACCGATCCCGCGGAGTTGCCACCCTTCCGGCGACGTGCCCGGCGTCTGGTAGACACAGTGTCTGATCTCGTCAGATACGGGCCGCACACGTATGCGACGTTCCAGGCGCGCGTGGACGCAGACCGTCCGGCCAGGGACAACGGATGGGACCACTTCGTCGATGTCTGCTTGCGGCAGATGTTGGCCCGCGATCCCCACCCGTACAACGCGCCCGACGTTCAGGCGCGGTTCGCAGCGGGCACGGTGCCGTTCGGGGTGCACTTGCTCAACCGACTACTCCGATGTCTACAAGATCTCGGGCAGCTCGAGGACGCGCAGCGCGGGCGGCCCCCAGTGGGATCGGCGGGGCGGCAGGGGTGTGCGGCGCCGGGTGCGTATCCGATGCCGCCGCCCCCAGTCCTCGGGCCCATGCCCATCCCGCCCTTTGGGGCTCACCACCACCACCAACCCCATCTCCATCACCCGCTTCATCACCCCGTCGGGTTCCCCATGATGCAGCATCACCTCCCACACCAACACGTACACCTGGCGGCTGTGCCACAGCTCCCCGTCCACCTTCACCATCACCATCCCCTAGCGGCTGTGCCACAGCACCCCGTCCACTTTCACCATCACCATCACCATCACCGTCCGCACCAGCATGTGGAGTACCCGCATCCCCTGCCCCAGCAGCACCCACGACCGCCTCAGCACACAATGCCGGTGCCGGAACCGGTACCGGTGCCCGAGCCGGGGCGGAGCGCCCAGCAGCAGGGGGTGTCCCAAGGGGCTGTGCCACAGCACCCCGTCCACCTTCACCATCACCATCACCATCACCGTCTGCACCAGCAAGTGGAGTACCCGCATTCCCTGCCCCGGCAGCACCCACGACCGCCTCAGCACACAATGCCGGTGCCCGAACCGGTACCGGTGCCTGAGCCGGGGTGGAGCGCCCAGCAGCAGGGAGTGTCGCAAAGGGCTGTGCCACAGCACCCAGTCCACCTTCACCATCACCATCACCATCACCGTCCGCACCAGCATGTGGAGTACCCGCATCCCCTGCAAGCAGCACCCACGACCGCCTCAGCACACAATGCCGGTGCCGGAACCGGTATTGGTGCCTGAGCCGGGGCGGAGCGCCCAGCAGCAGGGGGTGTTACAGGGGGCTGTGCCACAGCACCCCGTCCACCTTCACCATCACCATCACCATCACCGTCCGCACCAGCATGTGGAGTACCTTCATCCCCTGCCCCAACAGCACCCACGGCCGCCTCAGCACACAATGCCGGTGCCGGTACCGGTACCGGCGCCTGAGCCGGGGCGGGGCGCCCAGCAGCACGGGGTGTCGCAAGGGGAGGCACGTGGCGTGCCCCCGGGCGAGGCGAGGAGAATGGGGGCGCCTGCGGCTGCGCCACCCATGGCGGTGCCCCTGCCGGGGCTTACCGCGGCGGGGTCACCACCGCGGACGGTCCAGGTGCCGGACCCAACCGTGCCGCGCGAAGCCCAGCCCGTGGTGCCGACGGACCCTGAGCCGGTGGTGCCGGGTGGTGGTCCGCCCCCGACGCGTGGGATGCAGGGCGCGGCCCCCATGGGGAGGCCTACGGCGGGGGAACGAGCGGGGGATGCAGCGCAGGAGGCGGCAGTGGCTGGCTCGACAGACATCAGCGAGCTGCTCGCGCAGGCCCTGGAGGCGTACCGGCGGACAGCCGCGGGGAGCGGTGGAGCCGCGCCGGAAGGGGCTGACGCCGGCGAGCTGATAGCGCAGGCGCTCGCGGCTGTCGCCCCGAGGACGGAAGGGGCCAAGGAGACGCCGACGGAGGCGGTTTCTTCGGGGGGACAGGACGCAGGGCGGGGTGTGCCGAGGGCGCAGGCACCAGCGGAGGGCGGCGGGGTTGTGGAGCCCAGTGGGGGACGTGCCAAGGGGGAAGGAATGGAGGACTGGATGTGGGAGTGGCGGGAGTGGCGCCAGGTGGCACCCGGTGAGCCGTGTCCGGCGGGGCTGGCGTACAGCATGGACCTCCATGCGGGCACCAGCTGGGCCCGGCTGCCCGCCAACCTGCGGGCACGGCTGGACGCGGCGGAGGCGGCAAGGGGCGGAGGCGCTGACGAGCGGCCTCTGGCGCCCTTCCCGCCGCGGCCGGACACGCCGCCGGCGGTGCTCGCGGCTGGAGAAGGGGCGGAGGGAGAGCAGGAGGCGGAGGGCGAGGGGGACGAGGAGGCATACGGGCCCGGCGAGTCGGCGCTGGCCCTCATGTTTGAGGACGACGCCGGGCCCGACGTCTACGCCGGCATGGACGAGGACCCGGCCAACGAGCCGCTGCGGCCCATGCCCACTGCGGTGCCGCCCCCTCCCCTGGGGAGCTGTGAGCGGCGGCACTGCAGGTACCATGCGGCCGAGGGTGCCCACAGGCACCGCCTCATGAGCACGGGGCAGCGGGAGGCAGGGATGCTACCGAGCGCCCTGGAGCGCTATGAGCTCCAGCGCCCAAGGCAGGTCGCCCGGGAGATGGCCCTGGCGGCAGCGTCCCCGGACAACGGCCAGGTCCGCTGTGTCCAACTGGGGAACGCGGCGGTCCTTGGTACCCACCCCGGTGATGTCCGGGCGGCCGAGCCCCAGGAAGGCCTCCCCGTGTCGGTGCCCGTCCGTGGGGCGCCTGCTGGACGAGGCAGGGCTGGAGGACGTGCGGCAGGACGAAGGCCTGTACGTGGCCTTGTGGCGAGGTGGGGCTGACGCTTGGCGTCGCGAGCAGGCCGTGCGGCCCCTCACACCCCAGGCGCTGGGGTCCCATGCGCTCCTGGTGGCGGTGCACCCCGAGGGTGCAGAGGTCGTGTTCGACGCGGACCGCCTGCTGCTGACCGGGGATGGTGCGGTCCTCGTCCCCACCTCCAGCAGCTACCGCCTTGAGAGCCGCGGCGGTGACCTCAAGGTGCTGGTGGTGGTGGGCACGCGCCTCGACGAGAGCGCCGCCCCCCAGGGGTCCAAACACGCGATCCCGGTGGGGGGTGATGAGGAGGCAGGCCGTGGCGGTGACGAGGTGGGGCAAGAGCAACCCACGGGGGAGGAGCAGCAGCAGGATCAGCCGGAGGTGGCCGGGGAGGAGGTGGACGTGCAGGCCATTGTGGCGGCGGCCCTGGCGAAGTTCACGGATGTGGCGGGCCCGCCGCCAACGACGGAGGCACTGGAGGAGGAGGACCAACGCAGGAGGAGAGAGGAGGCACAAGTCGCCATGGAGCGGGACGCGGAGCCGGAGTTCAAGGGTGAAGAGGCACGGGGCGACGGGGAGCAGGACGAGGAGCTGGTGATCGTGGGGGCGAAGGAGGCGCGTGAGGTGGGTCCACGGGAGCTGGGGGTGGCGGACAGGGCTGGGCCGAAGACGGGGGAGGTGGAAACCTGCAGGCACTGGGCCAAGGGGTGGTGCATGCGGGCAGATGACTGCCGGTTCGCCCACCCCCAGCCGCCGGTGCCGCGGGGAGTACCCCAGGAATTACTCCTGATCCTCCAGGCCATGGCCCGTGTGGGGGCCCTCAGCCTGGACCGCAGGCAGGACCACGGGCGGGGCCACGGAACGTTGCTGCAGGAAGCGGTGGTAAAGGCGCAAGGGGGAGGGCTCCCAGCGGTAGGGTATGCGGTGGAGAGTGGGGGCCTGACCGAGTGGGCGGTGGCGTTGCCATGTGGCATGGCGGCCCTGCTCACTCCGTTCCCGGTGGTCCCGTGGAGGGACGTGGTCGCCGTCCAGGAAGCCAATCTGGGATGGGTATGCACGTGGCACACACATCCCGCCGGCATGGACCCTCGCGAGTGGCAGGCTAAGGCGGTCGTGACGTACCTGTCCTGGTCGTTGCCGGCAGCGCCGGGTGCGTGGGCGCAGTGGTGGGACAGGGCGCTCGGCTGGGCGAGGGATGGCAGTGCTGTGGCGGCCTGCCCTGACCTCCCGCGCGAGCCCGTCTCAGTCCAGCCGTGGACTGTCTCCCTGCATCTCCCAAGGGTGGCGGCTCGTCTTGCAGCCACAGACCCGGAGGTCTCGCTGCTGGAAGACCGAGAGGGGCCAGGGCTTCGCCTGGGCCAGGGGCTGGAAGTACGCACCGCCCGCCTTCCCAGCCCTGTGGACGGGGACATCCTGGAGGGACTCCAGTTCACGCGGGCTGGCGGGGCTCATGTGTGGACCGCCGTCCATCGCCAGCTCCCAGACGCGTGGCCCCGGTTTTACCGGCCCCCTGGTCACGAGCGTCTGGTGGGAGTGGAATGGCGCGTGTGGGCCCCCAACAGCCCGTGCCCACCGGTGGTGGTCCTGCCAAGGAGAACCAGCCACCCCAGCTGGGAGACCGTGGCGGTCTTGTGGGGATGGGTGGCGGTCCTTGGGACCGATGGCCACATCTTCACTGCCCCACGGGGCACGGTGATCGAGACCGACGGGGGGACAGCGTTGCAGCTCACGGCAGAGCCCCTGAGCATGCATGCTGTGGTGGCCGTCCTCCAGTGGGGTGCAAACAACCCACAGCCCTGGCGCGATCAGTTCGCTGGGGCTGTTTGGCGAGACCTGCCGGTCCTTAAGGCCGCCGTCTGGTCAAGAGGAGCAGGGCAGCATCTCCCGGGCGCACTCCCATGGCTGCGGGGCTGCAGAGACGCCTCTCCCCCACCGGCTGAGCTGCGGGGCGCCCTGGAGCACCTGTACTCCAAGCCCAGGCACCAGTTCCTGGTGGCCGCAGACCATGGGGTGGAGCTCAGCGACGACGTGGTCGCGCTGGCAGCCGACGTGGTGCAGTGCCTGGCCCCCCACGCCATGATGCTCCCGAGGGAGGGGTGGGAAGGCCAGCGGCACGACCAAACCCCGGTTGCCCTCCTCATTGCGAGGTACGTCGAGCTGGGGGGCTCGGAGGCGGTGTACCTCGGCGTTGGAGACGCCGAGCATGCGGCACTGGACGGCCCACCACCTCGTGGCCCCTGACATGCGGTTGGCCGTGGACGCGCTGGGCAGGCCTGTGGTGTCGGGGGCCCCGCCCCAGTGGCCGCACACGTGGGACATGGCGGTCCGGACGATGTGCATGGCACCCAGGGGCCAGAGGGCGGGATGGCCGGGTGCAGAGCATCTGCTGGCGGAGGCCCGGGCGGCACAGGTGCAGCAGCCGGCCGGCAACACCAAGGACTGTGGCGTGTGCGCCCTCATGTCCGCCGTCGGTACCCTCCTCAGGGTGCCGAGGCCGGGCAACCTCCTGTCCGCGCTGGACAGGCGGTGGGTGGCGGCGGTGGTCCTCAGCAGGGACATGGGGCCCATCGCGCGTCTGCCGTCCCTGGGGGAGCTGCCTGCAGCGGTGTTGGATGCCCTGCCGGCGCCCCGCACGCCCTTGGACCTGGCGGACGTCCCGCACAACGTGGGGCTGCCCGGGGCGCGCATGCAACATGCCCTGCTGTGTATGGCGGCGGCGGCGGACGGGGGGATGTCCATGCTGGCGACGGTGTCCCTGCAGCACGTGCAGGACGCGATGCAGCAGCAGCGGATGCATGCCCCCAAGCCGTGGGAAGAAAGCGCCAAGCGGTGGCTCAGGGTGGAGAGCGTGCCTTCCACCCATACGGTGGGCGTGGCGGATATGGGGCGGCTGGTGGTGTTGGAGGGGGCGGAGTATTGGGCCTGTGTTCGGGTGAAAACAGGGGGACTGGAGTGGGTCGTAGTCACCGCGTGCCGGCTCAGGAGGCAGCGGTCCAGGGGCCCGGCCTGCTACCGGGTGTTCCGGGAGTGCCTCAGTGAGCTGGGGCCGGTGCGCAGGGCGCACAGGTGCACGGCCGAGGACATCCCGCCGGCGCCGGCGGTCTTCGTGGAGGTCACGCGGCCGCCGGCGATCCAGGGGCAGGACGTTTGGCCCATAGCCCCGAGCAACATGTGGCAGGCTGAGCATGCAGCTGGCATGTGCAGGGCGCTGGAGGGTCACGCGGCGGCCCTCCCCAGGGCCCCGGCAGCGCAGTCCTCCAGCAACAGGCCGGCAGCCTCGCTGGCACTGCTGCATAGCGTGTCGCGGGCGTGGTGCTGGGTTGTGGCGGCGCTGGAGCCCCACTCCTCGGCGCTGCGCCTGTACGATCGCGGAGAGGCCACGGTGCTCACGGTCCGCCCCGCCGACCTGGAGGCCCTGCACCTTAGTGCACTGAGTGGCGACGGGGGCGAGGCGCTGTACCTCCAAGGGACCGTGGCAGGCGCGGCCGCGACACGCTTCCGCCGGTAGAGCGGAGGAGATGCCCTCCGCCTGGTCATGGCGGAGAACATGGGGCCGTGGCTTCGGGCATTCTCCGTGTCCAGGTGGAAGGTCGAGGGCGAACGGGAGAAGTTCGCCGACGCGTGGCGCCGCTGGGTGGAGGAGCAGTTTCCCGTGGGGGGAATGCTGCACCTGCCGCAGCCACCAAGCGTGCCACCAGTACGGCCTGCGGCACCCCCGGCCGCGGCGGCGAGGCGGGCCCCGAAAGCGGCGCCCAAGCCGCCGCCCAAGAGGGGCCAGCCGCCTCAATATGGCGGCTATGCCAACATTCGGTACGTGCTGCAGCACTTCGGTGGTGACTTGGCCACGGAGCAGCGTGGGACAAAGACGATCAACGTCTGCCCCTGGTCTCGGCTGGATGGGGCTGGTCACTACACATGGAAAGCTGGCAAGCACTGCCGGCCCACCCACCTCCACCCCAAGGACCTGCTGGACCACATCCAGCGGGACACTGCGACTGATCCGGCGCAACGGGACCAGGCGCTGGCCAGGCTGGCTGGCGTTATGCCGGGGGGCCAGGCGGGGCCTTTCGCGTCGGCCCAGGCGGGGTCCAGAGCGCTCACGCTGCCCGCGGGTGCCCGCCCTGCGGCGGAGCGCGGGGCGTCGCCGTCGGCGGAACGATCTGGAGCGATTGGGTCTGCAGCACGGCGTGGGGCAGTGATTTCTACGGGGAGTACGGCGGCAAGTACATCCGGCAGGCAGGCAGAGGGGGACCCCGCCGCATCTGCCGGGTCTCAGCAAGCGACGACCGCCTCGAGCGGAGGCCCGCGGGGACACGGGCCACCTCGCCGGCCGCTCGCACCGGGTGCGGGTGGTCCCCCTGAACCTGCTGGTGGCCCCCCTCCGTCCGGTGACCCGGATCCGGCGGGGGGCCCCGATCCACACGTGCAGCCATGAAGGGGCCCCGCCTCCGACACTCGAGCGGCGGTGTCCTGGAACGTCCAGGGCTCCATGCGGGGGGACGGCGTACCAGTGGCCCCAGGTATGCTCGACGGTGAAGCGGTGGCGGCGGGCATCATGAAGGCCGAGGGTGCCATCCTGGGCCTATTCCAGGAGACCGGCCTGCAGGACCCTCAGGGTGTGGTGCACTCGGAGAATCAGTGGCGTCACCACGGGTATCATGCGTACCCAGGGTTGGATGACCAGGCGGCGTCGGCGGCAGCGGTGCGCGGCGGGCTCTTGATTGCCCTTCGGGCGGACGTGTTCGCCGCGGAGGAAGTTCCAGATATCGTGGACATCGTGTCGGGCAAGGCCATGGCCCTCGATGTGGTGACCGCAGGTGGCACCCTCACGGTCATCAACGTCCACGGCCCGGGCAGCGGCGGCGACTCCTGGGCGTCTAAGGCGTCCTTCTGGGCTGACGTGGCCATGTACGCGGCGGCCAAGAGCGCGGGTGGCACCAGGGCCGTGCTCCTCGGAGGGGACTTCAACGTGTGGCTGAAGTCTCCGTGGCACGCCACCACGAGGAGGGTCCAAGCCCTGTGGGAACAGTGTGGTTTCCACAGGGCAGGCCCGGAACGGGAGGAGGACAGGAGGCCCACGAGGGCAGGGCACCGACTGGACTCCTTCCTTCTAAACTCGCCTCTGGTCCCATGGGCGGCGCGTGAGCGCCCACACTTGGCGCCGGGGCGGTCTCCAGCATCGCTGGGGTCGGATCATGGCCCTGTGGTCCTGGACATGCCGCTAGCGGTGGCCGGCAAAGAGAGGGTCACCAGGATGGCCTACTCGCACGCCCAAGGCAGGCTGCATGCCATACGCCCGGACTCCCCGGGGGTTCGTGAGGCGGCGGCGGCAGTACTGCAGAAGGCCTGCGGGGATCGGCCGCTACAGGCGTGGCTCTCGTCGGACCAGGACACTGCCACCATGGGCACGTCGGAGGTGCAGGCATTCTTTGACCTGCTATACGCCTTCCGTGATGACGTGTCCAGGGTCACGGGAGTGCGCATGCCTTCAGGCGTGGACCCGCAGTACCCGTACGGGCAGGCGGAAACGGAGGCGTCGTTGGACCAGGTCCTCTCGCATCAGCGTGCCCTGGCCTGGCGCGCCCATGAGCTGTGGCAACGGGCGCGGCGGCGGCCGGACTCCACTCCCAGGAAGCGACTGCTCTGCTACAGCATCTCCGGCGAGTGGACCCCGACTTGTCCCCCGCCTCGGTAGAGGACCTACGTGCCGCGTTGGACCAACAGCTCCAACAGCTAGAGACACGCGTGGAGGAGCTGCGGGATGTCCTCAGGAGCAACAGGCGCCGGTCCATCAAGGACTACTGGCGGGGCAGGGTACCGGATCTGCAGCTCCGATGGACGGCGATACGGGGGGCCATCAACGTGGTGAACTATGCCCCGTCGGGCCTATGGTCCGTACGCGTCCGCGAGTCGGAGAAGGTGCTCTTGGAGGCCTCGGACGTCATTGGCGAGGTCCAGAGGTATTGGGAGGCGCTGTACGCCAAGCGGCCAGTGAACCTGCTGGCCTTCGAGCGGCTGGTCCGGCCCATCCCTCGGGGGGTGCCGGAGGAATGGAGGTCGGTACAGGACTACACCCTGCAGGACCTTAAAGACGCCGTGAGGTAGGCCGTGGCGGACGACAAAGCTCCGGGGTCCAACCGGGTCACGGCTGCCCTCATAGCAGAGCTGCCTGAACCGGTGCAGGGGCCCCTGGTGCACGCGTACAGGGCTATCCTACGGGGTGCGGACTTCCCGGAGTCCTGGCACCAGGCCATTATCTGGCTGATGCCCAAGGTCACAGCCACGGGCAACCTGGACGAGTACAGGCCGATAGCGCTGGGGCAGCAAGACATGCGAATGCTCATGACTCCCCTCATGCGGAGGTTCACAGCTGTTCTGGCACGCAAGGGACTGGCCGCGGACTGGCAGTTCGGAGCCATGCCGGGCTCCACGGCGGCTGCCCCGGTGTTCCTGGCCCAGCGCAGGCTGCAGCGTGGGCTGGAGGATAACCACGTCCTGGCCTTCGATGTGTCAAAAGCTTTTGACACAGCGCCGCACGGAACGCTGGCGCTCCTCCTGCGCCACATGGGTGTCTCGGAGGAGCTCATCAGGCTATTCCACACCCTCAGCTGCGGGTCTCTGGTGCGCATCGTCACCGCGCACGGCCCGACGCCGAGCATACGGCTCCACAGGGGCCTGCGGCAGGGCAGTGCGGAGAGCGCTGTGCTCTACCTCCTCCTTTTGGAGCCTCTCCTGCGGAGCCTCGCCTGCAAGGCGCGGGGACATGCTCGCCATGCGGTGCCACCCGTGGTGCAGGCGTACTGTGATGACCTCCTGTTGATAGCGCACTCCCTGCCGCAATTCCTGGAGTATGCGGCGGCGATAGCGCGGTATCTCACGGACATGGGCATGTCCCTCAACGTCGGCAAATGCGCCTATGCCAATACTGCTCGCATCCATTCGATTATGGTATACCTGAACCCAGGGAACACGGCGGCCCCATGGGTATGCTTACGTGCCAAGGGCACGGTAGCATACTTGGGCCTGCGCCTCGATCCCAGGGGGATGGCGACCATGAAGGAGAAACATGTAGTCCGGTGTGAAGCTCTGGTGGGCTGGTGCAAGAACACGTTGGGGCCGGCGTCGGTGCCTCATGAAGTGATGGCGGCTGTGGTTGGAGGCATCGTGCGGTACGCGGCGCCCTACCTGTCCGACACGGCGGAGGCGGTGATCAAACTGAATACTGCCATCAAGGCTGCGGCCCTGCAATTCGAGAAGCTGGGAAAGGACCTGTCCAACGTGGCAGTGCGGTCGGGTCATGGGTTACGGTTGGCGGATGTCCAGGTTATCTGCCGCGACTCCGTCGTGGCGACCATGGCTCAGCTCACCCATCACAGGTCGACGACAGTCCGGGATGAGCTGCGGGCCATGCTCCGGGACATGCACGTGCAGTACGGAGTGTGCGGGCAGTTCATGGTGCCCTCTGCGTCATTCGCCACGCACGCTGGCAATACGTGGGTGGACAGGGTACTCTGGGCGATGGGGACGTTGCGCGTAGGACTTCTCATGCCATCGTCAGTGTACTTGTGTGTACACGCCCATCTGCCGCAAGTGCAGTGGGCGGGGCGGAAGTGGGTGTCCCAATCCTATTCCTTCAAGGGTAGGGACATCTGCGTTCTCTCGGGGCCCCGCACATATCGACAATACAGTCCCTGAAAGATCCCGCAAATGACCCCGTGCATGCGCGGCTCCCCTGTCCTGTGCCTGGGCACTGGGCTGTCCAGCTTCAGGAGTGCCATGAGGACCACCTGCACCTTCCGCACGCGGGAGTAGGGCCCCATCAGCTGGACCACGTGTGGCTCACGGGGCTCCGCGACGTCTTCCGGCCGCAGCTG
This sequence comes from Eutreptiella sp. 'Long Island Sound 2002', assembly GCA_964036045.1. Classification (NCBI taxonomy): domain Eukaryota; phylum Euglenozoa; class Euglenophyceae; order Eutreptiales; family Eutreptiaceae; genus Eutreptiella; species Eutreptiella sp. 'Long Island Sound 2002'. The sequence continues at coordinate 106,521,756 of OZ038380.1, forward strand.
CCCGGTCCGTTGACTCACCGGCTAATACACCCGGTGCGCCGAAAGAAGGCCAGCAAACGCAATAGACAGTCCACTGCGGGGGACGTGTATGTGGTGGGCGGATACAGGGAGGAAGGATGGGACCCAGCCAACCCGGGGATGTCCATGCCGTTCGTCCCGCTAGCCGCCCTCCTGTTTCTATTGGGGGACGTCTTTGAGGGCTACCAACAGCAAGACGATCCGGCGTCCGTCCCCCTGCTCACTCCTCACGTCGGGGGCGGCATAAGCCCGCCACCACTGTGGGTTGTGCACGGGCGGCCAGCGTTTTCCAGGGCATGCGCGGCGGTGCACAGGTGTTGCGAGTGGGCAATTGTCCTTCTGCTGCCAGCAGGCCCTATCCCGGATCCGGATGAGTACTCGGTCCCGGAAGTGGTCCGGATGTCCAACGTGCCACACGATCCGCACGTCGCCGTCACGTCGTTGCGTGATGGCGGCGCAGTGGAGCAGGGGTCTGTGGTGGTATACCAGCCTTCCTGCTCCGCAACAGTTTGGGGGGCGGAGTATACCACGGCCCTGGACGCCATCAAGTCAATCTGCAGATGTGACCTGGCCTGGAGACCACATGCGGTATATCGACCGAAGGTAGTCCTGTCCCCGGAGCTCACGGCCTCTAGTGCGGCGTCCCTGGGAAAGGTGGTGCAGAGCCCCCACTCCGACGTGGCGTGGCTGGAGCCCCACCGGTACTGCTGGGTGCCGGTGGCGACTAAAGTCACATCGTCTGACGCGTCGCCCAAGGGAGACGACGCCACAAACGTGGCGGTGGCCAGCCACGGAATCCCCACGTGGACGGGTGCCATCTGCGGCACGGTCCCGGAGGCAGATATCATTGGCGCGGCGGCGTACTTGTTGCACACGCCCCCGTCAGCGTGCACGGTACACATGGTGGATGCGTCCGTCATAGGAGCGCATCTCCGCAGGGCGCAGGAGGCCCTGTACCGTGGCATCAAGGGGCCGACATCACATCTGGTCAACCAGCACGCACTGAGCTGGATAGTGGAGGGGCCGCGGCGGCTGCCGCGCTGAGTTGGGGGGCCGCACCACTGGGTGGTGAGGCACAGCTCGCACTTGGCGGCGGTCCCGCTTGAGGCACCGGACTCTGCCGCGGCCCGCGCAATGGCCCCGCCTGTCCATCTCGTCCTGCCAAAGGAACACGCCATCCTCTTAGTGCCGGGGGATAATGGAGAGCTCGAGCCACGTGTGCCATCCACGCAAGCCCTTCAGCAAGTCCGGGAGATGGAGTGGCGTTCGCTAGCGGCTCGCACCAGGGCGCACACGCCACTGGCTGGCGCCTGCGAGGCGATGCCCCTGGGAGCTGTGCACCACGGCCCAACGCACAAAAATATGGTGCGGGCACGTGACGGTCGCTTGTCCACCATGCAGGTCATGCGACGGTCCAGACAGAAGCTCACGCGTATGGCAATACCGGCCCACCCCTGTATCTTCTGTGGGGGGCCGGAGGAGGACATTGGCCACATGCGCCTACTGTGTGCGCGGGACGAGGAGGTGGCTGGGCTCCTGTGCAGGCGTGTGGAGGAGTTCACGGCGGAACTACCCCTGACAGACAGGGCGGTGGAGTTCGTGGCGTGGAGGGAACACGGCTACAGGTGGACTGAATCCCTGATGGCGGGTGTCGTCCCCGGGGACCTGAAGCGGCTGTTCGCTGCGGTGCGAGCAGCGTCGTCCCGGGGCCCTGCCAAGGCCAGGCTCTTTGTGGAGGACATGGTCCAGATTGGGGAAGATGTGTATGCCCGCAGGAACCATCGGCTCACCCAGATCATGCAGCTGCCGATGCAAGATCGAAGGAGGGCGGTATACGCGTTCCTGCAAGGTGACACACCCTTCTGCCCGCCGGCAGGGAGGATCCTGCAGCGTCCGCCGTGGAACCCGTTTGCCGGCCTCCCCGGCGACCTGCGGGCAACCTTTCAAAGGGCACCGCTGCACGCACTGCTGGTGTCACGGTCGTGCACTGAGCATGAAGAGGCCATGTCCTTGTTCCCTCACTGGATGGCGGCGGTGGCGCAGGCGTTCGACCTGTGGATCGGTTCCTGAATGGCGCGGGACATCACGACATTCAGGGAGTGGTCCCGCGTGGTGTCGGCGCAATCGTGGACCCAGGTGCGTGGTACCAAGGTGAGAAGCCCTGACGGCCAGAGTGATCCCTGTCTTCAGGTGTACGCCAACCATCCAGCTGTGGGGAACGTCATGGGCTGGCCTCGCGAGGTGCTGCCGGTCCTTCAGCAACCTCTGTGCAGTCTCCCAATCCTGGCGGTGGCTGTCGTACTTGACGTGGGTACGTTGTGGCTGTATGACCGGCAGCTGCGACGAGCCATACCAGCGGTCACGGAGCAGCGATCCATGGCAGTGTTAGTGGGCTCCAAGCAGCTGGCACGGGTACAGGGCGACGACGCGTAGGGCCACGTCACGGAGGCCATGTTCTCTCTGCCAGAGGGGGACGACCACGTGGCTGCCGATGCCCGTCACACCCTTGACACCCTGGGCCTCGAGGCGGTCATTGAGGCTCGGGCGGGAGGACAACGCTTGGTTCTAGCTTCCGCCAGGGGCCCGGGGCAGGACGGGGTTGATGTCATCGGGGAGGTCTTACGGGACTACGGTTGGGAGCTTCCGGCGCATGGCACACACAGCCCCAAAGTGGCGCGGTGGCCCCGGCTGCTTGAGAGCTTGCCGGTGATGCCCGACGGGCGACCGATGCTCCGCCCAGTGTCCACGTGGGAGGAAGCGAGGCGCAGCCTCCTCAGTTGTGCCACAGCACGCACGCTGGCGGGTGCTTTGCTCGGACTCCAGGACGCGTGCTGCGATGTATGGCAGGACCTGTGGTCGCAGTGTTGTGATGGTAGCTGCGTTCCGTCGCGGTCTGTGCTTCCGCAGCGATGCCACGGGTGCGGGGAAACGGTGTCAGTTTGGGTTCATCAGTGTACCTCCGTCCCGCTATGCAGGACATGTAAGGAGCGTGCCAATAGCAGGTGGCCTAAGGCGAGGTGGGCACTGCGGCACTCTGGACGGATGTCCTCAAGTGCCTGGAAGACTATCCAGGGTGGCCTGAAGAGCGTTCAAGTGGAAGGGGTACGGTGCCCTGGAGCGCCGTCTGCGGCCCTACCCCTGATGCTGTGGTGGGCGGCTCTGGAGGGCGACTCACAGATACTCTGGTTGTGGCATCACGGAGGAAATGGTGACGGCGTGGTGGAGGCCGGGGGTGCAGATTGATGGGGTTAGGAATTGTGGGTGCACCAGCTACCGTCCCTACGCTGGACGCAGCGGAGGGGGTAGGGCCTGAGAAGCAGTGCCTTCACGGCCTGATTGTGCGGTAATGGCAGGCGGCGTATGACGGCCAACGCGATGTGACACGTCGTGCCGGCCTGATGGTGAGCCGTACTGCCCCCCTGCATGAGGGTCTGACAGGGATGCTTCACCCGCCTGCCCCGGGTCGCCGCATACAACAAGGAGGTGTCATGGGTCGTCCCGACCAGGGTAATAAGGCCCAAACCCCTGTAGGATATTCCCATGGCACCGGGGTCTCTACTGGCGGCCCGGCTACGGCAGTGTTGGGAGTGGTTGCTCGGGATACACCGGGGGTGCACGGAGTTGTCTGGGGGTTACGGCGTTGCGGCGCCCCCTGGGAGTGTTACACGGGGTTGCGGGGACAGCCTGCAGGCCCCGGGAGCGGCGACGAGGCGAAGATGTGTGCATACAAGGATATGAGAGCGGGGTCGTCAGGGGGACAGTATGGGGGGCGTCCTGGAGACGGCGTGGAAGCCTGGGAGGAGCACTCACGGGGGGCACGTGGAGTTCAAGGTGACGGTGTACTGGCGCCTTGGGGGTATACGCGGCGGTACTGGGGTCCGTACGGTGGGGGTACGCGGCGGTACTGGGGAACCGTACAGTGGGGGAGGAGCGGGGAAGCATGGCGGTACTGGGGTGTCCCCCTGACCCCTCTAACAACTCAGGGGTAGCGTGGGGGCATCCCCTGGCCCCGTTGACAAACTAGAGGGACCGTGCCTGCGGGCATGTACATAGTCTAACCTCTGACCATGGCCTTGTGGTTGCGGTGGTGCGTGTCATGGCGGCTCGCAGGTGGCGTCGGCGTGGCAACAGCGGTACTGCGTGGCGTCGTAGCGAAGAGTATGCGGTCGCCTCACCACTGTAACGGCTTACCCCTGGGGGGCGCCAGTCCGGTCGGCTAGAGGCGAGGAGGGAGGAGGAGCGGCATGCTGAGTGGTCCGGGGGGTGACGCGCGGGCCAATGCTATAAGTAGGCTCGCCACGTCGTCGGTGGGGGCCGAACCTGCGGCCTGGCCGCTGCTGTGGCGGAAGAGGCGCAACCACGGGAGCTGGCCAATCAGTGCAGGTAAGGGTCAAGGGTAGGCGCCAGGGCAATGTATCTGGGCCAGATGAGGTGCACCTGGTTACCACAGCCCGGAGCGAGCCTCTGGTGGGTACCCCTACAGGGGGTCGATAACCAAGCTACGGCACCCACCAGCCCGAATCCCAGGCAGCGATATTCACGGGTTGCGCCACTCCCGTCGCGTAGCGGCCGGCGTCCCCCCCTATAGACCCTCAAGTTATATTATACGTGGGCAAGTGGATGCCTCGAAGCTGATTGGCTGCTGGCCCCTGACATGGAGTGCCGGCATGGTATATACCTGGGGTGTGGGAGCAGCTCAGGGCCACGGGGACGTGGAATTGATACCGTGTTTCTGTACTATACTAGGGGGATGGTGGGGTGGGTCGGCGGCGTACATTGTGGAGACATGGGGGCGATGAAAGCTGAGGGCCAGGCTAGGCTAGAGCCTCCCAGGAATCCTGGCTATGCAAATACGGGCTATTGCGTGCTGGCAGAGGGATACGTGGAGTCAGGGGTGGTGGGCAAAATCGAGAACGCAGACGGCAATGGATTCCGTGGGGTCATGGGTGATGGACGTCTCCACGGTGGCGGGGGTACGCGAACGACGGAGGGTCAGCTCTCGCTTCGCCGCATGCGTGCTGCTTTGTTCCTTGGTTGCCGCTTTGCGGCGGACAGAGAAGCCCTTGCTTTCTACTTGTTGCGATGCTGCTGCGTTGCTTTGCCTTCCCCCCTTACCCCCGGCGAACAAACGGGCCGGCGCCCGTCGCCCTTGCTAATGCTAACGCTATGCAGTTGCCACTGCCCGCAAAGCCTGGTTGACCGGTATCCCCGGTCCTCTGGGTCCTCCGTCATGTTGTGGGCCACCTCAGGCAGCCCTGGGACCCACGGGATCGAGCGAGGCAGGAACCACCTGTCGGCGCGAGGTGCCCGGTAACTCCAGTAGACGGCATGATAAGTGGTTATGACTATGACTATGACTAGATAAATATATATATGTATATAAATATATATATATATATATATAAATATATATATATATATATATATATATATAAATATATATATATAGATGTATATATAAATATATATATATATATAAATATATATATATATATATATATATATGTATATATATATATATATATATATGTATGTATATATATCTATATCTATATGTATATATATATATATATATATATATATATATATATCTATATATATATATATATATATATATATATATATATATATATGTGTGTGTGTGTGTGTGTGTGTGTGTGTGTGTGTGTGTGTATGTATATATATATATATATATATATATATATTTATATATATATATATATATATATATACATATAGATATAGATATATATACATACATATATATATATGGAGACACGCGTGGAGGATCTGCGGGATGTCCTCAGGAGCAACAGGCGCCGGTCCATCAAGGACTACTGGCGGGGCAGGGTACCGGACCTGCAGCTCCGATGGACGGCGATACGGGGGGCCATCAACGTGGTGAACTATGCCCCGTCAGGCCTATGGTCCGTACGCGTCCGCGAGTCGGAGAAGGTGCTCTTGGAGGCCTCGGACGTCATTGGCGAGGTCCAGAGGTATTGGGAGGCGCTGTACGCCAAGCGGCCAGTGAACCTGCCGGCCTTCGAGCGGCTGGTCCGGGCCCACATTCCCAAAGGGGTGCCGGAGGAGTGGAGGTCGGTACAGGACTACACCATGCAGGACCTTAAAGACGCCGTGAGGCAGGCCGTGGCGGACGACAAAGCTCCGGGGTCCAACCGGGTCACGGCAGCCCTCATAGCAGAGCTGCCTGAACCGGTGCAGGGGCTCCTGGTGCATGCGTACAGGGCAATCGTGCGGGGTGCGGATGTCCCGGAGTCCTGGCACGAGGCCATTATCTGGCTGATGCCCAAGGGCACAGCCACGGGCAACCTGGACGAGTACAGGCCGATAGCGCTGGGGCAGCAAGACATGCGAATGCTCATGACCCCCCTCATGCGGAGGTTCACAGCTGTTCTGGCACGCAAGGGACTGGCCGCGGACTGGCAGTTCGGAGCCATGCCGGGCTCCACGGCGGCTGCCCCGGTGTTCCTGGCCCAGCGCAGGCTGCAGCGTGGGATGGAGGAAAACCACGTCCTGGCCTTTGATGTGTCGAAAGCTTTTGACACAGCGCCGCACGGAGCACTGGCGCTCCTCCTGCGCCACATGGGTGTCCCGGAGGAGCTCATCAAGCTCTTCCACACCCTCAGCTGCGGGTCCCTGGTGCGCATCGTCACTGCGCATGGCCCGACGCCGAGCATACGGCTCCACAGGGGCCTGCGGCAGGGCAGTGCGGAGAGCGCTGTGCTCTACCTCGTCCTATTGGAGCCTCTCCTGCGGAGCCTTGCCTGTAAGGCGCGGGGAGATGCTCGCCACGCGGTGCCACCCCTGGTACAGGCGTACTGTGATGACCTCCTGCTGATAGCGCACTCCCTGCCGCAATTCCTGGAGTATGCGGCGATGATAGCGCGGTATCTCACGGACATGGGCATGTCCCTCAACGTGAGCAAATGCGCCTATGCCAGTACTGCTCGCATCCACTCGATTATGGTATACCTGAACCCGGGGGACACAGCGGCCCCATGGGTATGCTTACGTGCCAAGGGCACGGTGCCATACTTGGGCCTGCGCCTCGATCCCAGGGGGATGGCGACCATGAAGGACAAACATGTACTCCGGTGTGAAGCCCTGCTGGGCTGGTGCAAGAACACGCTGGGGCCGGCGTCGGTGCCTCATGAGGTGATGGCGGCCGTGGTTGGTGGCATCGTGCGGTACGCGGCGCCCTACCTATCCGACACGGCGGAGGCGGTGGTCAAGCTGAATACTGCCATCAAGGCTGCGGCCCTGCAGTTCGAGAAGCTGCCCAAGGACCTGTCCAACGTGGCGGTGCGGTCAGGTCATGGGCTACGGTTGGCAGATGTCCAGGTTATATGCCGCGACTCCGTCGTGGCGACCGTGGCTCAGCTCACCCACCACAGGTCGATGACGGTCCGTGATGAGCTGCGGGCCATGCTCCGAGACATGCACGTGCAGTACGGAGTGTGCGGGCAGTTCATGGTGCCCTCTGCGTCATTCGCCACACACGCTGGCAATACGTGGGTGGACAGGGTGCTCAGGGCGATGGGGACGTTGCGCGTGGGGCTTCTCATGCCATCGTCGGTGTACTCGTGTGTACACGCCCATCTGCCGCAAGTGCAGTGGGCAGGGCGGAAGTGGGTATCCCAATCCTACGCCTTCAAGGGTAGGGACATCTGCATTCTCTCGGGGCCCCGCACGGATGCGGCAGTGCAGTCCCTGACTGATCCCGCAAATGACCTCCTGCATGCGCGGCTCCCCTGCCCTACGCATGGGCACTGGGCGGTCCAGCTACAGGAGTGCCACGAGGACCACCTGCACCTTCCGCACGCGGGAGTAGGACCCCACCAGCTGGACCACGTGTGGCTCACGGGGCTTCGCGACGTCTTCCGGCCGCAGCTGCCCGGTCCGTTGACTCACCGGCTCATTCACCCAGTGCGCCGAAAGAAGGCCAGCAAACGCAAAAGACAGTCCGCTGCGGGGGACGTGTATGTGGTGGGCGGATACAGGGAGGAAGGATGGGACCCGGCCAACCCGGGGCTGTCCATGCCGTTCGTCCCGCTGGCCGCCCTCCTGTTTCTGCTGGGGGACGTCTTTGAGGGCTACCAGCAGCAAGACGATCCGGCGTCCGTCCCCCTGCTCACTCCCCACGCCGGGGGCGGCATAAGCCCGCCACCACTGTGGGTTGTGCACGGACAGCCAGCGTTTTCCAGGGCGTGCGCGGCGGTGCACAAGTGCAGCGAATGGGCAATTGTTCTTCTGCTACCGGCAGGCCCAATCCCGGATCCGGATGAGCACTCGGTCCCGGAAGTGGTCCGAATGTCCAACGTGCCGCATGATCCGCATGTCGCCGTCACGTCGTTGCGTGGTGGTGGCGCAGTGGAGCAGGGGTCTGTCGTGGTATACCAGCCCTCCTGCTCCGCAACGGTTTGGGGGGCGGAATACACCACCGCCCTGGACGCCATCAAGTCAGTCTGCGGATGTGACCTGGCCTGGAGACCACATGCGGTGTATCGACCGAGGGTGGTCCTGTCCCCGGAGCTCACGGCCTCCAGCGCGGCGTCTCTGGGAAAGGTGGTGCAGAGCCCCCACTCCGACGTGGCGTGGCTAGAGCCCCACCGGTACTGCTGGGTGCCGGTGGCGACTAAAGTCACATCGTCTGACGCGTCGCCCCAGGGAGACGACGCCACAAATGTGGCGGTGGCCAGCCACGGAATCCCCACGTGGACGGGTGCCATCTACGGCACGGTCCCGGAGGCAGAGATCATTGGCGCGGCGGCGTACTTGTTGCACACGCCCCCGTCAGCGTGCACAGTACACGTGGTGGATGCGTCCGTCATAGGAGCGCATCTCCGCAGGGCGCAGGAGGCCCTGTACCGTGGCATCAAGGGGCCGACGTCACATCTGGTCAATCAACATGCACTGAGCTGGATAGTGGAGGGGCTGCGGCGGCTGCCGCGCCGAGTTGGGGGGCCGCACCACTGGGTGGTGAGGCAGAGCTCGCACTTAGCGGCGGTCCCGCTTGAGGCACCGGACTCTGCCGCGGCCCGTGCGATGGCCCCGCCAGTCCATCTTGTCCTGCCGAAGGAGCACGCCATCCTCTTGGTACCGGGGGATAATGGTGAGCTCGAGCCGCGTGTACCATCCATGCAAGCCCTTCAGCAGGTCCGGGAGATAGAGTGGCGTTCGCTAGCGGCACGCACCAGGGCGCACACGCCACTAGCTGGCGCCTGCGAGGCGATGTCCCTGGGAGCTGTGCACCACGGCCCAACGCACAGGAATATGCTGCGGGCACGTGACGGTCGCTTGTCCACCATGCAGGTCATGCGACGGTGGAGACAGAAGCTCACGCGTGTGGCAATACCGGCCCACCCCTGTATCTTCTGTGGGGGGCCTGAGGAGGACATCGGCCACATGCGCCTACTGTGTGCGCGGGACGAGGAGGTGGCTGGGCTCCTGTGCAGGCGTGTGGAGGAGTTCACGGCGGAGCTACCCCTAACGGACAGGGCGGTGGAGTTCGTGGCGTGGAGGGAGCACGGCTGCAGGTGGGCAGAATCCCTGATGGCAGGTGTCGTACCCGGGGACCTGAAGCGGCTGTTCGCTGCGGTGCGAGCGGCGTCGTCCCGGGGTCCTGCCAAGGCCAGACTCTTTGTGGAGGACATGGTCCAGATTGGGGAAGATGTGTATGCCCGCAGGAACCATCGGCTCACCCAGATCATGCAGCTGCCGATGCAAGATCGAAGGAGGGCGGTATACGCGTTCCTGCGCGGTGACACACCCTTCTGCCCGCCGGCAGGGAGGATCCTGCAGCGTCCGCCGTGGAACCCGTTTGCCGGCCTCCCCGGCGACCTGCGGGCAACCTTTCTGAGGGCACCGCTGCACGCACTGCTGGTGTCGCGGTCGTGCATCGAGCGTGAGGAGGCCCTGTCCTTGTTCCCTCACTGGATGGCGGCGGTGGCGCAGGCCTTCAACCGGTGGATCGGTTCCTGGGTGGCGCGAGACATCACGGCATTCAGGGAGTGGTCCCGCGTGGTGTCGGCGCAGTCCTGGGCCCAGGTGCGGGGTACCAAGGTGAGACACCCTGACGGCCAGAGTGATCCCTGGCTCCAGGTGTACGCCAACCATCCAGCTGTGGGGAACGTCGTGGGATGGCCTCGCGAGGTGCTGCCAGTCCTTCAGCAACCTCTGTGCGGTCTCCCAGTCCTGGCGGTGGCTGTCGTACTTGACGTGGGTACGTTGTGGCTATGTGACCGGCAGCTGCGACGAGCCGTACCGGCGGTCACGGAGCAGCGGTCCATGGCAGTGTTAGTGGGCTCCGAGCAGCTGGCGCGGGTACAGGGCGACGACGCGCAAGGCCAAGTCACGGAGGCCATGTTCTCTCTGCCAGAGGGGGACGACCACGTGGCTGCCGATGCCCGTCACACCCTTGACACCCTGGGTCTCAGGGCGGTCATTGAGGCTCGGGCGGGAGGGCAACGCTTGGTTCTGGCTTCCGCCAGGGGCCCGGAGCAGGACGGGGTTGTTGTCATCGGGGAGGTCTTGCGGGACTACGGTTGGGAGCTCCTGGCGCATGGCACGCGCGGCCCCAAGGTGGCGCGGTGGCCCCGGCTGCTTGAGAGCCTGCCGGAGATGCCCGACGGACGACCGATACTCCGCCCGGTGTCCACGTGGGAGGAGGCGAGGCGCAGCCTCCTCAGTAGTGCCACAGCACGCACGCTGACAGGGGCTTTGCTCGGGCTCCAGGACGCGTGCTGCGATGTATGGCAGGACCTGTGGTCGCAGTGCTGTGATGGTAGCTGCGTTCCATCGCGGTCTGTGCTTCCGCAGCGATGCCACGGGTGCGGGGAGACGGTGTCCGTTTGGGTTCATCAGTGTGCCTCCGCCCCGCTGTGCGGGACATGTCAGGAGCATGCCGAAAGGGGGTGGCCTAAGGCGAGGTGGGCACTGCGGCACTCTGGACGGATGTCCTCAAGTGCCTGGACGACTATCCAGGGTGGCCTGAAGAGCGTCCGAGTGGAAGGGGTACGGTGCCCTGGAGCGCCGTCTGCGGCCCTGCCCCTGATGCTGTGGTGGGCGGCTCTGGAGGGCGACTCACGGATACTCTGGTTGTGGCATCACGGAGGAAATGGTGACGGAGTGGTGGGTGCCGGGGGTGCAGGTTGATGGGGATGGGAATTGTGGGTGCACCAGCTACCATCCCTACGCTGGACGCAGCGGAGGGAGTGGCGCCTGAGAAGCAGTGCCTACGCGGCCTGATTGTGCGGTACTGGCAGGCGGCGTATGACGGCCAACGCGATGTGACAGGTCGTGCCGGCCTGATGGTGAGCCGTACTGCCCCCGTGCATGAGGGTCGGACAGGGATGCTTCACCCGCCTGCCCCGGGTCGCCGCATACAACAGTGAGGTGTCATGGGTCGTCCCGACCAGGGTAATAAGGCCCAAACCCCTGTAGGGTATTCCCATGGCACCGGGGTCTCTACTGGCGGCCCGGCTACGGCAGTCTTGGGAGTGGTTGCTCGGGATACACCGGGGGTGCACGGAGTTGTTTGGGGGTTACAGCGCTGCGGCGCCCCCTGGGAGTGTTACACGGGGTTGCGGGGTCAGCCTGCAGGCCCCAGGAGCGGCGACGGGGCGAAGATGTGTGCGTGGAAGGTTATGACGGTGGGGTCGTCAGGGGGACAGTATGGCGGGCGTCGTGGAGACGGCATGGCAGCCTGGAGGGAGCGCTCACAGGGGGCACGTGGAGTTCCAGGTGGCGGAGTACTGGAGTCTTGGGGGTCAACGCGGCGGTACTGGGATCCGTACGGCGGGGGTACGCGGCGGTACTGGGGAGCCGTGCAGTGGGGGAGCAGCGGGGAAGTTCCAGATGACGGTGTACTGACATCGTGGGGGTGTACGCGGCGGTACAGGGGACCGTATGGTGGGGGTATGCGGCGGTACTGGAGTCCGTACGGTGGGGGAACGCGGCGGTACTGGGGAACCGTACAGTGGGGGAGCACGGGGATGCATGGCGGTACTGGGGTGTCCCCCTGACCCCTCTAACAACTCAGGGGGAGCGCGGGGGCATCCCCTGGCCCCGTTAACAAACTAGAGGGACCGTGCCTGCGGGCATGTACATAGTCTAACCTCTGACCATGGCCTTGTGGTTGCAGTGGTGAGTGTCGTGGCGGCTAGCAGGTGGTGTCGGCGTGGCAACAGCGGTACTGCGCGGCGTCGTAGTGAAGAGTATGCAGTCGCCTCACCACTGTAACAGCTTACCCCTGGGGGGCACCAGTCCGGTCGGCTAGAGGCGAGGAGGGCAGGGGAGCGGCGTGCTGAGTGGTCCGGGGGGTGACGCGCGGGCCAATGCTATAAGTAGGCTCGCCACGTCGTCGGTGGGGGCCGAACCTGCGGCCTGGCCGCTGCTGTGGCGGAAGAGGCGCAACCACGGAAGCTGGCCAATCAGTGCAGGTAAGGGTCAAGGGTAGGCGCCAGGGCATTGTATGTGGGCCAGATGAGGTGCACCTGGTAACCACGGCCCGGGGCGAGCCTCTGGTGGGTACTCCTACAGGGGGTCGATAACCAAGCTACGGCACCCACCAGCCCGAATCCCAGCCAGCGATATTCACGGGTTGCGCCACTCCCGTCGCAAAGCGGCCGGCGTCCCCCCCTGTAGACCCTCAAGATATATTATATGTGGGCAAGTGAATGCCTCGATGCAGACTGGGCGCTGGCCCCTGACATGGGATGCCAGCATGGTATATATCTGGGGTGTGGGGGCAGCACGGGGCCACGGGGACGTGGAGTTGGTAACGTGTTTCTGTACTATACTAGGGGGCTGGTGCGGTGGGAAGATGGCGTACAATGTGGAGACATGGGGGCGATGACAGCTGAGGGCCAGGCTAGGCTGGAGCCTCCCAGAAATCCTGGCTGTGCACATACAGGCTAGTGCGTGCTGGCAGAGGGATACGTGGAGTCAGGGGTGGTGGGCAGTTTCGAGGACGCGGACGACAATGGATTACGTGGGGTCATGGGTGTTGGGTGTCTCCACAGTGGCGGGGCAACGTGAACGATGGAGGGTCAGCTCTCGCTTCGCCGCATGCGTGCTGCTTTGTTCCTTGGTTGCTGCATTGCGACGGACAGAGGTGCCGTTGCTTTCTGCTTGTTGCGATGCTGCTGCGCTGCTTTGCCTTGCCCCCTTACCCCCGGCGAACAAACGGGCCAGCGTCCGTCGCCGTTGCTAATGCTAACGCTTTGCAGTTGCCACTGCCCCCAAAGCCTGGTTGCCCGGTATCCCCGGTCCTCTGGGTCCTCCGTCATGCTGTGGGCCACCTCAGGCAGCCCTGGGACCCACGGGATCGAGCGAGGCAGGAACCACCTGTCGGCGCGAGATGCCCGGTAACTCCAGTAGACGGCATGATAAGTGGTTATGACTATGACTATGACTATATATATATATATACACACACACACATATATATATATATATATATATATATATATATATATATATATATATATATATATGTGTGTGTGTGTGTGTGTATATTATGTATATATATATATATATATATATATCATATTATACATACATATATATATATATATATATATATATATATATATTATATATATATATATATGTATGTATGTATATGTATGTATAATATAATATATATATATATATATATATATATATATATATATATATATAGTCATAGTCATAGTCATAACCACTTATCATGCCGTCTATTGGAGTTACCGGGCATCTCGCGCCGACACACACACACACACGCACACACACACACACACACACACATATGTATGTATGTATGTATGTATATATATATATATATATATATATATATATATATATATATATATATATATATATATATTACTACACCCCTCTCCCCTTAAATCTAGCTAACAAGCAAGCAAGCAACAAGCAACAACAAGCACTTCTCCTTTCCGTGTTGGCCATTGCTCGGCCTCATCGCTCCGGGCTCTACTCTACTCTAGCCACCCTAGAGCCTAGGTGGTGCCCTTGCCAAATCCAAGTTTTGAGCCACAAACTCACCGGTGGCGGCCCGGGACGGTGGCGCCAAGTCGGGAGGTGCCCTCCCAAATCTGCGCAGTTTTGGGCCAAAAACGGCCATTTTTCGCCCAAAACAGCCCTAGTAAGGGTTCAAAACAGCCAAACGAAGGCAAACGGCTGCTACACTGCACGTGCGGCTTGATTTTCTCGCAACCAAGGGACATTTGGTGCCCTTCAACTCCACGATATGTCCGAGAAACTGCCCAAAAAGGCGCCAAAAAGCCCCAAAAACTGCGCAATGTGCACCAGCACCCCGAAACCAAGAACGGGCCGTATCTTGGGCTACGTGGCTCAAAAACCAACTTTCGAGGGCACCTAGTCCACCCGCAACCCCCCACTTTTTATGGTTTCCAAGCCTTCGAATTGCCCAACGAGACACCTAGACCCCCGTACCAATGGTCACTTGGTGCAGCCGGAGGGCCGGCCAGCCCACGCACAATGGGGGCCAGCGGTGGGTCCACCGGGGTCCCCGGGGCGAAAAAAATGATTTTTTTCAAAGTTGTTCCTAGGCCACTTGGGATGCTCAAACAAGTGTTTTTGGCCCGTTTTGAGCCCGTGGTGGCGCGTTTTGGACCATGGAAAATCCCCAAATGCCTCGAAAATGGGCCATTTTGGGACCAAAAGTGGCTCAAAAATGGGTCAAAAAAGCCTTTATTCAAAAGTGATCGTGGCCCATTTGGGATGCCCAAACAAGTGTTTTTGGCCCGTTTTGATCCCGTGGTGGCGCGTTTTGGGCCACGGAAAATCCCAAAATGCCTTGAAAATGGGCCGTTTTGGGACCAAAAGTGGGTCAAAAATGGGTCAAAAAAGGCTTTTCTCAAAAGTGATCGTGGCCCATTTGGGATGCCCAAACAAGTGTTTTGGGCCCGTTTTGAACCCCCGGTGGCGTGTTTTGGCCCTTGGAAAATCCCAAAACGCCTTCAAAATGGGCCGTTTTGGGTCCAAAATCGGCTCAAAAATGGGTCAAAAAAGCGTTTTCTCAAAAGTTATCGTGGACCATTTGGGATGCTCGAACAAGTGTTTTTGACCCGTTTAGAGCCTGTGGTGCCGCGTTTTGGGCCACGGAAAATCCCAATATGCCTTGAAAAGGTGCCATTATGGGACGAAAAAAAGTGTCAAAAATGGGTCAAAAACGCATTGTTCTAAAAGTGATCCTCGGCCATTTGGGAGGTTCAAACAAGGGTTTTTAGCCTTTTTGGAGCCCGAGATCACGCGTTTTGGCCCATGGAGAATCCCAAAATGCCTTGAAAATGGGCCATTGTGGGACAAAAACTAGTATAATTTTGAGTCCTTTTTGGTACAAGAGGGATAAGTAATCCTTGCTGTGTTTTGCTGTTGTGTGCTTCGTTCATTGTGCCCTTTGCTCTTACTGATTAGACTTTGAGTACAGGTGTACTCTTAACAGAGTTACCTTCACATTCACGCCATGTCTAATCATAGGAGCAAGAGTTGCAACAATAGTGTGGAGTGTTTGGTACAAGAGGAACGAGTAGTTGCTTGCCGTGTTTTGCCGTTTGTGTGCTTTGTTCTTCTGTGCCCTTTGCTCTTAGTGATTGGACTTGGAGTACAGGTGTACTCTTAACGGAGTTACCTTCAATTTCATGCCATGTCTAATCACGAGGCAAGCGTTGCAATAATAGGCTGAAGTGTTTGGTACAACAAGAACGAGTAGTTCCGTGCCGTGTTTTGCCGTTTGTGTGCTTTGTTGTTCCAAGGGTATGAAAGGTGAGGTTTTGTTTGGGCTTGGGTACTAGTGGGTAGGAATGGGGCTCAAGCTTTGGGAGGATAAGGCCCACCAACGCAAAACAAGATACTGCCATCCGGTTGGGTTTGAGGCTGTACAAGTATAGGCGCTACCAACATTGGGCAAAAAGATCGCATCGATGATTATCAATGATGCTTCTACGCCCCAAGTAGTCACTTTGTTTTTACCCAACTAATGTTTTTTCTTGCTCTCGGCAGTTGGACTTGGAGTACAGGTGTACTCTTAACGGAGTTACCTTTTATTTCGCACCATGTCAAATCGCTGGGAGCACGAGTTGCAACAATGCTTGGACACGGACATTGACTTCCCGGTGGCCGAGTTCATCAAGCTGCATAGCGAAGTACCCCAGCGTACGATCCGTCGGCGACATGCGCAGTTGCGCGCCACGCTGATGAAGCGATTGCAAAAGCGCGCCGCACTTGGGATCCAAGCGACGACGGTGGCAAGTTTGAACACTCCTGAGTCCCAAGCGGCCAAGGGTTCGTCTGGAGGCAAAAAGAACACCGCGGAGTCCCAAGCGGCCAAGGGCAAGAAGAACATCGCGGAGTCCCAAGCCAACAAGGGCAAGAAGAACACCGCAGAGTCCCAAGCGGCCAAGGGTTCGTCTGGAGGCAAGAAGAACACTGCGGAGTCCCAAGCCGACAAGGGCAAAAAGAACACCGCAGAGTCCCAAGCGGCCAAGGGTTCGTCTGGAGGCAAAAGGAACACGGCGCAGTCCCAGGCGGCCAAGGGTTCGTCTGGAGGCAAGAAGAACACCGCGGAGTCCCAAGCGGCCAAGGGTTCGTCTGGAGGCATTAACAACACGCCAGAATCACAACGGAATAAGGGCATCGTTGGTGGACACGGCAATACGCCAGAGAAGCAACACATCAAGGCATCGGGGCGTCGTTCTTGCGGGGTCGTTCGTACAGTGTCTCGGGAGTTGTTCCGTGTTAATGCATCATCGCCGTCCAACATTTCTTTGAAGTCTGTTCGAGAGTATTGGCTTGATGGTCTGGACACTTTGTACTCACCACTTTTTGATGCACTTTGCTACCGGTGTGGTCAACTCCTTTGGGGCCCAATAGGTGGGGGACACAAGTTTACGGTTCCACGCAATACTGACGAGATACGTACACAGACTTTGTTTGGCGTGCCACCCACCGATTTGGTTACAAGTGGGATATTTGCATTCCGCAACGAGATGTTCGCCAATTACTTGAAGTACAAAAATGCACCGTTTCCAGTTCCCCCGCGATCTCCTGCACGTAGCACAAGTCGCTTTGTGGTGTATGACACTCCTGTTTGGCAATCCGCTACACGTATGTATGCTTGCCACGTTTGTAGCAAGTATTCCGCGAAGTATGACCCCATCAACTATGGCTACACTTTGGATGGGGACATCCATTACAATATCCCCTCAAAAACTGCGGACCTCACCGAGTACCAGAAGCGACAAATTGCACTTGGGGCCCTCTACTCAAATACGCTGAAGCACGAGGATCTTCGTCACAAGCATGGCACCATGCAATTGGTACCGTTGGTGTCGGCCGCAAGCCAAGCCAACACTACAATGCACTTTATGGTTTCATGACAATGAAAGAGGATATTTTGCGCGATTACCAACAGCCCAAGGACAGCGAGCAAAGCAACCGTCAAATGAACCAAGCGTTGTTGCTGCTCAAAAAAATTCACCCTTTTTATTCTCGATTCTTGGCGCACTATGAGACGTTGTACCGATACTTGGAGAATGCGGCCACCACCATGGGCACATTGACACAGCGTTCGTATGAAGACAAGTACGGGAAACGCTTGGAATACCATTTACAAGATGAGTACGTTGCTTGGGCTGTGGAGTGTGATGCCCCACGGAACATCATTCCGGATTTTGCTCCTCACTCGGACAAAGTGGGCTTCCTCCATCGGACACCCTTCCAGAGAGCGGGTGGGAACGTTACCACGGCCGCTCAATCGTTGGCCAATGACACTTATTTGCATTTTAACGACCCCAAGTTGGAACCGTGTGTGTGGCCCGATTTGTATCCTGGCGGCGTTGGTGGATATACCGTAGGTTGCGGAATTGGATGTGCTGCCTACTACCGTAGTCGTTATCTTGCCTTTGATAGCCGATGGCGTCGGGACCGGTGGTGGTCCTTTTTCCAAGTGAGCAAAGAGATGAAAAACCAATTGATTTGGAATCAACAAAATTTCAAGGCTCAACGTGCGGATCGGGCAGAGGACATTACTGCAGCACATTTGAGAAGTGCGAGGAGTTCCACGGGTCCAAAACCGCCGCCAAAAAAATCTACCTCACAATCACCACAGTCGTCCTCGGAGTGTCCGCAAGGAAGTCAATGCACCCAGTCGAGTCAATCTTCACAATCCGCAACCCAAAGCACGCAACACCCTCCATCTAGTTCCCAATATGCAGCAACGTCAACAACACCGCCATCAACTCCGGCTACCAGTCAAGGCAAAAAGCCGCGTGCATGCTACCAAGACGGTGTAAATTCTATGAACCACAATCTCGAGCGCGAGGGGACCGATAAAGGTACGGCCGAGCTCAACCCGTATTATCGGTATGGAACTTATGTACCTTCCAAAATGGTTGGAACCCGTTCTTATTGGGCCTCGCGACATTTAGATCTTACAGCCATGAGTCGTGAACTTGGCAAAGCGGACCTTTTCATTACGTTGACCATGAATGACAACTGGGCCGATTTGCAAGCTGCTGTGCAAAAAGGGTGCCGTGCAAGGGCCAAACAAGCCAATCCAAGATGGCCACGATATGGAGGCTTGTGTGGCGTTTCACAAGCGGGTGGAGATATTCAAGCGAGAGTTCTTGGCTATTGGCAAAAATGGTCCATTTGGAAAGGTGCGGAATATTGGTTTCGATTTGAATATCAAGAGCGAGGCCGGGTGCATTTGCATGGCGTGGTATGGTGTGAAGCCAACAGCATTCCGGACGATGTGGTTTGCGCAACAATGCCCCGTGAAAGTGACGGCTTTGATCCAAAGTTCACAGCATACCTACGGGATCTGTACAAGGAGTGCACCATGGTGCATCAATGCTACCCCGACAAGTGTTTCAATATTGGTCGTGGGCGTGTATGCACCAAGTGCAAGTCGGGTTATCCCTTTAGTGTGCCGCAGGAGAGAGAAGAATTGGATGACAGTGGTGTCCGCTTGCTTTATCGCAGATATGAAGCCGAAGATGCATGTGTTGTTCCACACAATCGCCGTTTGTTGGTTCGACTCCAGTGCCACAATAATGTGCAACGGATAACATCTTTGGGTTGGGAATTATATCTCGCCAAATATCTCACAAAGCCAGCAAAGTCATTGACAGTGCCCATCACCATCTCGCCCGATGCAAGCGATGTGGAGCGTTTGCTCAAGTTGCGTTCATTGGGACGCATGGAGAACGGCATGATGCTCTTAGGAATCCATCAATGTCGAGGTAGCCGAGAGGTGGTATGGATTCCTACAGATCCATGGCCTAAACTAGGACGGCTCAAGCGTCGAAAGCATCTCCCAAAAGAAGATACGTCCACAGACGTTTGGTATTTGGATCGCTATGACCACTATTTGGAACGCCCCATTGCTGCCATACCCATCAAGTACCCCGACTACTATCGCTATTATCGCCGAACACAACGTGAACCCGGAGACTCCGCAGCTATAGCAAGCAATCCAGCAGAGGACTTTGCATATGATTCTCCTTCTAGCGATTCCGATGATGCAGTGGGCGGAGATCGTTTTCAAGCCAATGTACGCCCCGATGAGGGCAATAAACCATATTGGTGGCCATCACCACCAGAAAAGTTGGAGAAGACATTCACGGACGAGGTGGGAAAAAAGTGGATTCTGCGAAGGCGAACTGCGATCCCAAGGTGGAACTTTTACCTCCCGTATGGAGAAGATGCAGAATTGTATTTCTTGCAAAAGATATTATTGTCACAGCCGTTCACAAAAGCAGACCACGAGCGGAAATTCCTTTCATCCAACAATGTCACTAAAACATACATGGAGGAGTGTATTCATCGAGGATTGTTTCATGGTTATGAGGAAGAGGCAAGAGAAACTTTAAACAATGCCCAAGCACGTGGCTATTCCGTTGAGCGTTTGGGACTTCTTGCACAAGTTCTTATGGCCGAAGAGATCATAGACTCCACCTTCCTCAATACCTACATGTCCGATTCAGATGAGCTTGAAAAGCACCGGTTTGGAGAAGATGAGCCAGCAATGGCCGAGGAAGCTGAACTGGATCCCCAATTGGCGGAGGAGTTAAGGGCATTCATGGATGCTGACAACACGCGTGCAGCAGAGGCACTTGTGAATGCTTTGAACCAAGGGCAACGCCGGGTATTTGACATTTTTATTGCACATTTTCAACGGCAACCTCTTGAGAATGGTCCGGATATTTCCCTGCATTGCCGCACATCAAGTGGAAGTAGTGTTGCGCAATTGTGTGCTGTTCTCACAGGGGTTGCGGGAACCGGCAAGTCTTATGTCGTTCGCTTGCTAATTGCCAAGTTAAGAGCGCTTGGTTTCAGCATCCTAGTTTGTGGTTCTAGTGGGGTAGCCGCCCTAAATGTTGGAGGACGCACAATCCACAGCCTGTTCTCATTATCTTTGGACTTGGAGTGGCAAATAAAGGAAGGCACAACCTTGTGGTGGATGATTCGAACTGCCGATATGATTATTGTCGATGAGTTCTCCCTCTTATCCAACAAGCTCCTTCACACCCTCCATGATGTGCTACACAAGGTACGCCGCGACAAGCGCAATCCTTTTGGTGGCATTACAGTGCTCCTCGTAGGTGATCCATTGCAACTACCCGCTGTTGATTTGGATATCTTTGACAGTGCACTCTTTCGAAACCATTTTGTTCCGTTTGTGCTGACGGACGTAATGCGCCAAGACGATGCACATTTCATTAACTTGCTTAATCGTGTGCGGATTGGAGAGGACAATGGCGAGGACCACTTAATTGTGCAGCAACGCATAGCGCTAAATTCCGATGTGTCACTACAAGACTTGGAGGATGCCCCCATGTTGGTTGGCCGTAGAAATGCTATGAACCGATGGAATGAACATTTCATGGCTCAATTGGGGTCAAGCATTGTTACGTTCGATGCTAGCTACGTTGATATGGGTGGTGCCCCTACCAATCAAGCAATGTGCGACTACATCAATTCTCGCAATCGTCGTGTGCTACCTAAGCAAGTGTCTGTCGCAACGGGCATGAGGGCACGGCTTATTCGCAATGTGTCCATCGAAAATCGACTCGTTAACTCGACACTTGTTGTGATCAAGAGATGGTCGAATGATGTCATTGTGGTAAGCCCGGTGGGGCACGCAAGGGAGTACCCCATCTGCCGTTTCCAACAAATCATTCCGGTGTACGGCCCGTCCGTGCAAGTTAAAATAATCCAATTCCCTATGCTTCCCGGATACTCATGTACCGTGCACGGTACGCAGGGCTGCTCTTACGACCGCGTATGGGTGGACATGGCAGCCTTCTTTGCCGCAGCACACGCATATGTTGCTTTATCACGCGCTCGTTCACTTCAAGGCCTATTCATCCTCAATTACCGTCGTGACGCTTTCCTTGTTGATCCGTATTACGTGCAATTATGGGATTGGTTCGTGGCCACAAACGTGTTGTCTCCCAAACCACCAAGCCAAATCCCTCCTTATCCACGAAGAACATTTACAACATCACTCATAATTGGAATTATGTGTGTCCATCGTGCTTGGAGTGTCGTAAGTCAACTCCCACAGCGGTTGGATGTGCGGATATTGAAGGTCAACATGCTCCACATTATCCAATATGTGTCATTTCCATACTGGTCGTATATTGAGAGACAATTGCGTGGAGACAAGCTGTCTTTGGACATTGATCATCTAAACGAGGATGGAACGGAGCAAATCCGCAAACAAGGACGACCGGTTGGTACTACACGGCAACTTCCACAAGGCTTCGAACTATTGGACGCGTGTAATAACCCACGAGTGTTTGCGGCCCAAGACTTGGCTCAAATGTCGGTCGTGCAATTGCGGACATTGTGTGCTGCACATAAGCTATCAACTTCTGGAACCAAAGCCCAGTTTCAAGAACGCATCCTACAAAAGCAAAACCACATCCAACCTCCATCACCTACACCATCGCCTACACATACACAAGGGCCTGTACGACTGGTACCGTCATCCATCGATGATTTCCCCCATTTGCAGC
The DNA here is from genome assembly GCA_964036045.1 of Eutreptiella sp. 'Long Island Sound 2002'. Lineage (NCBI taxonomy): Eukaryota > Euglenozoa > Euglenophyceae > Eutreptiales > Eutreptiaceae > Eutreptiella > Eutreptiella sp. 'Long Island Sound 2002'. The sequence continues at coordinate 106,543,847 of OZ038380.1, forward strand.
CACGACTTAATTACTTTGGAGAGGATTTTTGGCCACAAGAAAGAAGCGATACCACGGAGAACAATGTGCACTTATTGGAGAGTGCATGGTTGTCTTGCGCAGCAGTGCAATGCTTACTAGAGGTCTTGTTGCCACAGGGCAATTCCTCCGTTAAGCCGGTCATCCAAGATGTGACATTGGCAGTAATAATGCAACATCCTCCGACGTCGCGGGTTGTGCATACTCCGGGAGATGCCCTACCCGTACTACTCACTTCGCAGCACTCCACTGTTGGAGTTCACTACGTGTTGGTCACGGACATTTCCATTGTAGACAAGACCTTGGTCGTCCACGATCCTAAAGATAACGCATCTACCTGTGGCGCATGGTTCCGGGCAATTATGAGTAAAATGGGATGGTCTTTTACATGGCATCATTATGGAACTCAACCCGATTCCGATACATGTGGCTTCCGTGTCGTCATGCTCGCCATGCAATGGTGTCACACCAATCGACTCACCGGGCAACTCCCACGGTGGTTCTTGACGTATTGTGCAAGCGTTCTCCAGCTTTTTGCCGACGATACGAGCAGCTTGCGTTCTACGGTGAATACGTTTCAAGATTGGGCATATGAAGATGCTTTGAGAGAGTATGATGAACCAGTGGACTGGGCAATGACGGAGGGTGGGCCGCTTCCTACCGTCACCAGCAGCGACATGGAAGCTGCAATTCGCAACCCCCAATCCAATTCAGCAAGTGGTCCGTCTTCGACGTCCAAAGCGCCACAGCCTCCGCATCCGTCAACCCGTAGGAAGAGTGGGACAAGTAGAGGAACTACGGGGGCAAACCCACAAACCACACCGGCACAGACCACTCCTACAAGAAAAATTCCAAAGTCAAAAAAGACAAATATGCCTCCACGTACCCGAACTTGCGAGCCACCACCCTACCAATCGCACCGTCAACCACATCCCAAGAGTGGACACGAGGCCGACCAAAGGTCTCGCAAACATTCCTCAAAGAAGCGGTCATCCAACTCCGAGTCCGGGCCAAGGTCCAAGAAGAGTCGACCAGAGGACCACGAACAGTCAAATACTAGACACAAGAGATCCACTTCGAGCCGTCCTTCCGAATCAACAAGCCAAGAGCCGCCAACAGCAAAACAACGGCAACAAAAAGCTCCGGTAAATCATGCAACACTATCCGAGAACGAGATCAAAAAGTGGTTCATCCTTATCACGGACGAAAATTTAAGTCGACGAAAACGCCGCGAGCATGCTTTGCACTTCTTGGGAGCCGCAGATAGTACCTTGGTAACATTACAGTACCGCACTCTCAGTCTCCAACTGCATCCCGACAAAAACCCGTCGGACGCACTAGCAAAGCAACGATTCCAAGTTCTTGGGTGTGCAAGAGACATGTTCCGTTAGCTAACCAGTTGCCATACATGAGGAATCGTCTTTATATTATTTCTTCCAAACTCGCTAATGCTCCTTCTATGGCGCCCACCAACACGGAAAACTTCTTTTGCATGTATTACACATTTATTTCATTCTTGCGTGCACTTGCGTGTCCTCTAAAATTGTAATTTTAATTAGCATTCAAGAGGTACGATTAACAGACCTGCAATCAATTCCGCTACATTGCAAATTTAACAAACCTACATACAATTAGTGCACGATGTAGGTTGCACGTGTACTCTTAGCGGAGTTACCTTCACTTTTTAGTACACAACGCAAGATGCAGGTGTACTCTTAACGGAGTTACCTTCTCTTAGTTACAACAGAAGTACGAGTCAAGGTGTCCATTTCACGGAGTTCCCTTCATTTTCAAGCAGCAAGCGTACAAAGCACTCATCCACGTTGTGCGCGCACCTTCAATTGTTGCAAACGGTTTGTTAGAATCCTCTCACACAAAGGGTGATGCATCTTCTAAAACATACGGAAAACATTTTGGTAGCAAAGCGGGTGTACTCTTAACGGAGTTACCTTCAATTATTTTCATCCATTTGCCAATCCATAAGAGCAGGGTACAATTAGTGCGCGACATACAATGCAGGTGTACTCTTAACGGAGTTACCTTCACTTATCATTAAACGACGTAAGATGCAGGTGTACTCTTAACGGAGTTACCTTCTCTTATTTGCAACAAAAGTACAAGTCAAGGTGTACTCCGCACGGAGTTACCTTCATTTACTTGCAACAACCGTCAAAGCAGTCATCCACGTTGTGCGCGCGCCTTCTATTGTTGCGAACGGTTTGTTACAATACCCTCAAACAAAGGGTGATCCATTTTCTAAAAAAAACGGTGAACATTTCGTTAGCAAAGTGGGTGTACTCTAAACGGGGTTACCTCCCCTTATTTTCGTCTATTTCCAACCATCTCATTTGCCAATCCATACAAGCAGGGTACAATTAGTGCAAGACGTAGGATGCAGGTGTACTCTTAACAGAGTTACCTCTACTTATTAGTACAAGACGTACAATGCACGTGTTCTCTTAACGGAGCTACCTTCACTTAGCATTCGTTTCCATCACTTACGTTTATGTTTGACATTGCGTGCCTTGCATCATGAGTACTCCAGCAATACTCGGATGGAAGCCGCCCTAAAATTTTGTCCGTGGTGTTCAAATGACAAAAAGGGACAGGGTTGCCATTCATGCACCAGTACTCCGAGGCTATGTTCTAGTACGACTATCTAACTCTCACACATCGCCATCCCCTCTTTCTAGGTGTATTCTTAACGGAATTACCTGCACTTCAATAATGGACAATGCGCCCACCTGCCCTGTGTGCCAAGCCGAGCTCATCCCAAAGGTTAGCGGCTCAGCGACTCCAAATTTTGACCGAGCTTTCTTGGCATGCCCAAATGACAAGCCGGACAACCGTCATCAAGGGGCTTTCAAGTGGACGGAGCCGCCAAAACATGTCCCACATGACTGGCCGTCATGTTTGTGCGGAGTACCGGCGCAGATCAAAAAATGGGGCACAACTTACTCATTCAAGTGCTGGGATGAGTCCCCTTCGGGATGTAAGTTCTCACGCGGCGCAACCACAGTTCCGGACCTCCAGCATCGTGATTGTGTTGCATGCGGTTGGGTGTACACGCCAGAAAGCACAACTCAATGTCTGCCCGTATCATCTCCGTCAGCATCGACATCTCCCATGGATTCAACACCACCGCGCAAAATTCCACGGCCAAATCCCGCAACACCAACTCAAAGTTATATCCGCCCTCAAGACTTGAAACACAAGGCCGCCATACCAATTACAATGTACGAAACCGAGGATTCGTACATCATACTCGCTCGACACGGAGTCATAGGTACGGCGGATGCCAATGCCGTTACATTGAACTTCGAGAGTCCAAGGGGTATACCCCCCAAAGCTATCGTCCACGTGAACGAATTGCAATTGGCACATGAATTGCCAACACCGGGGACAACCAATGAGGGCACGGAGCCTCACAGTTATCACCGCACCATTCAATTTCCAAGAGCAGTTCATCCTAAGCCGACTAAGGAAAGCAAAGCAACTTATATTGTACTTACGTTCAAGAAGGAAAGCGGCAAGCTTGTGTCCTTTTAATGTGCTTCCAATTGAATGCCTAGTTCAATACATGTGTGCGACATGTCGTGCCACACTATATTATTCGTGCATTGCCGCCGCAATTGTGCAGTCGAATATGCATTTCTTCCATACTTGAATGGTCCAAGAGCCTCCAACTTCATCAGATGATGATGCGTGTAGCGCTTCTCAATAGGCGAACATCAACATTCACGTGCTTCGTCCCTTTGCACATTTCACACAACAGTTCGGCCGCATGAGAAGTTCCGTTGCAACTAGTTGTATCTTTTGCCACGCACATTGTGGTTCCATGCACTGACATGAATGATTTGCAAATGAAAGGGTGAAATTGGATTTGCTATGATTTTACCACAGTTAAGAGCTAAAGGGTTCCATATTCCGATTAATTAGAATCCGCAACAACGATCCGCAACAACAGCTCGAATATTTCAATTAACACACCACATCCATCCACAACAGTGGATGTGGTGGGCGAAGCAGGGACCCGCTAGAGGGCTAGTAGCTTCACAGTGTCAAAAGTGGACCAATCTCGTAGCGGAGAATTGTTAGCAGAGTTACCTTCTCTTAGTTACAACAGAATTACGAGTCAAGGTGTCCATTTCACGGAGTTCCCTTCATTTACAAGCAGCAAGCATACAAAGCACTCATCCACGTTGTGCGCGCACCTTCAATTGTTGCAAACGGTTTGTTAGAATCCTCTCACACAAAAGGTGATGCATCTTCTAAAACATACGGAAAAAATTTTGGTAGCAAAGCGGGTGTACTCTTAACGGAGTTACCTTCAATTATTTTCATCCATTTGCCAATCCATAAGAGCAGGGTACAATTAGTGCGCGACATACAATGCAGGTGTACTCTTAACGGAGTTACCTTCACTTATCATTAAACGACGCAAGATGCAGGTGTACTCTTAACGGAGTTACCTTCTCTTATTTGCAACAAAAGTACAAGTCAAGGTGTGCTCCGCACGGAGTTACCTTCATTTACTTGCAACAACCGTCAAAGCAGTCATCCACGTTGTGCGCGCGCCTTCTATTGTTGCGAACGGTTTGTTACAATACCCTCAAACAAAGGGTGATCCATTTTCTAAAAAAAACGGTGAACATTTCGATAGCAAAGCGGGTGTACTCTAAACGGGGTTACCTCCCCTTATTTTCGTCTATTTCCAACCATCTCATTTGCCAATCCATACAAGCAGGGTACAAATAGTGCAAGACGTAGGATGCAGGTGTACTCTTAACGGAGTTACCTTCACTTATTAGTACAAGACGTACAATGCACGTGTACTCTTAACGGAGCTACCTTCACTTAGCACTCGTTTCCATCACTTACGTTTATGTTTGACATTGCGTGCCTTGCATCATGAGTACTCCAGTAATACTCGGATGGAAGGCGCCCTAAAATTTTGTCCGTGGTGTTCAAATGACAAGAAGGGACAGGGTTGCCATTCATGCACCACTACTCCGAGGCTATGTTCTAGTACGACTATCTAAATCTCACACATCGCCATCCCCTCCTTCTAGGTGTATTCTTAACGGAATTACCCGCACTTCAATAATGGACAATGCGCCCACCTGCCCTGTGTGCCAAGCCGAGCTCATCCCTAAGGTTAGCGGCTCAGCGACTCCAAATTTTGACCGAGCTTTCCTAGCATGCCCAAATGACAAGCCGGACAACCGTCATCAAGGGGCTTTCAAGTGGACGGAGCCGCCAAAACATGTCCCACATGACTGGCCGTCATGTTTGTGCGGAGTGCCAGCGCAGATCAAAAAATGGGGCACAACTTACTCATTCAAGTGCTGGGATGAGTCCCCTTCGGGATGTAAGTTCTCACGCGGCGCAACCACAGTTCCGGACCTCCAGCATCGTGATTGTGTTGCATGCGGTTGGGTGTACACGCCAGAAAGCACAACTGAATGTGTGCCCGTATCATCTCCATCAGCATCGACATCTCCCATGGATTCAACACCACCGCGCAAAATTCCACGGCCAAATCCCGCAACACCAACTCAAAGTTATATCCGCCCTCAAGACTTGAAACACAAGGCCGCCATACCAATTACAATGTACGAAACCGAGGATTCGTACATCATACTCGCTCGACACGGAGTCACAGGTACAGCGGATGCCAATGCCGTTACATTGAACTTCGAGAGTCCAAGGGGTATACCCCCCAAAGCTATCGTCCACGTGAACGAATTGCAATTGGCACATGAATTGCCAACACCGGGGACAACCAATGAGGGCACGGAGCCTCACAGTTATCACCGCACCATTCAATTTCCAAGAGCAGTTCATCCTAAGCCGACTAAGGAAAGCAAAGCAACTTATATTGTACTTACGTTCAAGAAGGAAAGCGGCAAGCTTGTGTCCTTCTAATGTGCTTCCTTGATGCAATTGAATGCCTAATTCAATACATGTGTGCGACATGTCGTGCCACACTATATTATTCGTGCATTGCCGCCGCAATTGTGCAGTCAAATATGCATTTCTGCCATACTTCAATGGTCCAAGAGCCTCCAACTTCATCAGATGATGATGCGTGTAGCACTTCTCAATAGGCGAACATCAACATTCACGTGCTTCGTCCCTTTGCACATTTCACACAGCAGTTCGGCCGCATGAGAGGTTCCGTTGCAGCTAGTTGTATCTTTTGCCACGCACATTGTGGTTCCATGCACTTACATGAATGATTTGCAAATGAAAGGGTGAAATTGGATTTGCTATGATTTTACCACAGTTAAGAGCTAAAGGGTTCCATATTCCGATTAATTAGAATCCGCAACAACGATCCGCAACAACAGCTCGAATATTTCAATTAACACACCACATCCATCCACGAGAGTGGATGTGGTGGGCGAAGCAGGGACCCGCTAGAGGGCTAGTAGCTTCACGGTGTCATATGTGGACCTATCTCGTAGCGGAGAATTGCCTTCAGCGGGGCATCGCCACAACGGCCGTCGAACTATGTTGACAGGGTTTCGGTGAACGCACGAAAGGAGGAACGCCGGCCGCCTCCCCCTCTACTTCAGAGGGCCGGCTTTTCTTCACACTGGGCTCCGAAACGACGGACCCAGCGCTCTGTTGGTCAGTGGGCCCGCACACAGAGCGCTGGGTACGTCGTTTCGGGGCCCTACGCTCTGTTTGTCAGTGGCCTTGTTCGCAAGTGACAACAAAAAAATTCCTCCATGGGCGCTTGGAGGGGGCCATTACCCACAACGAGGGCCCGGTGAGACTCGTTGTATGGGAGTTATTGTCCATGCGGCGATGGCAACAGGGTAAGTCCGCTCGTTACGGAAGAAACACCAACTGCTAACAGAATTACCATCACCTTCATGCCATGTCTACACCTTGGGAGCAAGGGTTACAACTGTTTATGTACAGTGATTACCAGAAGACTCGGAAGTAATTCCTTCACGTGTTTTGCCAACTGTGCTTCGTTCCTCCAACACTGCCACGCGGTTGCGGTAGATTGCGGTTTGATGGACATACGTACGGACCGGCTCTTTCTGAGCGGATATAAATTCCCATTAGCCTTCCCCTCCACCATGTGCACTCACCCACATAAAGAACCCGCGTGTCTTTTAGGACAGGGGTGTAGATTAGAGGATATATATATATATATATATATATATATATATATATTTATATATATATATATATATATGGCACAAGGCGGGTGGCCCCCCCCCCCCTCCACGGACCCACCGGCCGGGGTTGGGTTGGGGCCAAGGACCTCCCCCCCCTATTTTTGGGTTGAGAAATTCAAAAAAAGAGGAATTAGAGTGATTGGAGACGGTGGTGGGCCGCTATGACACTTCAAAGTTGCAAAAAATAGGTGTTTCTTACTGAGTGACATCATCCCCAAAATATGCAAGGTTGGCTAGAAAATTGGTACGCTGGGGTGTAGGTGGCCCTTCCCCTGCCCCTAGTGGGGCAAAAGGGTGATGAATGGATCCAAATGAAGGCATTGACAGCTATAGGGTGGGGGTTTTGTGGGTTTTGTGGCGTGAAGAGGGCTATTTTTAGGACTTTGAGGCTATTTTTGGGGATGATGTCACTCGGTAAGAAATACCTATTTTTAGCGACTTTGAAGGGTCATAGCGGCCCACCACCGTCTCCAATCACTCTAACTCCTCTTTTTTTGAATTTCTCGAACCAAAAATAGGGGGGGGGGTTCCTTGGCCCCAACCCAACCCCGGCCAGTGGGTCCGTGGAGGGGGGGGGGCCACCCGCCTTATGCCATATATATATATATATATATATATATATATATATATATATATATATATATATATATATATATATATATATATATATATATATATATATATATATATATATATATATATATATATATATATATATATATATATATATATATATATATATATATATATATATATATATATATATATATATATATATATATATATATATATATATATATATATATATATATATATATATATATATATATATATATATATATATATATATATATTTGGAATGGAGAGTGTGGGCGGCCAATGGCCGGTGGCCACCAGTGGTGATGTGGCCAAGGAAGTTGGGCCCCAGTCCCAGCCGGGAGACCGTTGTGGTCTTGTGGGGATGGGTGACCGTCCCGGGGGTCGGAGGGCACGCCTTCACGGCCCCGCGGGGTTAGGTCGTGGAAACTGATGGGAGGGCGGCGCTACAGCTTGCTGCACAGTCCTTGACCACACACGTGGTCGTGGTCGTCCTCCAATGGCGGGCCGAGAGGCCTCAACCCTGGCGAGACCCGATAGCCAGGGTTCACTGGAGAGACATGCCGACGCTGCAAGCCACCATCTGGTCAGGGGAGGCGGGACGGGAGCCCCCGGGTGCACTTCCCTGGCACCGGGATTGCGCGGACGCCTCTCCGCCGCCGGACGAGATGCGCAGAGGCCTGAAAGGTATGTATGGAGTTTGCGATGAGCACGGGCCACGGCATCAGTTTTTGGTGGCCACGGACCACGCGGCAGAGCTCTGCGACAACACGGTCGCGCTAGTTGCGGACGTGGCACAGTGTCTGGCCACCTACGCCATGATCCTCCCGAGGGAGGGGTGGGAGGGCCAGCATCACACGAAGACTCCGGCCGCCCCCCTCATCGCTCACCAGGTTACGCCGGGCGGCTCAGAGATCGTGTCCCTTGTCCGCTCGAAGGAGCAGGATTTGCGGCACTAGACCGCCCAAGACCTCCGGCCCCCCAAGTGCAATTGACCGTAGGCCCCTTGAGCCAGCCAACGTTGGCGGGCCATCCGCCCCGTTGGCCGCACACCTAGAACATGGCGGTCAACACAATGCGCATGGCGCCGAGGGAGCAAAGGGCGGTGTGGCCGGGTGCAGAGACCCTGTTGGTGACGGCTCGGGCGACGCAGGTGAGACAACCGACAGGCAACGCCAAGGACTGCGGCGTGTGCGCGCTGCTGTCCACCGTCGGTACCCTCCTCCGGGTACCAAGGCCGGGCAACCGCCTGCCCACGCTGGACAGGCGGTGGGTGGCAGCGGTGGCCCTCAACAAGGACATCCGGCCGGTCGCACGCCTACCCTCACTGGGGGAGTTGCCCGCTGCGGTGCTGGAGGCCCTTCCGGCGCCCCGCACTCCTTTGACGGTGGCGGACGTCCCGCACCAGGCGGGACTGCCTGAAGTACGGCTGCAACATGCCCTGCTGTGCATGGCTGCGGCGGAGGGGGGAATGTCCATGGTTGTGTTGGTCTCCTTGCGGCACGTCAAGGAGGCGATGCAGCAGCAGCGGCCGTACGCCCCCCAACTATGGGAGGAGCATGCCCAGCGGTGCCTGCGTGGGGAGGACCTGACGCCCACTCACGCAGTGGCCCAGGTAGACATGGGGAAGCTGGTGGTATTGGTGGGAGCGGAATATTGGGCCTGTGTGCGGGTGGAAAAGGGGGGCCTAGAACGGATTATAGTCACCGCGAGCAAGGTGATGAGGCCGTAGTCCAGGGGCCCGGCGTGCTATGGGGTCCTTAGGGACCGTCTCCGGTCCTTGGGTCCCGTGTGCCGGGCGTGCAGGTGCATGCCCGAGGACATCGCACAGGCGCCGACCGTGTTTTGTGGAGGTGGTGAAGGAACCGCGCATCTTGGGGCAGAACGTCAGGCCCGTGGCCCCGACCAACATGTGGCAGGCTCAGCATGCGGCTGCCATGTGTAAGGCGTTGCAAGGGCATGCGACGGCCCTACCCCGGGGGCCAGCGACCGGCCGGCCGGCGGCCTCCTTGGAAATGCTGCACGGTGGGCCACGGGCGTGGTGCTCGGTCATCGTGGCGCTGGAGGCGCACTCGTCTGCGCTGCGCATGTACGATCGTGGAGAAACAACCGAGCTCACAGTCCGCCCTGCAAATTTGGAAGCTCCGCAGCTCGGTGCCCTGAGCGGCGACAGAGGCACAGCGATGTACCTCCGGGGGACCGTGGTGGGCTCCGCGGCGGTCCGGTTCCGCAAGCAGTACGGAGGAGATGCCTTCCGCCTGGTCATGGCAGAAAACATGGCGCGGTGGCTCCGAGCATTCTCCACCTCCCGGTGGAAAATCGAGGGTGACCGGGAGAGGTTTGCCGATGCGTGGCGCCGCTGGGTGGGGGGGGGGGGCAGTTCCTTGCGGAGGGAATGCTGCACCTGCCGCAGCGGCCAAATGTGTCGCCGGTCCGGCTAACCGCCCCTGAAGTTGCTGTGGCAAAGGCGGTCCCGAAGGCGGCACCGAAGCCCCCCCCCCCCCCCAAAGAAGGCCCCCCCATCAACATTATGGCGCCTAAACAAACATCAGCATATTGCTCCGGCATTTCGGGGGGGAGCTGGCCACGGGGCAGCGTGGGTCAGGCGAGCTGAACGTTTGCCCCTGGTCTAAGCTTGAGGGGGCGGGCCATTGCACATGGCGGGTTGGCAAACACTTGAAGCCCAGCCGCCTCCACCCCAAGGACCTCGTGGACCACCCGGCGAAGGACCATGGATCGGACCCGGCTCAGCGTGAGCAAGCGGAGGCCATGATCAAGGGTGTCATGCCTGGAGGACTGGCGGGGCCCTTCGCGGTGGCCAAGGCTGGATCGAAGGTGCTCGCGTTGCCTGCAGAAGTCCATCCCTCGGGAACGCAAGAGGCGTCGTCGTCGGCGACGTCGAATGGTGCTTGCGGGTCTATAGCCGTTTCTTCGACAGGGGGTACGGGAGCAAGCACGGGTGCGACTCACGATGGAGGCACGCGAACTTCCGCGGTGTCCCGTGCGGCGCGCCCGGCAGCGACCTCCTCACGGGGTGGGCGGCAGAGGTCGGCGTCCGTTCAGGGTGAGGGATCGTCTCACCAGCCGCCCAAACTAGGTGCAGGTGGTCCTCCTGCTTCCGGCGAACTGGAGCCGGCTGATGATCGGGATACGGCAGCACTGCCGTGAAGAGATCCCGCGTTTGACGTCCGGAGTGCAGTGTCTAGGAACATCCAAGTGTCGATGCGGGGTGACGGCGTGCCCACGGCCCGGGGCATGCTTGACAGTCAGGCGGTTGCGGCGGGCGTTTTGGAGGGAGACGGTGCCATTCTGGGTCACTGCCAGGAGATAAGCTTGCCGGACTCCCTGGGCATGGTACATATGGAGAATCAGTGGCGTCACCATGGATACCATGCATTCCTGGGGGTCCAAGCCCAGGCAGCGGCGGCGGCGGCGGCACATGGCGGTCTCTTGATTGCTCTTCGAGCGGACGTGCTCGCCGCGGAGGAGGTTCAAGACGTGGTGGACATCGTGTCGGGCATGGCCATGGCGCTCCATGTGGTGACGGCAGGTGGGACGCTTACGTCATCAACCTCCACGGCTCGGGCAGTGGCGGTGTCTCCTAAGCGTGTAAGGCGTACTTTTGGGCAAAGCGGCCATGTATGCGGCGGCCAAGAGCGCGGGAGGCACGGGGCTGGTGCTCATCGGGGGGGACTTCAACGCATGGCTGGAGTCCGCAGGACACCCCACCACGAGGAGGTTCAAGGCCCTGTGGGACCAGTGTGGGGTCCTGAAGGACGGGGACATGGCGGAGGTGGACCGGCAGTCTATGCGGGTGGGGCTTAAGCTGGACTCTTGCCTGCTCAACGCGCCGTTGGTCCCGTGGGCGATGTGTGACCGCTCACACCCGGCGTCGGGGAGGTCTCCCGCGTCAATGGGGTCTGATCATGGCCCCGTGGTCTTGAGCATCCCGCTGGCAGGTGCTGCCAAGGACGAGATTAAATGGCTAGCCTATTCTCACGCTCAGGGCAGGCTGCACACATACGTCCGGACTAACCGGGAGAGCGCAAAGCAGCGGCGGCAGTGCTGCGGAGAGCCTGTGGCGCTTAGAGGGTGGCTCTCGTCGGATCATCACACTGCCACCATGGGCACGTCGGAGGTACAGGCGGTCTTTGACTTGCTCTATGCCTTCCGTGACGAGGTGTTGCGAGTGATAGGGGTGCGCATGCCGTCGGGCATGGACCCACAATATCGGTATTGGCAAGTGGAGACAGAGGCGTCTCTGTCCCAGGTCCTCACGGATCAGCAGGCCCTTGCCTGGCGCGCCCACGAGCTGGGGAAACGGCATGCGGCGGGCGAAGGGCTCCCCTCTAGGGAGGCGACAGCCCTGCTGCAACACCTCCTGCAGGTGCAACCCGGCTTGTCCCCCGCCACCATGGAGGACTTGCGCGCTGCTTGGGACCAGCAGCTACAGTAGCTTGAAAGTCGCGTGGAGGAGCTCGGGGGTGTCCTCAGCTGCAACCGGTGCAGGTCCATCAAGGAATATTGGAGGAGCAAGGTGCCGGATCTGCAGCTCCGGTGGACGGCGATCCGCGGGGCTATCAACGTGGTCAGCTGTGCCCTCTCCGGCCTGTGGTCCATGCGTGTCTGGGAGTCGGAGAAAGTGCGCATCGTAGCCTCGGTGGTCATTGGGGAAGTGCAGAGGTCCTGAGAGGCGCTGTATGCCAAGAGGCCAGTGAAAGGCTGGTCCGGGCCCATATCCCTCGGGGTGTACGAGATGAATGGAGGTCGGTGCAAGACTACAGCCTACAGGACCTCAGGGACGCCGTGAAGCACGCCCTGGCGGACGACAAAGCGCCGGGATCCAATGGGTCACGGCTACCCTCATCGCGGAGCGGCCCGGGCCGGTGCAAGGGCTCCTGGTACACGCCTACCGGGCCATCCTCCGTGGTGCGGAAGTCCCGGAATCGTGGCACGAGGCCATCATCTAGGTGATGCCCAAGGGCAAGACCACGGGGGACTTAGATGCATACAAATGTATAGCATTGGGGAAACGGGACATGAGAATGCTTCAGACACCCCTCATGAGGAGGTTCAAAGCTGTCCTCGCTCGTAAGGGGTTGGCTGAAGGCTGGCAGTTTGGGGCGACGCCGGGCTCACCTGCGGGAGCCCCGGTGTTTTTGGTCCAGCGCCGACTGCAGCGGGGACGGGAGGAGAATCACGCCGTGGCCTTTGATGTCTCCAAGACTTTCGGCACAGCCCAGCATGGGCACTGGCTCTCCTCCTACACCACATGGGGGTCCCGGAGGAGCTCATTAAGCTCTTCCATACCCTCAGCCGCGGCTTCACGGTGCGCATTGTCACCGCACATGGCCCCACTCCAAGCAGCAGCCTCCACCGAGGCTTGAGGCAAGGCAACGCGGAAAGCGCTGTACTCTACCTCCCTCATGCGGAGCCTTGCCCGCAAAGCCCAAGGGGATGCCCGCCACGCTGTGCCGCCCTTGGTACAAGCGTATTGTGACGACCTCTTGCTGATAGCGCACACCTTACCGCATTTCTTGGAGTACGCAGCGGCAATTGCGCAGTACTTGGCAAACATGGGCATGCCCCTCAACGTCAGCAAGTGTTTGTATGCCACCATCGCTCGCGTCCCCTTGATCATGGTGTGCCTGCACCCTAACAATGCGGCAACTCCGTGGGTATGTGTGGAAGCCAAGAGTACGGTGCTGCACCTGGGCCTCCGGTTGGATCCGAAAGGAATGGCGTACATGAAGGAGAAGCATGTACGCTGTTGCGAAGCTCTCCTGGGCTCGTGCAAGAACACCCTTGGACCGGCGTCGGTCCATGAAGTGATGGCAGCGGTGGTGGGTGGCATTGTACGGTACGCGGCGCCGTACCTGTCGGACACGGCGGAGGCAGTGGTGAAGTTGAATGTTGCCATCAAGACTGCGGCATTGCAGTTTGAACACCTGCCAAAAGACGTGTCCAATGTGGCGGTGCGGTCTGGTAACGGGCTCAAGTTGGCGGATGTTCAGGTCCCGTGCCATGACTCCGTGGTAGTAAGCTTGCGCACCATCGCTTGGTTGTGGTCAAAGGTGAGCCGAGAGCCATGCTCGGCGATCTGCACACGCAGTACGGGGTGTGCGGATGATTCCTCGTTCCCTTCACGGCGTTCGTGTTACATGCAGGAGACACGTGGGTCGACCGAGTGCTCAAAGCGATGGGGACGCTGGGAGTGGGACTCCTCATGCCGTCTTCAGTGTACTTGTGCGTGCACACCCACCTGCCGCATGTGCAATCGGTCCTACGACTGCAAGGGCAGAGACATCTGTGTGCTGTCTGGGCCCCGCACAAACGCGGCACACAAATCCCGGACGAATCCGCCTAATGACCTTCTACACGCGAGGCTTGCGTGCCATGAACCTGGTCATTAGCCAGTGCAGGTTCGGGAGTGTCATGAGGACCACGTGCATCTTCCCCATACAGGGGTTGGGCCCACACAGCTGGACCACGTGTCGTTCACGGGTGTGAAGGTGGTCTTCCAGTCTCGGATGCACAGTCCCTTGACTCATCGCCTGCTACACCCGGTGCGCCACAAAAAGGCCACCAAGCGCAGCACGCAATCCACTGCCGGTGATGCGTATGTGGCAAGCGGTTTAGGGACGACGACTGGGACCCAGACTGCCCAGGGCCTTCCATGCCGTTCGTGCTGCTAGCCACCTTCATGTTCCTGTTGCGAGGTGTCTTTGAAAGTCACAGACAACGGGACGATCTGGCGTTGGTCTCCCTACTTACGCCGCATGCCGGGGACGGTTTTAGCCACCCATCTTCTTGGGTCGTACACGGGAGGTCCGCGTTTGACAGGGCATGCAAAGCGGTATGGGGACAGGAGGAGTGGGCTATAGTCCTCCTACTGCCGTCAGGCCCTGCCCCGAATGCTGATGAAAGCCCAGTTGCAGAGGTGGGCTAGTTGGACAAAGTACGGCACGATCCACACGTCGCAGTCACTTTGCTGCACGACGCTGGGGCGGTAGAGCAAGGCACGGTGGTGGTGTACCAGCCGCCCCGCTCCAGGGCCGTGTGGGGGGCATAGTATACCACGGCCCTTGACGCCATCAAGTCCATTTGCGGGTGTGACGTGCACTGGCGGCCGCATGCTGTATATCGGCCGAAAGCCGTTCTTTCACCGGAGCTGACGGCGTTCAATGCGACATCGCTGGGGAGGGTCGTGAGGAGCCCCCATTCGGACGTGGCGTGGCTGCGGCCCTGCCGGTACCTCTGGGTGCCAGCGGCACCAAAGGTCACATCGTTTGATGCCTCTCCCCAAGAAGATGGGGCCACCAACGTGGCAGTGGCGAGTCATGGTAGCCCCACGTGGCCAGGTGCCATCCGCGGCGCGGTCCCCGAAGCGGAGATCATTGCGGCGGCAGCGGTACTGCTCCACACCCCTGCGTCTGGCCACACGGTTCATGTTGACGATGCCTCCATCATAGATGCGCATCTGCGCAGAGCACAGGAGGCCCTATACCGCGGCATCAAAGGTCCGACCTCCCACCTACTCAACCAGCATGTGTTGAATTGGATCGTCGAGGTGCGGCGACGACTGCCGCGCAGAGTTGGAGGGCCTAACCACTGGGTAGTACGACAAAGCTCGCACTTGGCGGCAGTCCCGCTAGGGAACCGGACTTCGCTGCGGCCCACGGGAAGGCCCCGCCCGTGCACGTGCTGTTGCCCAAGGAGCATGCAACCCTCCTGGTGCCTAGGGAAGACGGGGTGCTAGAACCGCGTGTGCCCTCCCTGCAGGCCCTCTAGCAGGTCAAGGAGGTGGAGTGGCACTCATTGGCAGCGCGCACTAGGGCCCACACGCCGTTGGCTGCTGCTTGTGAGGCGGTACCTCTAGGGGCGGTACATCACGGCGCTACACAAGGGGACCTGCTGGAGCAACGGGACGGCCGCCTCCCCACCATGCAGGTCATGCGACGGTGGCGGCAAAAAGTCACCCGTACGGTGATCCCGGCGCATCCCTGTATCTTCTATGGGAGGGCCGAAGAGGACACGGGCCACATGAAGAAACGAAGCGGTGGCGCGACTCTTGTGTGCGAAGGTTGAGGAGTTCACTGCGGACCTGCCCCTTATGGACAGAGCGATGGAGTTCATGTCTTGAAAAGAACACGGCTGCAGGTGGACGGAGTCCCTGATGACATGAGTCATCTCAGGAGATCTCAAACGGCTCTTCGCGCCGGCGAGGGCAGTGACGTCCCGAGGCCCTGCAAAGGCCAAGCTGTCCATGGAGGACATCATTCAGATTGGGGAACATGGATACGCCCGGAGGAATCATCGGCTCACCCAGATCATGCAACTGGTGACGCATGATCCGAGGAAGGCCGTGTATGCATTTCTGCGGGGTGATACCCCCTTTTGTCCGCCGGCTGGGAGGGTCACGCAGCTGCCGCCGTGGAACCCTTTCGATGGCCCCCCCGGCACCCTACATGCGGCCTTTTAGAGTGCACCGCTGCATGCGTTGTTCGTGTCCAGGTCGTACATCACGCCTGATGAGGCCATGTCCACGTTTCCCCAGTGGATGGCGACCACGTATCACGCCGTGTTTGGAGTTACCGGGTATCTCGCACGGACAGGTGGTTCCGGCCTTGTTGGATCCGTGGGTCCCAGGGCAGCCTCAGGTGGCCCACAGCTTGACGGAGGACGCACAAGACCGGGTATAGAGCTTTAGCATTAGCAACGCCGACGGGTGCTAGCCGGTTGGACCGCCGAAGGTGTAGGGGCAAGACAGGGCAATGCAGCGGCATAGCAACAAAACCAAACAATACGGAAAGTGATCATGGACCGTTTCGCATGCTCAAACAAGTGTTTTTCGCCTCTTTCGAGCCTGTGGTGACGCGTTTTGGCCCATGGAAAATCCCAAAATACCTTGAAAATGGGCTGTTTTGGGACCAAAAATGGGTCAAAATTGGGTCAAAAACGTGTTTTTCCAAAAATGATCTTGGACCATTTGGGATGCTCCAAAATAGCCCCGACACTCAGTGAAACGGGCAAACGACGGCAAACGGTTCCTACACTTCACGTGCGGCTCGATTGCCCCGTGAACAACAGCCCTTTCTTGCGCTTTGGCTCCACGATATATCCGAGAAATGGCCCAAAAATGGCCAAAAATGGCCTGGACGTGCGCTGTTTGTGTCAAACACGCCCCAAATCAAGAACCATTGTTTGTGCTCAAACAATTCTTTGCCTTTTCACTTTCAGGCAGTTTTATGTCCCAGTCTGCGTTACATGATTTGTCCTAATTTGGTGCAGTGTGTTTCCTCCTTCCTTGGCAAACGGGCCGTATCTTGGGCTACGTGGCTCAAAACCGACTTCCGAGGACACCTAGTCCACCCGCAACCCCCCACTTTTTGTGGTCTCCAAGCCTCGGAATCGCCCAACTAGACGCCTAGGCCCCCGTACCAGTGGTCACTTGGTGGAGCCAGAGGGCAGCACAGCCCGCACACGGTGGGGGCCAACGGTGGGTCCACCAGGGTCCCCCGGACCAAACAAAAAAGACTTTTTCCAAAGTTCTTCCCAGACCACTTGGGATGGTCAAGTAAGTATTTTTAGCCCGTTTTGAGCCCATGGTGACGCGTTTTGGGCCATGGAAAATCCCAAAATGCCTTGAAAATGGGCCGTTTTGGGACCACATGTGGGTCAAACATGGGTCAAAAACGCATTTTTCCAAAAGTGATCTTGGACCTTTTGGGATGCTTAGACAAGTGTTTTTAGCCCATTTTGAACCCATGGTGACGCGCTTTGGCCCATGGAAAATCCCTATTTCTTTGAAAAGCAGCCGTTTTGGGAGCAAAAATGGGTGAAAATGGGTCAAAAACGCGCTTTTGCAAAACTGACCCTGGACCATTGGGGGTGCACAAACAAGTGCAATGAGCCCAATTTGAGCCCGTTGTGACCCAGTTTAGCCCCTTCCGCCACGTGTATGAACTCTACCCTTGGCACGTACCTTACAACCGTATGGTGGCGCCACCTAGAGTTGGGGAGAGTGGTGTAGATTAGAGGGTGTACCGGTGGGTGCCGGGGGCGGTGGCGCCAAGTTGGGAGGTGCCCTCCCAAATCTGCGCAGTTTTGGGCCAATAGCAGCCATTTTTCGCCCAAAACAGCGCCCAAACCCGGATAAAACGCCCAAACGAAGGGAAACATTGGCTATACCACACGTGGGGCTTGACTTCACCGTCTCAAAGAGCCCTCTAGTGTCCTTCAACTCTACGAAATGTCCGAGGAACGGCCCAAAAAAGCGCCAAAAAGCCCCAAAATCTGCGCAATGTGCACCAACACCCTCAAAGCAAGCACGGGCCGTATCTTGGGCTACGTGGCTCAAAATCCGATTCCCAGGGCACCTAGTCCCGTGAACAAGAGCCCTTTCTCGCCCTCTAGCTCCACGATATGTCCGAGAAACGGCCCAATTTGGCGCCAAAAAGCCCCTAAATTTGCGCAATGTGCACCAACACCCCGAAACCAAGCACGGGGCGTATCTTGGGCTATGTGGCTCAAAGTCCGAATTCCGAGGGCACCTAGTCCACCTGCAACCACCCACTTTTTGTGCTTTCCAAGCCTAAAATTCGCCCAACGAGACACCTAGACCCCCGTACTAGTGGTCACTTGGTGGAGCCGGAGAGCAGCGCGGCCCGCACACGGTGGGGGCCAACGGTGGGTCCACCAGTGTCCCCGGTGCGAGGAAAATCATTTTTTCCAAATTTGTTCCTAGACCACTTGGGATGCCCAAACAAGTAATTTTAGCCCGTTTTGAGCACGTGGTGGCGCATTTTGGGCCATGGAAAATCGCAAAATGGCTTGAAAATGGGCAGTTTTGGAACCAAAATTGGGTCAAAAATGGGTCAAAAACGCATTTCTCCAAAAGTGATCCTAGACCCTTTGGCATGCTCAGACAAGTGTTTTTGGCCCATTTTGAACCCATTGGGACGGGTTTTGGCCCATGGAAAATCCCAATATGCCTTGAAAAGTGGCCGTTTTGGGAGCAAAAATGGGTGAAAAAAGGGTCAAAAACGCGTTTTTCCAAAAGTGACCCTAGACCATTGGGGGTGCACGAACAAGTGTTTTGAGCCCATTTTGAGCCCATTTTGATCGAGTTTAGCCCCTTGCGCCACATGTGTGCACCAAATTGTACCCTTAGTAGGTACCTTAGAGCTGTATGGTGGCGCGGGGAGAGGGGTGTAGATTGGAGGATCGTTCAGTCAAAAAGTGAGATCTGCACCAATGGATTCGACACGAAAAACTGCATGTTTTTACCCTTGGCATAATTTGCTGAAGTTACAACATGTTGGAGAAATATCCCCTGCACCGTTGTTGGTTACCTGCACAAGCTGCAAGGACAACAGCTAAATTGGGCCTCTGAAACCCAAAGGTTTTTTTCGTCCGGCCCGGTATGTATCCATATCGATGAGTTAAACTCCAACTCAAATTGCATTCAGAAGCCCTTTTAATGCACTTTTCAAAAATGTATGACATGCCCATGTGATTCTTCAGGAAATCAGCCGGCACCGGGACCTACTCCCAGAAAACACCCAAAACAGCCTGTTTAGCCCCCCCCCCCCCCGTCAAACGCCCATATACATATACATATACATATACATATACATATACATATACATATACATATACATATACATATACATATACATATACATATACATATACATATACATATACATATACATATACATATATATGTCCGAAAACGGGGGGGGGGGGTCATTGGCCCTTTTCGGAGGTTTTGATGGTTTCGGGTCCGGGGCGGTTGGATTTTTCGGGAATTATGGGGTGTTGCCCCTATTTTGAGGGTGCCTAATTCATTTGTGAAGTTTTTCAGGTCATGGTTTGACGATATGTTTGAGAAAATCTGGATTTTGTTGAAATTTTGGCCATTTTCGGCTGCTAGTGCCACGCTGGTGACAGCGGCCAAAATTGCAATATACACGTCACCGGCACCGCTTTTTGTAGGTTTTTGGTGGGTTAGCCCCCCCCCCCCTATTTTGGTGGTGGGAAATTCATTTTTGAAGGTGTTGGGGTGTGGTCTAATGGTATGTTGCGGCTATTCCCGCCTTTTTTCTCTTTGTTGCATGTTCTTGGTGCCTAGAGATTGACAAATCCAAACTCGACACAACCCGTGACCGCCCGGCCCAATTTCTCAAACATATCGTCCCCACCCCACCCCAACCCATACATCTCTGAAAAGCCCTTTCCAACATCGTTCCGAAAAGGTACAATACACCCCCCTTCCGGAACACCATGCTCCGTAAAATCAACCGACACTGTACGGCACGCCAAAACAGGGCAGCAGAACCCTGCGTAGACCTGCTAAAAACCCCCGAACCTCGGACAGTCCCGGCCGAATTTCTCAAAAATATGGTCACGTACCCCCCCCCCCTGCAACCCAGACATCTCTGAAAAGCCCTTTTCCATGCCATCTCAAAAAGGTATAATATACCCCCCCCTACTAGACACGTAGCAACGGGAAAAAGGCCAACATTGGCAAAAATTCATCAAAACCTTCAATGACCCCCCCCCCCCCCCGGGTTTTCGGACACACATATATATATATATATATATATATATATATATATATATATATATATATATATATATATATATATATATATATATATATATATATATATATATATATATATATATATATATATATATATATATATATATATATATATATATATATATATATATATATATATATATATATATATATATATATATATATATATATATATATATATATATATATATATATATATATATATATATATATATATATATATATATATATATATATATGTATATATATATATATATATATATATATATATATGTATATATATATATGTATATATATATATATATATCTATAATATATATATATATATATATATATATATATATATATATGTATATATATATATATATATATATATATATATATATATATATATATATATATATATATATTACTACACCCCTCTCCCCTTAAATTTAGCTAACAACAAGCAACAACAACAAGCAACAACAAGCATATATATGTATATATATATATACATATGTATATATATATATATATATATATATATATATATATATATGTATATATATATATATATATATATATATATGTATATATATATATATATATATATTACTACACCCCTCTCCCCTTAAATTTAGCTAACAACAAGCAACAACAACAAGCAACAACAAGCAACAACATGTCTCCGTGCCAATTTGGCCATTGCTCCGTCCCAACGCTTCGGATCTTTTCCCCATGTGGCCATCTTGGAGCCTAGGTGGTGGCCTTGGCAAATCCAAGTTATGAGCCAAAAACCCACCGGTGGCGGCCCGGGGCGGTGGCGCCAAGTCGGGAGGTGCCCTCCCAAATCTGCGCAGTTTTGGGCCAAAAACAGCCATTTTTCGCCCAAAACAGCCCTAGTAAGGGTTCAAAACAGCCAAACGAAGGCAAACGGATGCTACACTCCACGTGCGGATTGACTTTCTCGCGACCAAGGGCCCTTTGGTGCCCTCTAACTCCACGAAATGTCCGAGTAACGGCCCAAAAAGGCGCCAAAAAGTCCCAAAAACAGCGCAATGTGCACCAGCACCGCGAAACCAAGAAGGGGCCGTATCTTGGGCTACGTGGCTCAAAAACGAATTTCCAGGGCACCTAGTCCACCCGCAACCCCCCACTTTTTATGGTTTCCAAGCCTCAGAATCGCCCAACGAGACACGTAGACCCCCGTACCAGTGGTCATTTGGTGGAGCCGGAGGGCAGCCCGGCCCACGCACGGTGGGGGCCAACGGTGGGTCCACCAGGGTCCCCAGGGCGAAAAAAATGATTTTTTCCAAAGTTGTTCCTAGACCACTTGGGATGCTCAAACAAGTGTTTTTGGGCCATTTTGAGCCCGTGGTGGCGCGTTTTGGCCCATGGAAAATCCCAAAATGCCTTGAAAATGGGCCGTTTTGGGACCAACAATGGGTTAAAAATGGGTCAAAAACGCGTTTTTCCAAAAATGATCCTAGACCATTTATGATGCTCAAACAAGTGGTTTTAGCCCATTTTGAGCCCGTGGGGACGGGTTTTGGCTCCTGGAAACTCCCAAAATGCCTTGAAAATGGGCCATTTTGGGACCAAAAATGGGTCAAAAATGGGTCAAAAACGCGTTTTTCCAAAAGTGATCCCGGACCATTTGGGATGCTCAAACAAGTGTTTTTAGCCCGTTTTGAGCCCGTTTTGACCGAGTTTAGCCCCTTCCACCACATGTATGCACCACTTTGTGCCCTTCACATGTACCTTAGAGCCGTGTGGTGGAGCCACCTAGAGTTGGGAGAGGGGTGTAGATTGGAGGATATATATATATATATATATATATATATATATACATATATATATATATATATATATATATGTATATATATATATATATATATATATATATATATGTATATATATATATATATATATATATATATATATATATATATCCTCCAATCTACACCCCTCTCCCAACTCTTGATGGCTCCCCACGGGCTCAAAATGGGCTAAAACCACTTGTTTGAGCATCATAGATGGTCCAGGATCCTTTTTGGAAAAACGCGTTTTTGACCCATTTTTGACGCATTGTTGGTCCCGAAACGGCCCATTTTCAAGGCATTTTGGGATTTTCCATGGCCCAAAACGCGCCACCACGGGCTCAAAACGGCCTAAAAACACTTGTTTGAGCATCCCAAGTGGTCTAGGAACAACTTTGGAAAAAATCATTTTTTTCGCCCTGAGGACCCTGGTGGACCCACCGTTGGCCCCCACTCTGCGTGGGCTGGCCGGCCCTCCGGCTGCACCAAGTGACCACTGGTACGGGGGTCTACGTGTCTCGTTGGGCGATTCTGAGGCTTGAAAACCATAAAAAGTGGGGGGTTGCGGGTGGACTAGGTGCCCTCGGAATTCGTTTTTGAGCCACGTAGCCCAAGATACGGCCCGTTGTTGGTTTCGTGGTGTTGGTGCACATTGCGCAGTTTTTGGAGCTTTTTGGCGCCTTTTTGGGCCGTTTCTCGGACATATCGTGGAGTTAGAGGGCACCAAAGGTCCCTTGGTCACGAGAAAGTCAATCCGCACGTGGAGTGTAGCATCCGTTTGCCTTCGTTTGGCTGTTTTGAACCTTACTAGGGCTGTTTTGGGCGAAAAATGGCTGTTTTTGGCCGAAAACTGCGCAGATTTGGGAGGGCACCTCCCGACTTGGCGCCCCCGCCGTGGGCCGCCACCGGTGAGTTTCTGGCTCAAAACTTGGATTTGGCAAGGCCACCACCTAGGCTGTAGGATGGCAAAAGTAGAGTCAGGCCCGAGGCGTTGGGAAGGTGCAATGGCCAAAACGGCACGGAGACGTGCTTGTTGCTTGTTGCTTGTTGCTTGTTGTTGTTGTTGCTTGTTAGCTAAATTTAAGGGGAGAGGGGTGTAGTAATATATATATACATACATATATATATATATATATATATATACATATATATATACATATATATATATATATATATATATATATATATATATATAATATATATATATATATATATATATATATATATATATATATATATATATATATATATATATATATATATATATATATATATATATATATATATATATATATATATATATATATATATATATATATATATATATATATTATTAATATATATATATATATATTTATATTACTACACCCCTCTCCCCTTAAATCTAGCTAACAAGCAAGCAAGCAACAAGCAACAAGCAACAACAAGCACTTCTCCTTTCTGTTTTGGCCATTGCTCAGCCTCATCGCTCCCGGCTCTACTCTACTCTAGCCACCCTAGAGCCTAGGTGGTGCCCTTGCCAAATCCAAGTTTTGAGCCACAAACTCACCGGTGGCGGCCCGGGGCGGTGGCGCCAAGTCGGGAGGTGCCCTCCCAAATCTGCGCAGTATTGGGCCAAAAAGAGCCATTTTTCGCCCAAAACAGCCCTAGTAAGGGTTCAAAACAGCCAAACGAAGGCAAACGGCTGCTACACCCCACGTGCGGCTTGACTTTCTCGTGACCAAGGGACCTTTGGTACCCTCTAACTCCACGATATGTCTGAGAAACGGCCCAAAAAGGCGCCAAAAAGCCCCAAAAACTGCGCAATGTGCACCAGCACCCCGAAACCAAGAACGGGCCGTATCTTGGGCTACGTGGCTCAAATCCGAATTCCGAGGGCACCTAGTTCACCCGCAACCCCCCACTTTTTATGGTTTCCAAGCCTCAGAATCGCCCAACGATCCACGTAGACCCCCGTACCAGTGGTCACTTAGTGCAGCCGGAGGGCCGGCCAGCCCACGCACAGTGGGGGCCAAAGGTGGGTCCACCAGGGTCCCCGGGGCGAAAAAAATCATTTTTTCCAAAGTTGTTCCTAGACCACTTGGGATGCTCAAACAAGTGTTTTCAGGCCATTTTGAGCCCGTGATGGCGCGTTTTGGGCCATGGAAAATTCCAAAATACCTTGAAAATGGGCCGTTTTGGGACCAACAATGCGTCAAAAATGGGTGAAAAACGCGTTTTTCCAAAAGTGATCCTGGACCATTTATGATGCTCAAACAACTGGTTTTAGCCCATTTGGAGCCCGTGGCGACAAGTTTGGGCTCATGGAAAATCCCAAAATGCCTTGAAAATGGGCCATTTTGGGACCAAAAATGGGTCAAAAATGGGTCAAAAACGCGTTTTTCCAAAAGTGATCCCAGACCATTTGGGATGCTCAAACAAGTATTTTTAGCCCGTTTTGAGCCCGTTTTGACCGAGTTTAGCCTCTTCCACCACATGTATGCACCACTTTGTGCCCTTCGCCCGTACCTTAGAGCCGTGTGGTGGAGCCACCTAGAGTTGGGAGAGGGGTGTAGATTAGAAGATATATATATATATATATATATATATATATATATATATATATATATATATATATATATATATATATACATATATTATATATATATATATATATATATATATATATATATATATATATATATTACTACACCCCTCTCCCCTTAAATCTAGCTAACAAGCAAGCAAGCAAGCAACAACAACAACAACACGTCTCCGTGCCGTTTTGGCCATTGCTCCGTCCCAACGCTTCAGATCATTTGCCCATGTAGCCATCTTGGAGCCTAGGTGGTGGCCTTGCCAAATCCAAGTTTTGAGCCAAAAACCCACCGGTGGCGGCCCGGGGCGGTGGCGCCAAGTCGGGAGGTGCCCTCCCAAATCTGCGTTGTTTTGGGCCAAAAACAGCCATTTTTCGCCCAAAACAGCCCTGGTAAGGGTTCAAAACAGCCAAACGAGTGCAAACGGCTGCTACACTGCACATGCGGCTTGACTTTCTCGTGACCAAGGGACCTTTGGTGCCCTCTAACTCCACGATATGTCCGAGAAACGGCCCAAAAAGGCGCCAAAAAGGCCCAAAAGCTGCGCAATGTGCACCAGCACCCCGAAACCAAGAACGGGCCGTATCTTGGGCTACGTGGCTCAAAAACGAATTCCGAGGGCACCTAGTCCACCCGCAACCCCCCTCTTTTTGTGGTTTTCAAGCCTCAGAATCGCCCAACGAGACACGTAGACCCCCGTACCAGTGGTCACTTGGTGCAGCCGGAGGGCCGGCCAGCCCACGCAGAGTGGGGGCCAACGGTGGGTCCACCAGGGTCCCCGGGCCGAAAAAAATGATTTTTTCCAAAGTTGTTCCTAGACCACTTGGGATGCTCAAACAAGTGTTTTTAGGCCGTTTTGAGCCCGTGGTGGCGCGTTTTGGGCCATGAAAAATCCCAAAATGCCTTGAAAATGGGCCATTTTGGGACCAACAATGGGTCAAAAATGGGTCAAAAACGCGTTTTTCCAAAAGTGATCCCGGACCATTTGCGATGCTGAAACAAGTTTTTTTAGCCCGTTTTGAGCCTGTTTTGACCGAGTTTAGCCCCTTCCACCACATGTATGCACCACTTTGTGCCCTTCGCACGTACCTTAGAGCCGTGTGGTGGCGCCACCTAGAGTTGGGAGAGGGGTGTAGATTGGAGGATATATATATATATATATATATATATATATATATATATATATATATATATATATATATATATATATATATATATATATATATATATATATATATATATATATATATATATATATATATATATATATATATATATATATATATATATATATATATATATATATATATATATATATATATATATATATATATATATATATATATATATATATATATATATATATATATATATATATATATATATATATATATATATATATGTATATATATATCCTCCAATCTACACCCCTCACCCCAACTCTAGGTGGCTCCACCATACCGCTCTAAGGTACGTGCAAAGGGCACCACGTGGTGCATACATGTGGTGGAAGGGGCTACACTCGGTCAAAACGGGCTCAAAATGGGCTAAAAACACTTGTTTGAGCATCTCAAATGGTCCACGATCATTTTTGGAAAAACGCGTTTTTGACCCATTTTTGACCCATTTTTGGACCCTAAACGGCCCATTTTCAAGGCATTTTGGGATTTCCCATGGGCCAAAATGCTTCACCCCGGGCTCAAAAGGGGCTAGAACCACTTGTTTGAGCATTGTAAATGGTCCACGATCACCTTGCGAAAAATGTGCTTTTGACCCATTTTTGACCCATTTTTGGTCCCAAAATGGCCCATTTTCAAGGCATTTTGCGATTTGCCATGGCCGAAAACGCGTCACCACGGGCTCAAAATAGGTCCAAAAACACTTGTTTTCAGCATCCCAATTGTTCTAGGAACAACTTTGGAAAAATCATTTTTTTCGCATCGGGGACCCTGGTGGACCCACCGTTGGGCCCCATCGTGCGCGGGCCGGGCTGCCCTCCGGTTACACCAAGTGATCGCTGGTAGAGGGGTCTAGGCGTCTCATTGGGCGATTTTGAGGGTTGAAACCACAAAAAGTGGGGGGTTGCGGGTGGACTAGGTGCCCTCAGAATTCGGATTCGAGCCACGTAGTCCAAGATACGGCCCGTGCTTGGCGTCGGGGTGTTGGTGCACATTGCGCAGATTTTGGGGCTTTTTGGCTCCTTTTTGGGCCGTTTCTCGGACATATCGTGCAGTTGAAGGGCACTAGAGGGCTCTTTGACACGGTGAAGTCAAGCTGCACGTGGCATGTACCCACTGTTTCCCTTCGCTTGGGTGCTTCGCCCGGGTTTGGGGTCTATTTTGGGCTAAAAATGGCTGTTTTTGGCCCAAACCTGCGTAGATTTGGGAGGGCACCTCCCGACTTGGCGCCACCGCCCCGGGGCGCCACCGGTGAGTTTCTGCCTCAAAACTTGGATTTGGCAAGGCCACCACCTAAACTCCATGACATCTACATGGGCAAAAGATCCGAAGCGTTGGGACGGAGCAATGGCCAAAACGGCATGGAGACGTGCTTGTTGTTGCTTGTTGCTTGTTGCTTGTTGTTGTTGTTAGCTAGATTTAAGGGGAGAGGGGTGTAGTAATATATAGCCATAGTCATAGTCATAACCACTTATCATGCCGTCTAGTGGAGTTACGGGGCATCTCGCACCGACAGGTGGTTCGTGCCTTGCTCGATCCCGTGGGTCCCAGGGCTGCTTGAGGTGGCCCACACCATGACGGAAGACCCAGAGGACTGGGGATACCGGCCAACAAATCTTTGAGGGCAGTGGCAACTGCAGAGCTTTAGCATTAGCAAAGGCGACGGAGGCTGGTCCGCTAGATCGCCAGGGGTAAACAGGCAAGGCAGGGCAAGGCAGCAGCATAGCAACAGGCACAAAGCAAGGGCGCCCCCTATGGGTGCAACGCAGCAACCTAGGTACAATGCAGCGTGCATGCGGCGAAGCAAGAACGGGCCCCTGATTGTTTGCTCAGGTCCGCCACCGTGGAGACGTCCACCACCCCTGACCCCATGTAATCGACTGCTAGCTGCGCACACGCAAAAGTCCTTTGATACCCAGCCAGGGTTTCTGGGAGGCTGCAGCCTAGCCTGGCCCTCAGCCTTCATCGCCCCCTGGTCCCCATATTGTACGCCACGAACCCAGCGTGGGCCCCCTCCAATATTGTACAGAAGCATACGGTAGCAACCCTGGGCTCTCCATAATTTTATATATATAAGGAAGGAGGCGCATGAGGTGGGGCCACAGGAGATGGGAGTGGCGGACGAGGCTGGGCCGAAGACGGGGGGGGGGGGGGGTGGAAATCTGCAGGCACTGGGCCAAGGGGGTGGTGCCTGCCGATATGCCCACCCCGAACCGCCGGTGCCGCAGGGAGTACCCCAGGATCTGCTCCTGATCCTCCAGGCCATGGCCCGTGTGGGGGCCCTCAGCCTAAGCCGGAGCCAGAGCCTCAGCCAAATCCACGGAACGCAGATGCGTTAAGTGGTGGAAAAGGCACAAGGGGGGGGGCTCCCGGCTCTGGGGTACGCGGTGGCGTGCGAGGGCCGGACCGAGTGGGCGGTGGCGTTGCCATGTGGCATGGCGGCCCTGCTCACCCCGTTTCCCGGTGGTCCCGTGGAGGGACATGGTCGCCTTCCAGGAGGCCAACCTGGGATGGGTGTGCACGTGGCACACACATCCTGCCGGCATGGACCTGCGCGAGTGGCAGGCTAAGGCAGTGGTGACGTACTTGTCCTGGTCGTTGCCAACATCGCCTGGTACGTGGGCGCACTGGTGGGACAGGGCGCTCCACTGGGCGAGAGATGGCAGTGCTGTGGCGGCCTGCCCTGACCTCCCGCGCGAGCCCGTCTCCGTCCAGCCGTGGACTGTCTCCCTGCATCTTTCCACGGTGGCGGCCCGGCTTGCACCCGCGGACCGGGGGGTCCTGCTGCTAGGGGATCGAGAAGGGCCAGGGCTGCGCCTGGGACGGGGACTGGAGGTTCGCACTGCCCGCCTCCCTAGTCCTGTGGAAAGGGACATCGTGGAAGGGCTCCATTTCACGCGGGCTGACGGAGCTGATGTGTGGACCGCCGTCCATCGCCAACTCCCAGACGCATGGCCCCGGGCGTTCCGCCCCCCTGGCCACGAGCGTCTGGTAGGAGTGGAATGGCGCGTATGGGCCGCCAATAGCCCATCCCCGCCAGTGGTGGTCCTGCCCAGGAGGACAAGCCACCCGAGCTGGGAGACCGTGGCGGTCTTGTGGGGATGTGTAGCAGCCCGTGGGACCGGGGGCCACGTCTTCACTGCCCCGCGGGGCACGGTGATCGAGACGGACGGAGAGATGGCATTGCAGCTCACGGCGGAACCCCCTGACCACGCATGTGGTGGTGGCTGTCCTCGAATGGTGAGCCAACAAGCCTCAGCCCTGGCGCGATCCGATCGCTTGGGCCGTCTGGCGCGACCTGCCAATCCTTAGGGCCGCCGTCCGGTCAGGAGGAGCAGGGCGGCATCTCCCTGGCACACTCTCCTGGCTGCGGGACTGCGGAGACGCCTCTCCCCCGCCAGCAGAGGTGCGTGGCGCCCTGGAAGGCTTGTACGCCACCGGGAGCAAGCCTGGGCCCCGGCACCACTTTCTGGTGGCCGCGGACCCTACGGTGGAGCTCAGCGACGACGTGGTCGCGCTGGCTGGCGACGTGGCGCAGTGCCTGCCCCCCACGCCGTGATGCTCCTGAGGGAGGGGTTGGAGGGCCAGCGGCACGACCAAACCCCGGCTGCCCTACTCAGTGCGAGGTACGTCGAGCTGGGCGGCTCGGAGGCAGTGTACCTCGACCGGTGTGGCAAGCTGAGCATGCAGCTGTCATGTGCAGGGCGCTGCAGGGTCAGGCAGTGGCTCTCTCCAGGTCACCGGCGGCGCAGTCCTCCAGCAACAGGCCAGCGGCCTCGCTGGCGCTGCTGCACGGTGGGTCACGGGCGTGGTGCTGGGTGGTAGTGGCGCTGGAACCCCACTCCTCGGCTCTGCGCCTGTACGATCGCGGGGAGAGCACGGTGCTCACGGTCCGCCCCGCTGACCTGGAGGCCCTGCACCTTGGTGCTGTGAGTGGCGACGGAGGCAAGGCGCTGTACCTCCAAGGGATCGTGGTAGGCTCGGCCGCGATGAGCTTTCGCCGAGAGAGCGGAGGAGATGCCCTCCGCCTGGTTATTGCGGAGAACATGGGGCCGTGGCTCCGGGCGTTCTCCACAGCCAGGTGGAAGGTCGAGGGCGACCGGGAGATGTTCGCCGACGCTTGGCGCCGCTGGGTGGAGGAGCAGTTTCCCGTGGGGGGGATGCTGCACCTGCCACAACCACCAGGCGTGCCACCGGTTCGGCCTGCGGCACCCCCGGCCGCCGCGGCGAAGCCAGGCTCGAAGGGAGCGCCCAAGCCGCCACCCGAGTGCAGCCCCCCACCGCAGTGTGGCAGCTATAGCAAAATTCGGTACGTACTGCAGCACTTCGGCAGGGAACTGGCCACGGAGCAGCGTGGGTCGAAGGTGATCAACGTCTGCCTCCGGTCTCGGCTGGATGGAGCTGGTCACTGCTCGTGGATAGCCGGCAAGCATTGCCGGCCCGCCCACCTCCACCCCGGGGACCTGCTGGACCACCTTTAGCAGGACCATGGGAGTGATCCAGCTCAACGGGACCAGGCGACGGCCATGGTGGCCGGCGTTATGCCAGGGGGCCAAGCGGGGCCTTTTCGCATCGGCCCAGGCAAGGTCCGGAACGCTTGCGATGCCCACGAGTGCCCGTCCTGCGGGAGGGCAAGGAGCGTCGCAGTCAGCGGCACAGCGTAGGGCGGATGGGTCTGCGGCGAGGGCTTCTACGGGGGGCACGGAGACAAGTGCGTCAAGCGGCGGAACCGCGGGATCAACCGCTACATCGGTCGGATCCAGGACGACGGCGGCCACGTCAAGCGGTGACCCACGGGGACAAGGGCCGTCTCGCCAGCCGCCTGCGCCAGTCCCCCTCCGTCCAATGATCCGGATCCGGCGGGGGGCCCTGATCCAACGGCGCAGCCGTGAAGGGGCCCCGCCTCTGACACCCGGGCGGCGGTGTCCTCGAACGTCCAGGGTTCCATGCGGGGGGACGGCGTACCAGTGGCCCCGGGTATGCTCGACGGTGAGGCGGTGGCGGCGGGCATTATGAAGGCCGAGGGTGCCATCCTGGGCGTCTTCCAGGAGACGGGCCTGTAGGACCCTCAGGGTGTGGTGCACTCGGAGAATCGGTGGCGTCACCATGGGTATCATGCGTTCCCGGGGGTGGATGCCCAGGCAGCGTCAACGGGAGCGGTGCGCGGCGGGCTCTTGATTGCCCTTCGGGCGGACGTGTTCGCCGCGGAGCAAGTTGGAGACGTCGTGGACATCGTGCCACGCAAGGCCATGGCCCTTGATGTGGTGACCGCGGGTGGCACCCTCACGGTCATCAACGTCCACGGCCCAGGCGGTGGCGGCACCTCCTGGGCGTCTAAGGCGTCCTTTCGGGCTGACGTGCCCATGTACGCGGCAACCAAGAGCGCGGGAGGCACAAGGGCCGTGCGCCTCGGAGGGGACTTCAACGTGTGGCTGGAGTCCTCGGGGCACCCCACCACGAGGAGGTTCCAGGCCCTGTGGGAGCAGTGCGGGTTCCACAGGGCGGGCGCGGCATCGGAGGAGGACAGGAGGCCCACGAGGGCAGGGCATCGACTGGACTCCTTCCTTTTCAACTCGCCACTGGTCCCCTGGGCGGGGCGTGAGCGCCCGCACCTGGCGCCGGGATGGTCCCCTGCGTCGCTGGGGTCTGATCATGGCCCCGTGTTCCTCGACATCCCGCTGGCGGTGGCGGGCGAAGAGAGGGTCACCAGGATGGCCTATTCGCACGCCCAAGGCCGGTTGCATGCCATACACCCGGACTCCCCAGGGGTTCGTGAGGCGGCGGCGGTGGTACTGCAGAAGGCGTACGAGGATCGGACGCTGCGGGCGTGGCTCTCGTCGCACTAGGACACTGCCACCATGGGCACGTCGGAGGTGCAAGCGGTCTTCAACCTGCTCTACGCTTTCGCGATGACGTGTCCAACGTCACGGGGGTGCGCATGCCGTCATGCATGGACCCGCAGTACCCGTACGGGCAAGCGGAGACCGGGGCGTCTCTGGCCCAGGTCCTCTCGGATCAGCAAGCCCTGGCCCGGCGAGCCCATGAGCTGTGGCAACGGGACGCAGCAACGGCCGGGCTCCACTCCTAGGAAGCGGCCGCCTTGCTACGGCACCTCCGACAGGTGGACCCCGACTCGTCCCCCGCCACGGTGGAGGACCTGCGCGCTGCATTGGACCGGCAGCTCCACCAGCTAGAGATTCGCGTGGAGGAGCTGCGGGATGTCCTCAGGAGCATCAGGCGCAGGTCCATAAAGGACTATTGGCGGGGCAGGGTGCCGGACCTGAAGCTCCGATGGACGGCGTTACGGGGGGCCATCAACGTCGTGAACTATGCCCCGTCAGGCCTGTGGTCCGTACGCGTCCGCCAGTCGGAGAAGGTGCTCTTGGAGGCCTCGGACGTCATCGGCGAGGTCCAGAGGTACTGGGAGGCGCTGTACGCCAAGAGGCCAGTGAACCTGCCGGCCTTCGAGCGGCTAGTCCGGGCCCACATCCCTCGGGGGGTGCCGGAGGAATGGGGGTCGGTGCAGGACTACACCCTGCAGGACCTCAAAGACGCCGTGAAACAGGCCGTGGCAGACGACAAGGCTCCGGGGTCCAACCGAGTCACGGCAGCCCTCATAGCCGAGCTGCCTGAGCCGGTGCACGGGCCCCTAGTGCACGCGTACAGAGCCATCCTGCGAGGTGCGGACGTCCCGGAATCCTGGCACGAGGCCATTATCTGGCTAATGCCCAAGGGTACGGCCACAGGCAAGTTGGACGAGTACAGGCCAATAGCGCTAGGGCAGCAAGACATGCGGATGCTCATGACACCCCTCATGCGGAGGTTCACGACCGTCCTGGCACGCAAGGGATTGGCTGCAGACTGGCAGTTCGGGGCCATGCCAGGCTCCACGGTGGCCACCCCGGTGTTCCTGGCCCAGCGCAGGCTGCAGCGTGGGCAGGAGGAGAATCACGTCTTGGCGCTCAACGTGTCCAAGGCATTTGACACAGCGCCGCATGCGGCGCTGGCGCTCCTCTTGCGCCACATGGGGGTCCCGGAGGAGCTCATCAGGCTCTTCCACACCCTCAGCTGCGGGTCTCGGGTGCGCATCGTCACTGCGCACGGCCCAACGCGGAGCATACGGCTCCACAGGGGCCTGCGGCAGGGCAGTGCGGAGAGCGCTGTGCTCTACCTCCTCCTCTTGGAACCTCTCCTGAGGAGCCTTGCCTGCAAGGCACAGGGAGATGCTCGCCATACTGTGCCGCCCCTAGTGCAAGCGTACTGTGATGACCTCCTGTTGATAGCGCACTCCTTGCCACAATTCGTGGAGTACGCGGCAGCGATTGCATAGTACCTGACAGACATGGGCATGTCCCTCAACGTCAGCAAGTGCGCGTGTGCCAACACTGCTCGCATCCCTGCGATCAGTGTGTGCGTAAACCCGGGGAACACGGCATCCCCATGGGTGTGCTTGCGCGCCAAGGGCACGGTGCCCTACTTGGGCCTACGCCTTGATCCAATGGGGATAGCGTCCATGAAGGAGAAACATGTACTCCGATGTGAAGCTCTACTGGGCTAGTGCAAGAACACGCTGGGGCCGGCGTCGGTGCCCCATGAGGTGATGGCGGCTGTGGTTGGAGGCATCGTGCGGTACGCGGCGCCGTACCTGTCCGACACGGCAGAGGCGGTGGTCAAGGTGAATGATGCCATCAAGGCTACGGCCCTGCAATTCGAGAAGCTGCTGAAGGACCTGTCCAACGTGGCGGTGCGGTCTGGTCATGGATTGCGACTGGCGGATGTCCAAGTTATCTGCCGCGACTCCGTCGTAGCGACCCTGGCTCAACCCACGCACCACCGGTCAGCGACAGTCCGGACGGAGCTACGGGCCATGCTTCGAGACATGTACGGTGTGTGCGGTCAGTTTCTGGTACCCTCCGCGTCATTCGCCACGCACGCTGGTAGTACGTGGGTGGACAGGGTACTCCGGGCGATGGGGACGTTGTGTGTAGGACTCCTCATGCCATCGTCAGTGTACTCGTGCGTACACGCCCATCTGCCGCAGGTGCAGTGGGCGTCCCAGTCCTTCATCTTCGAGGGCAGGGACAGCTGCGTTCTCTCGGGGCCCCGTACGGACGCGGCGGTACGGTCCCTGATTGATCCCGAGAATGACCTCTGGCATGCGCGGCTCCCCTGTCCTGCGCCTGGGCAGGGGGCCGTCCAGCTCCAGGAGTGTCATGAGGACCACCTGCACCTTCCTCACGCGGGAGTGGGGCCCAATCAGCTGAACCACGTGTTGTTCATGGGGCTCCGCGATGTCTTCCGGCCGCAGTTGGCAGGTCCACTAACTCACCGCCTAATTCACATGGTGCGCCAAAAGAAGGCGGCCAAACGCACTAGGCAGTCCACTACGGGGGACGTGTATGTGGTGGGCGGGTATAGGGAGGAAGGATGGGACCCGGCAAACCCGGGGCAGTCCATGCCGTTCGTCCCGTTGGCCGCCCTCCTGTTCCTGCCGGAGGATGTTTTTGAACGTTACCGACAGCAAGACGATCCGGCGTCACTCCCCCTTCTCACACCACATGCCGGAGGCGGCATAAACCCATCGCCCCTGTGGGTTGTGCACGCGCGGCCCGCGTTTTCCAGGGCGTGCGCAGCGGTGCGTGGGTGGAGCGAGTGGGCAATCGTCCTTCTGCTGCCAGCTGGCACCGTCACGGACGCCGATGAGTGCTCGGTCCCGGAGGTGGTTCGGATGTCCAACGTGGCACACGATCCGCATGTCGCCGTCACGTCGTTGTGTGATGGCGGGGCGGTGGAACAGGGCTCTATGGTGGTGTACCAGCCCTCCTGCTTCACGGCGGTGTGGGGAGCGGAGTATACCACGGCCCTTGACGCCATCAAGTCTGTCTGCTGATGCGACCTGGCGTGGAGGCCGCATGCGGTGTATCAGCCGAAAGTGGTCCTGTCACCGGGGCTCACGGCCTCCAGCGCGGCGTCCGTAGAAAAGTCACACGGAGCCCCCACTCCGACGTGGCATGGCTGGAACCGCGCCGCTACTGTTGGGTGCCGGTGGCGACCAAAGTCACGTCGTCCGACGCGTTGCCCTAGGGGGACGAAGCCACCAATATGGCGGTGGCCAGCCATGGGAGCCCCACGAGGACGGGTGCCATCCACGGCACCGTCCCGGAGGCGGAGATCATCGGCGCGGCGGCATACCTGTTGCACACGCCCCCGTCGGCATGCGGGGTGCACGTGGTGGATGCCTCCATCATTGGAGCGCACCTGCGCAGGGCGCACGAGGCCCTGTACCGTGGAATCAAGGGGCCGACCTCGCATCTGGTCAACCAGCACGCACTGAATTGGATAGTGGAGGGGCTGCGGCGGCTACCACGCAGAGTAGGGGGGCCACACCATTGGGTGGTGCGGCAGAGCTCACATTTGGCGGCAGTCCCGCTTGAAGCGCCGGACTCTGCCGCAGCCCGTGCAATGGCCCCCCCTGTTCATCGCGTCCTGCCCAAGGAGCACGCCATCCTCTTGGTGCCTGGAGATGATGGGGAGCTCCAACCGCGTGTACCCTCCATGCAAGCCCTTCAGCTCGTCGGGAAGAGGGAGTGGCGCTCGCTAGCGGCGCGCACCAGGGCCCATACGCCACTGGCCAGCGCCTGTGAGGCGGTGCCCCTGGGAGCTGTGCACCACGGCCCCACGCACAAGAATATGCCGCGGGCACGTGACGGCCGCTTGTCCACCATGCAGGTCATGCGGCGGTGGAGGCAGAAGCTCACGCGTGTGGCGATACCGGCCCACCCTGTATCTTCTGTGGGGGGCCGGAGGAGGACATTGGCCACATGCGCTTGCTGTGTAAGCGGGACGAGGAGGTGGCACGACTCCTGTGCAGGCGTGTGGAGGAGTTCACGGCGGAACTTCCCCTGACGGACAGGGCGGTGGAGTTCATGGCGTGGAGGGAGCACGGCTGCAGGTGGACGAAATCCCTGATGGCTGGTGTCGTCCCCGGGGACCTGAAGCGGCTGTTCGCGGCAGTGCGGGCGGCGTCATCCCGGGGCCCTGCGAGGGCCAAGCTCTTTGTGGAGGACATGGTTCAGATTGGGGAAGATGTGTATGCCCGCAGGAACCATCGGCTCACCCAGATCATGCAGCTGCCGATGCAAGATCGAAGGAGGGCAGTTACGCGTTCCTGCGAGGTGACACACCCTTCTGCCAGCCAGCAGGGAGGGTCCGACGGCATCCGCCATGGAACTTGATCGACGGCCTCCCCAACGACCTGCAGACGACCTTTCAGAGAGCACCGCTGCATGCGTTGTTGGTGCCCAGGTCGTGCATCGCGCACGAGGTGGCCATGTCCTCGTTCCCCCACTGGATGGCGGCGGTGGCGCAGGCCTTCAGCCAATGGGTCGGCTCCTAGATGGCCCGGGACTACCCTGCGTTCCGGGAGTGGTCCCGCGTGGTATCGGCGCAGTCATGGGCCATGGTGCGTGGTACCATGGTGAGGGTCCCTGACGGCAAGAGTGATCCCTGGCTCCAGGTGTACGCAGACCATCCGGCTGTGGGGAACATCATGGGCTGGCCTGGCGAGGTGCTGCCGGTCTTTCAGCAGCCTCTGTGCAACCTCCCAATCCTGGCGGTAGCTGTCGTGCTCGACGTGGGGACGTTGTGGCTGTATGACCGGCAGCTGCGGCGAGTCATTCCGGCAGTGACGGAGCGGCGGTCCATGGCCGTGTTGCTGGGCTCCAAGCAGCTGGCACGGGTCCACGGAGACGACACGCAGGGCCACATCACGGGGGCCATGTTCTCTCTGCCCGAGGGGGACGATAACATGGCTGCCGATGCCCGTCACACCCTCGATACCCTGGGCTTGGCGGCAGTCGTCGAGGCTCGGACGGGAGGACAACGCTTGGTTCTCGCGTCCGCCAGGGGCCCGGGGCTGGACGGGGTTGATGTCATCGGGGAGATCGTGCGGGACTATGGTTGGGAACTCCTGACGCATGGCACACGCAGCCCCAAGGTACCGCGGTGGCCCCGGTTGCTTGAGAGCCTACCTGTGCTGTCCAACGGATAGCCGATACTCCGCCCGGTGTCCACGTGGGATGAAGCGAGGCGCAGCCTGCTCAATTGTGCCACTGCACGCGCACTGGCGGGTGCTTTGCTCTGTCTCCAGGAAGCGTGCTGTGATGTGTGGCGGTCCGTGCTCCCACAGCAATGCCACGGCTACAGGGAGACGACGCCGGTTGGGGTTCATCAATGTGCCTCCGCCCCACTCTGCGGGACGTGTCGGGAGCGTGCCGGTAGGGGGTGGCCTCAGGCGAGATGGGCGCTACAGCACTCTGGACAGATGTCCTCAAGTGCCTGGAAGGCAATCCAGGGTGACCTGAGGAGCGTCCGGGTGGAAGGGGTGAGATGCCCCGATGCGCCGACGGCAGTCCTGCCCCTACTACTGTGGTGGGCAGCTCTGGAAGGCGACTCGAGGGTTCTTTGGTTGTGGCATCACGGAGGACATGGTGAAGGCGCGGTGGGGGCCGGGGGTAATGCAGCTTGACAGAGTGTGGGAAATGTGGGTGCGCTTGCCACCGCCCCTATGCTGGACGCAGCGGCGGGGGTGGCACCTGAGAAGCAGTGTCCTCATGGCCTGAGTGTGCGGTGATGGCAGACGGCGTATGCCGGCCAACGCGATGTGACAGGTCGTGCCGGCCTGATGGTGAGCCGTACTGCCCCCGTGCATGAGGGTCGGGCAAGGATGCTTCACCCGCCTGCCCCGGGTCGCCACGTACAACAGTGAGGTGTCATGGGTCGTCCCGACCGGGTTAATAAGGCCCAAACCTTTGAAGGGTATTCCCATGACACCGGGGTCTCTACCGGCGGCCCGGTTACGGCAGTTACAGGGGTAGTTGCTCGGGATACTCCGAGGGTTCAAGGGTCTGCGTGGGGGCGGGCGACAGCGCTGCCGGCGCTGCGGTGCATGCGTTGCAACGCCCCCTGGGCACGTTGCACGGGGTTGGGGAAGCAGCCTGAAGGCCTAGGAAGCGGCGAAGTGTACATCCAGGATTGCAACGGCGTGATGGTCAGGTGGACCGTATGGTGGGCGTACTTAGGATGACGTGGCGATCAGGGAGGTGCTGTCTTGAGGGGTACGCGGAGTTGCAGGTGATGGTGTACTGAGGTCACGGGGGTATGCGTGGCAGTACTGGGGTCCGTATGGTGGGAGTAGCGGGGAAGCGCGGTGGTACTGGGGAGCCGTACAGTGGGGGCGCTGCGGAGTCGTGTGGCGGTACTTGGGTGCCCCCCTAACCCCTCTAACAACTCAGGGGGAATGCAGGGGCATCCCCTGGCCCCGTGAACAAACTAGAGGGACCGTGCCTGAGGGCATGTACATAGTCTAACGGTCTGACCACCGCCCTGCGGTTGCGGTGGTGTGTGCGGTGGCGGCTCGGAGGTGGCATCGGCGTTGCGACGGCGGTACTACACGGCGTCGTAGCACCGAGTGTGCAGTCGCCTCTAGATACGTGTAACCTACATAGTCTTCACTGCAGCGACTTGCTCCTGGGGGGTGCATACCTGATGGGCTCGAGGCGACATGTAGAGTGGTCAAGGGGGTGACGCGCGGGCCAATGCTATAAGTAGGCTTGCCACGTCGTCGGTGGGGGCCGAACCTGCGGCCTGGCCGCTGCTGTGGCGGAAGCGGCGCAACCACGGGAGCTGGCCAATCAGTGCAGGTAAGGGTCAAGGGTAGGCGTCACGGCAACGTATGTGGGCCAGATGAGGTGGACCTGGTTACCACGGCCCGGGGCGAGCCTCTGGTTGGTACCCCTACAGGGGGTCGATAATCAAGCTACGGCACCCACCACCCCGATTCCCAGCCAGCGATATTCACGGGTTGCGCCACTGCCGTCGCGGGGCGGCCAGCGTCCCCCCCTGTAGACCCTCTTGATATATTATACGTGGGAGCATGCGGGTACCTTGAAGCTGATTAGGTACTGGCCCCTGACATGGAGTGCCAGCACGGTATATATCCGGGGGTGGGTGCAGCTCGGAGCCACAAAGAAAGTAGGGCTGCTACCATGTTTCTGTACTATACTAGGGGACTAGTGCGATGGGTCGGCGGCGTACATTATGGGGACATGGAGGTGATGAAGGCTGAGGGCAAGGCTAGGCTGGAGCCTCTCAGAAATCCTGGCTATGTGTCTACGGGTTATTGCATGCTGGCAGTGGGTTATGTGGAGTCAGGGGTGGTGGGCATATGCCAGTACGCAGCTGGCAGTGGATTACGTGGGGTCACGGGTGATGGACACTTGTTTGAGCATCCCAAATGGTCGTGAATCACTTTTGGAAGAACCTGTTTTTGACCCATTTTTGACGCATTTTCGGTCCCAAAACGGCCCACTTTCCAGGCATTTTGGATTTTCCATGGCCCAAAACGCGCCCCCACGGGCTCAAAATGGGCTAAAACCACTCGTTTGAGCATCCCGAATGGTCCAGGATCACTTTTCGAAAAATGCGTCTTTGACCCATTTTCGACCCATTTTTGGTCCGAAAAAGACCCATTTTCAAGGGCTTTTGGGATTTTCCGTGCCCCAAAACTCTCCACCACGGGCTCAAAACGGCCTAAAAACACGTGTTTGAGCATCCCAAGTGGTGGTCTAGGAACAACTTTTTTTTTGACTTTTTTCGCCCCCGGGACCCTAGTGGACCCACCGTTGGCCCTCGCCGGGCGCGGGATGGGCTGCCCCCCGGCTGCACCAAGTGACCAGAGGTACGGGGGTCGAGCGGTCTCCTTCGACGATTGTGAGGCTTGGACACCACAAAAAGTGGGGGGTTGCGGGTGGACTAGGTGCCCTCGGAATCGGGATTGGAGCCACGTAGTCCAAGATACGGCCCGTTCTTGGTTTCGGGGTGTTGGTGCACATTGCGCACATTTTGGGGCTTTTTGGCTCCTTTTTGGGCCATTTCTCGGACATATCATGGAGTTGAAGGGCACTAGAGGGCTCTTTGACACGGTGGAGTCAAGCCGCACGTTGAGTGTAGCAACCGTTTCCCTTCGTTGGGGCGTTTCACGCGGGTTCGGGCTTGTTTTGGGCGAAAAATGGCTGTTTCTGGCCCATGACTGCGCAGATTTGGGAGGGCACCTCCCGACTTGGCGCCACCGCCCCGGGCCGCCACCGGTGAGTTTCTGGCTCAAAACTTGGATTTGGCAAGGGCACCACCTAGGCTCCCGGATGGCTACACGGGCAAAAGATCCGAAGCGTTGGGACGGAGCAATGGCCAAAACGGCATGGAGACGTGTTGTTGCTTGTTGTTGTTGCTGCTTGTTAGCTAAATTTAAGGGGAGAGGGGTGTAGTAATATATATCCTCTTATCTACACCCCTCACCCCAACTCTAGGTGGCTCCGCCATACGGCTCTAAGGTACCTGCAAAGGGTTCAACTTGGCGCATACATGTGGCGGAAAGGGCTAAACTCGATCAAAACGGGCTCAAAATGGGCTCAAAACACTTGTTCGTGCACCCCCAATGGGTAAGATCACCTTTGGAATAGTGCGTTTTTGCCCATTCTTCACCCATTTTTTGCCCCCAAAACGACCCATTTTCAAGGCACATTGAGATTTTCCATGGGCCAAAACCCGTCCCAATGGGCTCGAAATGGGCTAAAAACACTTGTGTGAGCATGCCCAATGGTTGTGGATCACTTTTCGAAAAACACATTTTTGACCCATTTTTAACCCAATTTTGGTCCCAAGTCGACCCATTGTCAAGGCATTTTGCGATTTTCCATGGCCCAAAACGCGACACCACGGGCTCAAAACCGGCTAAAAACACCTGTTTGAGCATGGAAGTGGTCTAGGAAGAACTGTGGGAAAAAATGATTTTTACCCCCCTAGGGACCCCAATGGCCCCGTCGTTGGCCCCCGCCGTGCGCGGGCCGGGCTGCCCTCCGGCTGTACCAAGTGACCACTGGTACCTCCTGGATTGGACGAATCGTGATCTTGCTGGGTGTTTCCAGACGGCAAAGAGGGTTTCACCTTGGTCCAAAACCTAGTATGCCATGTTTGGGTGCACATATCATTATCACCTGTGAGGCGGGGCTTGCACCGAACAGGGTGCTTGTCAGTATGCCAAAACACCGGGCTTATCATACTTCCAATGGTAGTGCTTAGTGATGCCCTTGATAGTCCTGGCCTCGGGGACATTTTTTATGTCACCAAGATGCACTGCCCTGAAAACATACTGCGTGTACACACTGTACTTTTCTCGCACCGGCTTGCCTTGGGTCCTGCGATGCAAAATGCGTGCACCATCGCTGTAGTTGCGAATTTTTTCACCTCCGCCCACCGCAGATTTCAGCAGTGCCACCACAGCAAGACACAAGGCATCATTGGCACCTTTGCCCTCGTTCTCCATACTGAACACCCACTCCCCTGTGGTCCCATGCTGGTTCATGTGCTAGCTGAAGTGATACATATTGGTTGCATTTGAAAATTCTTGTGGTGACCTATCGGAGGAGTGGACAAAGTGTGTCACACCACCACACCGCTTGCACCAGGTAACAGCCAAAGCAATACAATGATGGATCAACGATTGGCTTTTGCTCTGGTCACCGGCTGTAAGGAAGAATATGGCATGTGCTTCAGGTGGTCGTGACACAGGCTGCCCGTGAATAGTGCAAATCGGGAAAAGCAATTTCTCATTTGCTTAAAATTCTGCAGCCAGCTCAGATTTGCTTGTGAGCTCTTGACGTTGCGAAAATCCCACCACATGCAAACCCAGCCCTGGGGGGGTGCTTTGAAAAGGAAGGAAGATACCTTGGTCAACCATATATCCAAATAATGGTGTCTCAAAAATTCATGCAGGTCCCGCTCCAGATTGATCAGGAAAACATATATAAAAAAATGTATTTATGTATGTATGTATGTATGTATATATATCCGCTTATCTACACGCCTCTCCCCAACTCTACGTGCCTCCACCATATGGCTCTAAGGTGTGTGCGAAGGGTACAACTTGGTGCATACATGTGGCGGAAAGGGCTAAAAACGATCAAAACGGGCTCAAAATGGGTTCAAAGCACTTGTTTGTGCACCCCCAATGGTCCAGGAACACTTTTGGAAAAACGCGTTTTTGACCCCCTTTTCACCTATTTTGGCTCCCAAAACAGCCCCTTTTCAAGGCATTTTGGGGTTTTCCATGGGCCAAAACCCGTCCCAATGGGCTCAAAATGGGCTAAAAACACTTGTTCGAGCATCCCAAATGGTTCAAGATGACTTTTGGAAAAACGCGTTTTTAACCCATTGTTGACCCTTTTTCGGTCCCAAAACGACCCATTTTCAAGGAATTTTCGGATTTCCCATGGGCCAAAACGTGTCACCACAGGCTCAAAATGGGTTAAAAACAATTGTTTGAGCATCCCAAATGGTCCATGATCACTTTTGGAAAAACACATTTTTGACCCATTTTCGACCCATTTTTGCTCTTGAAACAGCCCATTTTCAAGACATTTTGGGATTTTCCATGGCCCAAAATGCGCCCCCACGGGCTCAAAACGGGCCAAAAACACGTGTTCGAGCATCCCAAGTGGTCTGGTAACAACTTTGAGAAAACTCATTCTTTTCGCCCCAGGGACCGTGGTGGACCCACCGATGGCCCCCGCCGTGAGCGGGCCGCACTGCCCTCCGGCTGTAACAAGTGACCACTATTACGCGTGTCTAGGCGTCCGTTTGGGCAAGTCCGAGGGGTAGTTACCACAAAAACTGGGGGGTTGCGGGTGGTATGTGTGCCCTCCGAATTCCATTTTGAGCCACGTAGCCCAAGATACGGCGTGTGCTTGGTTTCGGGGTGTTGGTGCACATGGCGTAGATTTTGGAGCTTTTTGGCGCCTTTTTGGGCTGTTTCTCGGATATATCGTGGAGTTGAAGGGCACTAGAGGGCTCTTTGACCCGGCGAAGTCAAGCCGCACGTGGCGTGTAGCCACCGTTTCCCTTTGTTTGGGCTTTTTGCCCGGGTTTGGGGGCTACTTCGGGCAAAGAATGGGGCCTCCGGTGAGTTTCTGGCTCAAAACTTGGATTTGGCAAGGCCACCCACCACCTAGGCTCTAGGATGCCTAAAATAGAGTCAAACCCGAGGCGATGGGAAGGGGCAATGGCCAAAATGGAACGGTGACCCATTTTTGGTCCCAAAATGGCCCATTTTCAAGGCATTTTGGGTTTTCCATGGGCCAAAACCCGTCGCCACGGGCTCAAAATGGGCTAAAACCACTTGTTTGAGCCTCATAAATGGTCCAGGATCATTTTTGGAAAAACGCGTTTTTGACCCATTTTTGACCCATTGTTGGTCCCAAAACGGCCCATTTTCAAGGCATTTTGGGATTTTCCATGGCCCAAAACGCGCCACCACGGGCTCAAAACGGCCGAAAAACACTTGTTTGAGCATCCCAAGTGGTCCAGGAACAATTTTGGAAAAAAATGTTTTTTTCGCCCTGGGGACCCTGGTGGACCCACCGTTGGCCCCCACTGTGCGTGGGCTCGCCGGCCCTCCGGCTGCACCAAGTATATATATATATATATATATATATATATATATATATATATATATATATATATATATACATATATATATATATATATATATATATATATATATATATATATATATATACGTGGAGGGCCGGCCAGCCCACACACAGTGGGGGCCAACGGT